>CM040105.1:10351006-10913834 GCA_022496805.1 Pohlia nutans
TTTTTGTAATTTGATTACAAATAAGATATTGAAAATCTGTGAATGAAATTTGTTGTGATGGGATGAAATGTAATACTTTAAGTGTAGTGATTTTTAGAAATATTTTGATTGCTTAATTTTATGAGTGGATTTTTTCAAGCCCACTTTTGAACTAAGATTTTAAGGTAGAACAGCCTATTCCTGAGTACCCTCCCATTCCCGGGACCTAGAAATGGTCACAGAGTCGTGACTTCAAAGTCTAAAACTGTGCTTCACATCATCCAGGCGGTAATTGTGCAACGTGGAAAAGACCACTACTTATTTCTTTTGTATTTTTTGTTTAGCTCACAGTACACACTTGTCTCAGGTAGATGGGACGGGGCCGGTTGGTTGGTACAAACTTTCCTGCCTATGAATAATTCACTAGCAGCACCAAGTCATGTATATCACAATAAACGCTCGGACGGACTCCACGGGAATTGAACCCGGACCGTACAATTGTAACATAAACGCCCTTCTCCAACCAACCTTGGAACCATGACTTGGCGACGTCCAGCAAAACAAACACCAATTTATACCCGCGCAAGTTCTAATCTAACGTATTTTACTAGTGTTACTAGTATTTATCTTTGGTTACTAAAGTGTCTATTCTCGAAAGAGGTGAGTAGTCTTGTACCAATGGACCTTTGTCCGGTGGGCATTGGCTCATTGTCAAGACGAACAAACATTTTATTCACGCCGGCCTCGAAAGAGGACCGGAGTTCATATCTATCTATCTGCAACGTGGAACAGATGAATGACTCAAACAGACGGTTTTGAGAGGATGAACTGATGAAATTGTAGGCACAGCTTCTCACTTTTATGATACAGTTCGACGGTTTTGAGGTGGCAGTAGATTAGCAATTGATGATGATACTAATGTACTATTAGACAATAATTCACACAATTAAGGTGTATATTATCCAACAATGAGTATGATACGCATGGATCATGGGTAACAAAGGGTTAGTTAAGGGGATCCGCCTCCTTGATTAATTAGCCTGCATGTTAGAAATATATTTGGAGCAATGTTGTGTGTGATTTCACTTAGCCAAATTAAGGTGAAGATTGTGAGGTTCTATGAGCAAATTAAGAGATGATTAAGGTATGAATGGTACATTGCATTGTTGTGATTGAGTATGTATGACTGTGAGGTTTACATTGCATGAGTGTGTGACTGCAACGTCAATACATATAGGAATCAAACAGTTGTAGAACTGCAGCTATTTCCATTAGGAGAAATCTGGGGTCTCCAAAAGGCCCTGAGGTTTCTCACGTGTCAAATTTTTTGGAGTATGCCTGTCACTTTTTGAGGCTGGCACCAATGGTGCCACGATGCTGCCAGCATTGCGGGGAGAGTGGGTCAACCCAATTGTTGCGAAGAAGCGCGTGTGTGCCTCGAGAGAAACGTTGTCGAGGCTAACAAGAATGCACTTGCGGCGCACAAAGAAGGATAGCAACGAAGTACCGTCAGTAGCATGTCAGGTGCCGAACTCTATCGACATGGACAGGGCGCGGTGTTTGCAGGGGCTCATTTCGACCTGCTTGCTGCAGCAATGGCGTATCAAAGTCCAGATACCACCATGCACATGGATTCGGCATTCACGTCGACAACAGGGGCGGCGCCTCAAAGAAGAGTTGTTACTCAAACAAATCAAAGAAGTGCGAGAGGCAAACGAAAGGTTGGTGCATCGACCACCGAAGCGCTAAAGTCAGCCGTTGCGGGAGTAGAAGCTGGAGAGAAGATGAGGACGGTAGCCAGGTATTTTGACATTCCACCCAGTTCTTTGTCGGATCATGTGTATGGGAGAACGTTGGATCGAAAGAGAGGTCCCTCTACAATGTTGACTACAAAAGAAGAGGATGATTTAAAAACATACATGCTAAAGATGCAACAATGTGGTCATCCTTTAACCCTTAAACGTCAAGAGGGCCTGGGCGGGGCAGCCCGGAAGGCATCTAAATTTTCAAAGGGAAAAAAAAAAAAAAAAAAAACCGAAATTTTTGAAAAAATTGCTCTGCTGGCCATTGTTGGCCAACACTGTAGCACTGCGGCACTTTTCAAGAAACGACCTTAGCTGCCCCAACTTCAACTCCTGTTCATTTTGATAACTTTGATTGCTTGCCAATGTTTCCACAATCTCCCAAATGAGGCGCAAATTTGGAATCTAGATTGCTTTTTCAGTAGCTTTCCAACGCACCAATCCTCGCTTGATTTGGTTGAGAAAATCCACTTTTTTCTTCATTATTCTCGCATAAATAAGCCCATGGGGCTTACTTTGACGTTTAAGGGTTAACAATTCAACAACTCAACAACTGCATTTAAAAGTAGCTACCATTACACAAGAGAAGGTGACGCCATTTGGAGGCGGTATTCCTGGAGGGAGCTAGATAAAGTGGTTTAAAAAACGGCACCCTGATTTGACTCTCAAGAATTCACAAGGACTGGAGTTCTCACGAGCAAAAGCACTTTGTCCAAAGAATGTGGCTTCTTTCTACAAAAATCTTGAGGAGTTGTATGCCAAACATCAATACCTTCTTGAACAGATATGGAACTAAGACAAAAGTGGAGCCCAAGCTGGCATGAATGGTGGTAGTTTAGTTTGAGCAAAAAGAGGCTCTAAAACAATCCAATCTTTGATGCCTAATGACCGTGAGTGGTTAACAGTCTTATCGTGCATCAGTGCAAGTGGAGTTCACGTTCAAGGGCAAAAGAATGAGAGAAAACTACATTCAACATTGTGAAGATGGAGCTAGTATGGCAATGCAGCCAAAAAGGTGGATGACAACAATTCT
Organism: Pohlia nutans; assembly: GCA_022496805.1. Taxonomy (NCBI): domain Eukaryota; kingdom Viridiplantae; phylum Streptophyta; class Bryopsida; order Bryales; family Mniaceae; genus Pohlia; species Pohlia nutans. Next base: position 10,353,821 of record CM040105.1, read on the forward strand.
CTTCCCTCACTGGATATTACATTTTATAAGAGTACTAGAAAGTAGAGGGGGAATTTCGCCAAGCAGACGTCATTTACTAGTGATTGACGGACACAATTCTCATGTCACTTTTGAGGTGGTGCACAAGGCTATGCAAGTTGGCTTAGATCTCATTACTTTGCCCTCACACACAAGCCATGAACTACAACCGTTAGATGTCAACATATTTGGACCATTCAAAAAAACTGTCAAGATATATAGACGCATGGACCTTGAGAAACAAAGGCCGAGGAGCAACAAAGGAGGTGCTTGCGCATTGGGTCTCTGCTTCACTACTGAAGACTTTGACTAAGAGCAACATCGAAGCTGGATTCCGAGGCATAGAGATATGGCCTTTGAATGCCAAGGCTGTGGACAAACACATGGGCCCCTCTTGGCAGTTTGTGCAAGTAGCATCGGCTCGTACCGAAGAGGATCTGTCAGATTCAAATGAAGATCATGGCACTATAGAAGACACTGAACAACAAGACGAAGAAGAGGATGGCTTAGATCCAGCTTTGGAGGCTATAAAGGGAGATTGTATACTTGACTCACAGCCTGATCAACGTCACTATTTCGTTTGGCAATTTGAGCCTGAAGGCGAAGATGGAAGTCGCATCGCTGTTGAAGAGGGCGCTGGTTCTAATGAATGTGGACGAGAGAGTCAAACAATAGCATCCATTGATTGATTTCTAGAACTACCTAAGGTGCCGATCCAACCACGTCGACGACGAACTCAAGAGGAACTTCTAGTAGACTACAGCAAGAGCATATTGTTGACAAGTGATGAATGTTTACACAGTATGGAACTCAAAGCAGAGAAGAAGGAAAAGACAAAGAGGAATGTTGAGCTCCGAAAGATAGAGATGAAGCGAAAGAAAGAAGCTCGGGCTGCTGACAAAGTTTGCAAAGAAGCCGAGAAGGTTCAAAAAGTTGCTAATGCATGCGCAAGAGAGGTTTTCAAGCAGAAGTGGAGCACTGAGGCAATTCCGGAGACTGGCGAGCGTTTACAATGGCTTGTCAAAAATGCGCCTCCTGTACCTTCAGGTGCAAATGTTGCACCATTTTGTGGAGTGCTACCTCCACAATGCAAAGATAATATGGGGAGGCGGTTGGCTAAGAGGAGGGCCATCAACTTTGGCACTGGTACTGCAAATGAAGTGTCGCTTGCGAATCCTCCATTGTGGGTGCATCGATGTGATCCTATATACGCGGCCGCGCTTAAAGCTCTTGCCAAGGACACTGAGCCTCAGTATGCATCTGATTCATGGCTTCCTGTGCCTAGCAACCTTGCCCATGCAACTGAAGTAGAGGCCCTGATTCAAACCGATGATTAGGACGTTCATTGGGTCATGCTGTAAGCCAACACGTGGCCACTCTTCCATGCTGAAAAGTTCGTTTGATCAGAGAGACCGATGCAAATGGGCGCCCAAAATAGCTTTGTGGTTGGTGGACTGGGCAGGGAGACGTTGGTAGAGACGTCATGCAGAGTAAGCCATTCGTAGGCTGTTGTTTGAGATGCGAGGCCTCCATTAGCTGGATTTCTATTCTTACAAGGATGGAATTAGAATCACAAGGCAACAAGGGTAGGCTACTTTACTTTTGGACGTACAACTTTAGAGGAACGGTTCCTTAATACTGCTAGGGTATTATGCGGACTTCTTTACTACAGTAAATAGAAGAAGCATATCTCGGTTGTAGGTACTTTGTTGTCTTTTTATGAGTGCATGCATAATGATAGTAAGCCAGCATGTTCTCATTTTTTGGCCAGGCTATGTCCACCTATAGGAAGCTACTATTTTAAACTTTGAATTTTTTTTGTAAACATAGATTTGATTGAAAATAAAATTTTCAAGTTCCATCATTTCTTTCTTCTATTTCCTATGCTCAGTAAAAAAAAATCATATCTTCATTATACGTGGAAATGGAAAATTTTCTTAAATGCCTGGAATTAGGTTGTTCTACGTTAGAAACTTTTGGTAAATCACTGCAACATGAAATGAGGCAATAATAAAAATCACAAGCCGTCCCCTTTCTAATTGATTCACACATGCATAAACTTCATGGACTTCATCTTGACCAATGTATTGTCCAATCGAGAACCTAATATCCGTTGACTAAGGTTGATGCTTGGGGAGGTCACTTTTTGTATCTTTTGAGTACCACGTGTGAACAAAGGGTATTTAAAATTATTCTAAAAAATGAAAGTAATTTTTACTATAATTAGTAATATTTTGAGAATATTCTCATTTTTATTCTTGTAATTAACTTTGGACATCCTATATTAATGTAATTTATTTATAAAATTTACCTTCAAAGATTTATTTGAACCCTATCTTTGTTTGCACGTTGTTACGTAATATTTGGAAGTGATCTCCTCAAGGATTGATGCTATGACTGCAATTGTGAAAATGCCCCAAGTTGCGTCTTCAACTCAATGTAATTCGCTTTCAAATATGCTACTAAACATCTACAACCAATTTAAAAAGAATACCATATCAAGCTCTTATAAACATCGAAAACATAACCACCAAAAACACATAAATGTGAACCTCAAAAGTAAGGACCTCGAAAGTCACCCGTAAATAGAAACAACAACGGAAAGCCATAGCACGTATCAAGGTTGTATCACCTCTTCCTAAATAGTTTAGGAATTATCTACACAAAAGTTTACGAGAAACATTAGGAGAAAGGTGGGGTCTCCAAAAGGCCTTTGGTTTTTTTACATGCAGAAAAATTGCAGTGGTGCCCGCACGTTGTCCCCGCTGGCACCAATGGTGCCACGACGTTGCCAGCAGTGCAGTTCCGTGGATCGAACCAATCGACGCTGCCAGCACTGCCGACGCTGCCAGCACTACCAACACTGCCAGCACTGCGGCTTCCGACACTGTCAGTGGGCAGCGACCTTTACCAATGGGAGGGGTGTTTGGGCAACTTGTTCACCTAACCCAGGCTGCCTTAGAGGGCCTTTTAGGGACCCCACATTTCCCCTAATGCATGCACCAAATGAGCATGTTTACTTCCGACTGAACTACCACATGCCCAACACATCCTACCGCACCCTAGTGACGCAGGGAGTGGATGATTTTAGATGCCTCCACTTTACATTGTAAGAATGATGTGTCCTAATTATTTGAAGTTTGATGACTCTCCGGAAATGTTGACTTGCGAGCATTTTGCGGAAGGATTTGGCCCGGATGATGCCATATTCATGATACAAAGATCTCCATTGGGGATTTTAGAGCTCCCTCATGCCAAGAATAATGATGATATTGTCATTTGTATGAAGAAACCAGGACATGGGTCAAAGGACATCAAAGCATGGGCAAAAAATTTAAATCTCCATTTTCTGGTAAGCTCTCTTGTTCATTCCTACTTTTTTCTAGGTTGCAAGGTCGCTCTTCAGGAGAACGTCGGCTGATTATGATTGTTTAGGTTGGTTGTTTATGTGACTGTTCATGCTTAATATCCTAGTAATGTTTTTGATGGATTGCGTTGGTTCAATTGTAGGATGATGTGAAGAAGACTACAAGTTCTGAAGTTCAAGAGGAGGAAGAGGTATGATTCATTTGAAACTCTCGGAACAAAATGTTTTTCCCATCTTTAGAATCTGTTTTTTCAATCTCATTTCATTTCAATTGTTTTAGGAGCATTTATATATGTGGCTATGACTTATGTGTTGGTTAGAAATGTTGTATGTGTACATTGACAAATTGTGTGTGTACTATGAGAATGTGTAGGGTGAAGAAGGTCAGGGTATGAATGAGGGAGGAGATGGGATTGCAGCATCTTCAGATTCACATGCGAAGGCTTTTTGGAGGGAGGCTTATCAAAATTGGAATACTTATCGACATTTTCAACCAAAGATACTTGTTGCAGGAGATGTTTTGGAGAGCATGCAACTCTGACTGACATTCTTTTTACACAACAAGGAGGAGTCCGAGGAAGTGACGGTTAAGTGGCCCCCATTTGACCATGGTCTTCGACAGGTATCATATTCCAAGCTGATTTGGCATCACTTTCGCAAGGAGAAAGAGAAGAGTTGGATAGAGGATGCGTATGAGAAGGATTGGGTTGAGTTCTGCTTGTGGTACGCAGAGGTAGGGTACATTCGTGATCTTCAGTCCAAGGGTTTTACGTTGTGTGGAGTTGATGAAAACATGTTGGCCTTGGATATTCGGAAGGAGATGGTGCAGTACGTGACTGTCTTGAAGCAAGACAGAAATGTATCTGCTCACATCTTCTCAACAACTATTCAACAAAAGACAAGTGATGCCAAAGGTGAGAGGTCACGACCTCAGGTGCGGACATTGTTGGACTCGGTTGTGTTTGATTTGTCTGCTGGTATGAAAGGAAACCTACTACAGATGATTCAAGATCTAACAGTTAGAACTCCCGAAGTATTCCAGGATTCAAAACTTTGTTTCAAAATGCAATTGCATTTTTTGAAACATGTCCTTGAAAACCATCCAGCTCAGGATCAGGAAATGTTTGATGTCGCGTATGAGCATTGTCCTCCTCCCCCAGAGTTTCCAAGAGGTAAATGAGTGGTGAACCAACTGAAATAAAGTAAGTTACTTCTTATTGTTTTGTACTTCCAGATTTCAATTGATTTTGATTGAATGAGACCTAATAGGCATGTGTCTCTATTTCATTGTCCGTTCCTTTTTTCCACAACTTGGTACTTGCAAGATGTACGAATTCTTGTTTGGTCAAGTTATTTGCTAACTGTTGTTCTTGTATGTGGCAATTCCAGATTCAGGAGGACATTGAAAGGAGGATGGAGTTCATTTTGTCTTGTCTAGAATTGTAGCAAGTAGTTTGTTACAAACTCTGGACCTGTAGTTAGCCCTCATGAAATTCACACTTTGGTAGGTGTGATTGTTAGTGTACTAATTGTTTTTGCACCAACCTGTGTCCTGAACCATCTCTTACCGCTTGTTCATTCATTAGCTATCTCTGAACTTAGCTCACATAACCATTGTCGAAACTGCCTCACAATTTGCTAAGTGAGATGCAATCTACGAACTTTCTCTACAATGTTAGTCATCAACTCGTAACAAGGTGTCAATGGGTCCCAATTGAGGGTGTCAATGTTTGCCTCTTCGCTTTTGTTTGATAGTCTGCTTTGTGGCGGTGGCACCTCCGTAAATAGAAGTGAGGCTGCCAATCGTTGATTATTTGTCACATTTGTTGACCTAAGGACTTTGATTGTGCATTCTTATGTACCCTTCTAATGCAATTTATTTTGGAGTACTTTGAAATTAGAAAAAAACAATTTAAACTTTAAAAAAAATCAACCTCACTATGGTTCATCAAATCTAGAACAAAGAGACTACACAACATTTTTATTGCAAGTTCTATATAGATAAAGTGCGAATACGCATTGTGTACAAATTGATGTCAAAAATATTAGTTTAATGTTTAGGATTTTATTGTAAAGATTATTTGCTCGTTTTGAAAGTGACTTATATGTTAGTGTTGAGGTCCATCCAAGTGAGGCTCACAGGGTTGCCATATAGGGCTGGATGGAGCTAGTGAGTTGATTTAGGCTCAATTGTCGATTATCTTCAAGTAAGTTTTGCTAATGCTAGCAAAATGGTACATGCAACAATTAGCTTTAAGCTCACTTTACATTAAGGCCCGATAGCCCTAATTGTTGGGCCCATCTAGCCTTCACAAATTTCAACTGATAGGATTGCTCAAATTTAACAAATCAGACCGAAGGGCTTTACACTAGGACCCAACCTAAGCTTCTCCTTGTCCTATGTGGTAATCTACATGACACAAATTTGGTTCCAAAACTTTGGACTTATACAAGGAAATTGGGTCTAGGTTTTTTTACCCCAAGCTCACAACTTGACCCGCAACTTGAATTCAAATACCTCAAATGCATCCTCACCATCAAATCTCACACATCTCTACCATCCGTACAATCATTGATCCAATTACTTGTCAATTGAGTTTGGGTCAACAATCGGGTAGGCTCTAATGTAAAGTGGGCCTTAGTCATATACAATGTGCACAGAGGCGATGACTATGTTCATCCAAACATGGAGAAGAGTTTTACAAGTAACAAACATTGTGCAATACTTTTGAAAAGAACCTCAAACCACATGATTGTGATCCAATCGAGGACATGTATAGTAAGTGGAATTGAAGCTTTTAAATTACAATTCATGATCATTTGTATAAGAGAAAAGAAAACACCAGCTATGTGACACAAGTAGAATATGAATATCTTTTTACTTTTAACCCTTAAGCGTTCATACTAAAGTTACCTGGTCAAACCTCATCAATTTCTCATATTTTAAAATATATTATATTTTCTAGCATTTTTCTCAAATAAGTTATTGTTAAACCAACTTACCTTTATTTTTCCATAACTATGTAAATAAAAATGAATTTTATAAGATTTTTCAAAGTTTTTCTTGTAAAAATCATAATAATTACAAAAATGCTTTAAACAATATGAATTGTTTATGGAAAATGTAAACAATAGTGATGAACAACAAGGTGTAGGTGGCATGCTTCTCAAGCTTACATAAAAAGAATTTCGATAGAAAATCTTTTTCTCTAGTGTATATTAGAATTTTAGGGTTTTGATCTTTAAAGAGTTGTAAAAAAACGTAATTTTAACAATTTTGAAGAATGACAAATTGGACTTGAAAGTAGAAGATACCCTTCACACTTTTTTAGTTGAGACCATTTTCATTTGAAATTAGGAACTAAAACACACAATTTGCTATTTATGCACTTGGCCAAGTGCGTTCATTTCATGAGCAAATCTTGCTTAAAATTTTTTGAGTAAAAAGTTCTCTAAAAAAACAATGATTTTATCTTTCTACAATTACTTTCATTGTAAACAAACAATTCTTTAATTTATTTTTTATTCTTATATTTATCTTTTCTTTTATCTTTTCTTTATCTTGTTTCATTTATCTTATTTCTTTCTTGTTCTTCATTTTCATTTCATTCTTGTCTTCTTTCTTGTCTTTTTTTTTTTTTTTTTTTTTTTCTGGTTTAGGGCTCATGAACCCTGAAAATAGAAATTAAAAAAATAAATTAGGGTTCAGCCGCCGACTGAACCCTAAACGGCGGAGGATGAAAAAAAAAATTAAAATTTTAAATTTTAAAATTATTTAAAATTAAATTATTATTTTTCTATTTTTGGTTCTTTAGTGGGCTACTGGGTGCGCGGCAGCGCACCCAATCCCACATTTTCTCCTATCTCACTCTCTCTTCCTCTCCGTCTCTCTCTATTTCCTCTCCCTCTTCGTTCTTCCTCTTCCCTCTCCCTCTTCCTTCTCCCTCTTCCTTCTCCCTCTTCCCTCTCTCCTATATATATGAGGAGAGGGGAGAGGGGAGAGAGAAGTAGAGGGAAGAGATAGAGGGAAGAGAGAGATGGAAGAGGGAGAGAGAGTGAGATAGGAGAAAATGGGATTGGGTGCGCAGCTGCGCACCCAGTAGCCCACAATAGACTAAAAAAAGAAAAAGGATTTTTTTTAATTTTTTTTTTTAATTTTTAATTTTTTTTTTCATCCTCCGCCGTTTAAGGTTCAACTGCAGACGGCTGAACCCTAAATTATTTATTTTTTAAATTTTCTATTTTGAGGGTTCATGAGCCTTAATATATATATATATATATATATATATATATATATATATATATATATATATATATATATATATATATATATATATATATATATTCTATTTTATTTTTTGTTTTTTTCCTTGGTGCGGGTGTAGGGTTTGCGGCTGCCACAAGAGGAATGAAGAAAACATTGAAGAAAAAAGAAGAAGACAAGAAGGAAGACAAAATGAAGACAAGAAAGAAATAAGATAAATGAAACAAGATTAAGAAAAGATAAAAGAAAAGATAAAGATAAGAATAAAAAATAAATTAAAGAATTGTTTGTTTACAATGAAAGTAATTGTAGAAAGACAAAAATTGTTGTTTTTTAGACAATTTTTTAAACAATTTTTTTAATGCTTCTGGGGTCAAGTGCATGATTATATGGCCAAGTGCGTAAATAGCGAATTGCATGTTCTAGGTGAAAATCAGCGTTTGACTAAAAAGCAAACCGAACGTGACTCCACGAGGCTCATTGCACACTTAGGGATGAAATGCTCATCTAAAATTTCGTTGATTCTTGAATATATTTCATTACTGTACTACACGATTGGAATCAACAGTAGGGTGCCAAATATTTAAATTTTCTAAAAATAGATTCAACACTTATACTTTAAAAAAAGTTTCTTCTTTAGATTTGGAAAAATAAACAAAAAAAAATTCCTAAAATTTCGGCCTTTATTAAAATAATATAATTAGTGCCTAAGCCAATCATGTACTACGGTAATAGAATGGTTGTCTAATGGATGAAACCTCAAGTACTTAACAATTTCTAATTAGCCTTCTAATATTGTACACTTAATTGATCTTTATCGTATTGGAATGATAAAACTATTTACATCCATAAGTGTATAGATTTTTGGTAAAAACATTGGATGATTTTTGGCAATTTCATCTACTAGGAAAAATCTGGAAAACATTTTGCAAAACATTATATTTTCCTTTTTTTAAAATTGCAAAAAAGTAACCATCTAGGGAAAGGGTATCAATCGAACGGTCAGTAATTGGGCGGGTATCAACAACATCTAACCGAAGCAATTCCTTTCGCCAGGAAACGGAGCTCCTCAATGGCTTGAGAATTAGGGTTTCGATTTTGAAACCTTAATTCGAAGCTTCACTCGAAAGGAATTAATTCCGTAGCTGTGGAGTGACAGCGGACTGATTTGCAGAAGGTCTAAGAGGATTGAGCACGACGTCGATGGCGATGGTGAATTCTTCAGTCGGAATTGTAGGTCCCCGGTTATTCGACGGGTTGATTCCCAGCGCTTTAGGAGAGAGACCTCCGCAGGTATACTACTCGTGTGCTATTACTTTCCATTTACTTAATTTCACATCAATAATTTTTTAGTGTTTCATTTTCGGTCGGCAGTCACCGTAATCAGAGAACTCAGTGGTACCGGAAAACGGAATGTTCTTGTTCTTCGATATCTAGTTCAGTAATAATTTGAATTTTGTTTTAATGTCTTTCAATATTTGAACGTCTACTTACAGCTTAAGAACCGAGTCTTGAAAAAAACACAGTCTAAGAGAATTAAAAACGCAACGGAAAAACAAGTATATTCCGTAGTCCGGTAACAAAGATTTTTCGTCAATAATTTGTGGTGTTTCGTTTTCGATCGGTGGTGCATAATCAGAAAACTCAGTGCGACCGGAAAACGGAATTTTAATTCAGTAATAATTTGATTCTTTTTTGTGTTTTTCAATCTTTGAATGTCTACTTACAGCTTAAGAACTGAGTCTTGAAAAAAACGCAGTCTAAGAGAATTAAAATCGCAATGGAAAAACAAGTATATTCCGTAGTCCGGTATCAAAGATTCACGTCAATAATTTGTGGTGTTTCGTTTTTTATTGGTGGTGCATAATCAGAAAACTCAGTGTGACTGGAAAACGGAATGAGATGGAACATTCTTGTTCTTCGATTTCTAGTTCAGTAATAATTTGAACGTTTCTTTAGCGTTTTTCAATCTCTGTATGTGTAGTTACAGCTTAAGAACAGAGTATTTCAAAACAGAATCGAAAAAATAAAAAATGCAGCCTAAGGTAATTAAAAATACGCAATTGAAAAAGTGTATAAATATTCCGTTGTCCGGAAACAGTGATTTCACATCAATTTGTAACTTGGTGTTGTACATGATATTGTAACATGATTGTCAATTGCATGGTTGTTTTGACATTTTCCATGTTTATCATTGTCACATTCAGATTCACATTCAGAATTCGTTTCTGTAATTTTTTTTATTACACCTTGTGTAGTTTAACAAAGAAGTGCAAGAGATGAGGATGTTCCACTTGCTTGAAAATATTTTGGTTGGGATGTTTCTGTAATATTTTGGTAGTTTGCTTGAAAATATTTTAGGTTTTAGGGTTTAGGGTTTAGGATATTTCTGTAGCTTACGTGCTCTGTACACTGTGCTGATTGCAGTTACAAGCTGTACCACTGGGTGTAATTCGCCAAGGTCGAGGGTTTGTGGATGGCCGGCTGTGCAAAGGGGAGTCTACGAGCAATGGGCCGCCTTTGTGGGGGATAAAGTATGTATTTTTCCATTAAGTGCGGTCTGTCTTCTCTTTGTTTGGTTCTATTCACATTCAGAATTGATAATCACTGGGTTTCTGTTATATCTTAGTTCGCTGTGGCTTTTCTTTTCCTAGGAAATTGAAGTGTAACCAACTGTATGCTGAAAGGACGTCACATGTGTAGGGTTCAGTGGTTCGGGAAGGAGGTATGTCTATTTGTTTAGTTTTTTAGATTTTCCGCATGTACTAGTTTACTTCTTACAATAATTTGGTTTCAGATACCATAACATTCTAGAGAAGTATACAGCTTGCACTCTTTCCACTAAAGCACAGAGAGAATCTAGAGTCCTGAAATATTGAATAACTGGTCAATTTATTCCATTGTTAGGCGCACGTGAGCCCACATGCAAACATGCTGACCAAGGACTGGATGAAAGGAAATAAATAATTCTAATGTGAGCCACACCTGCCTATGCAAACATAATATGAGTTCAAGATTTTTCATAAAAAGGATTTGGATTCCTTCTCTTGGTTCATTGATTCCAAGAGTGTTCAGGCAATTACGGCTTTTAGCGGCCTTACAATTTGATCCGTGAGTAAATTTTGTAGTTGCTGGAAGTCGTGGCGTATTAGAGGAATGCTAGTTAGCTGTGCTGCTGAAGCAGCCGAGACTTATCCTATGCAAGCTTCGGAGGTTGACTTGGGTCGGCAAGTAATTCCCAAGCATCTCATTGGCAAGTCGTATCGTGAATTGGAGAAGATTGTGTATTCGTTTGGCGGGGTAAGCTTCTTCATGTTTTTCTCGAATGAAAATGTTGCTACATCTTAATAGTAAACGGTACAGAGCCACTCGGCAGCATCAGTACAAGTGTAGTGGAGCATGAGAGATTCATGAAAGTTTCCGTGGGGGCATTCAAGGTACCGTAGCGGTACATTTTAATGGATATTAATGAGTGGAAAGCTACATTTTGCTTGCTCTATGGAATGTGAGATGCTTGGATACAGATTTTCTTGCTATATATTTGATAATGCCTAAGTTGAATTAGCTCTAACATTTTAAGGGTACAACTACGCAGCAAAAGTATCGTGCAAAACAAGTGCACCAGCTTATCTACAAGAACAAGGTCAACACTATCCAAGAATGTGTTCAATGTAAGCACCTTTTCTGTTTGTTTTGCAAACATCAATTTGTGTTAGTTTATTGTTGTCTTAATAAATGCCTGTCATTGGACCAAATAAATTCACGAATGGAAGATTTTACTGTTTTCACATCACATTATCTCGTTTTCGTTTGATCTACCTTCTACCTCAATTACTCCACGTCAAATTTGGTTGCATTCAACGTACCTTATCATGATTGAAACACCGTGTTGAGTTTATTTTGGGGAATTGATCTAGGCCTTCTTTGCCTACTAAATCTGCATGTGCTCAGTACCTAAGCAGTTGCGTGATGCAATGGAGTCAGGAGGTTGGAATATTGGCCGGTCCCCTATACACCGCATTGAAAAGTCTTTAGATGGAACTGTGAAGGTGCTTCTTAACCTATGCAGTTGCTCTTAGAATAGAGCCTTTGTCTCATCTTTTTTCACACTTTCCCTTGTTGGAACTTGGGAGTTGCCGGACATATAGTATGCATACTTTGACAATGTTTGTCTTGTGCAATTGATGATTATCTTTGGATTTGCTCGGATCAGCGACATAGGATGGCCTAACTTGTTTCATTTGAATGTAGATACTGCTGAGATTGAAGGATTGTACACTTGTCGAAGCTGTTGGTATTCCGGTAGTTAAAGGAAAAACATCAAGGCTGACTGTGTGCGTGTCATCTCAGGTCCGCATCTGTCCTCACACCCAGGCTTTGAGTTCTTTTTTCGATTGCGTCTTCATGAGCCATGACATGCAAGCCATCCCTTAAATGATAAAGCTTCAAAGGTAGAGGTTGTGTGAGTATTGAAACATGGTTAATGTTGTATCGTCTTAAAGCTCATTTCCATGTCAGGAATCTTTCTTATTTTCTACAAATTTTCCCTCCTCTACCGCTAGATTTGTGGGAAGTACAGGTTCCCCTACTTGGAAACGAGTTCTTAATTTACCATTAGATGTTACTGTATTATCCAGTTCCTATGACAAGATTGATATGGGTGCTTTTAAAGTGTTCTTCCGTTATATTTGCGGCTAGCTACTACGTTATTAATTCCAACTGTGTACACAATGAAGTGACAGCTATGAACTTGCTTTTGTAGGTTGGATGCGCACTGAAATGCGCATTCTGCGCCACAGGAAAAGGTGGTTTGGGGCGTAACTTACAGTCACACGAAATAGTCGATCAGGTATTTTCTACTTTTTTCTTACTCCTGGATTTCAGTATTTCTATGGAGTTGGCCTTTGACGATCTGTTACCAAGTTTAAGGTCTTAGAATTCTGTAATCTGCTGGCCAGGATATGCGTTCTTTTGTCTTCTTAGGATTGAACTTTGAAGTTGTTACTGCAGGTGATTGCTATAGAAGACTTGTTCAGGCAACCCGTGACAAATATTGTGTTCATGGGCATGGGCGAGCCATTAATGAATCTTGGAGCTGTTTTAGATGCTCACCGCGCTATAAATAAGGTTTGCATTGATCCTATTGTTGTACCAGGGTTTACGAAATACAGGCCTTTTCATAGAATCTTGTGCCTTCCATGTTCCATTTTATAATTTTTTCATCTTCAACTTTAATTCCGATATGTATCATTCTTGTCAGTGTTTAGCATTGATATTCTACATGCAACAATTCAGGAGTTAAAAATACCCCAGGAAATGATGATAATCTCAACCGTGGGAGTTCCGAACAATATAGTGCGCCTTGCAGCTCGCAAGCTTCACTCAAAATTAATTATTAGGTATAGTACTCAATTACTCTCAGATCTGATGTTTTGCTAATGTTTCCACACTGTTCATCTTCTATGTGTAGGTCCACCCACACTAGTCTCTTGATAAATTAAACACTGTTTCTACAAAAGGTATTGACGATAGGTTCTAGATCGGATGCCTACTGTGGTTGCCAGTTTTCTTTTCAACTCTTCAACCATCATGACGAGTGCAATTTTCTCCTGATGTTCAGTTTACATGCTCCAAATCAGGAGCTACGGTCAGCAATAGTTCCGAGTGCAAAACGTTATCCATTGGATGTGCTGATGGAAGACTGTAAATTTTATTATGAAACAAATCACCGTCGCCTATCATTTGATTATACTCTTCTAGGTGAGTCCAGAAATATGTGCATTCCCTTAGTGTGTTTCCAACAGGCTCAGTGTTACTACACTTGAATAGTTTGCTTTAGATGCCTTGTATGTCATATATTTCATAGCTTCTTAGAAGTAATAAATACAGAATTTCTGCCCTTGAGCTATGTATGGCCATGGTTCTTGCAAACGATAATTTGAGATCTCAATTGTTGCAGCTGGAGTGAACGATCAAACCGAACATGCTGAAGAGCTTGCAACCCTACTTCATCACTGGAACTTCAGTCATGTGAACCTTACTCCGTATAATCCCATAGCTGATTCTGATTTTGAACGTCCAACTAAGGCAAAAGTAAGTTCTCTTATTTTGTACTTCTTGGTTGTATATGCTATGTACACCTAACGCATAAATACCAAGGCGCGTATCAATATTGGTATTAAAAATATGATATCCAAGTGCTGACTTTGACACTCATAACCTTGATACCTGCACAACACTGGTGCATTCTCGAGACATTGTAGGCTTCGAATTTACAGTAATTTTGAAGAACAGAGAGCCACAACAAAAAGAAGTCAACATTACTGTGGACTTTTGTTAATATTTCTGCCTTCAGTATATGGTGTAATCGGTGTATTTTTCCCGAGCTTGCAGGTGCTTGCATTTGTAGAGACACTAGCCAAACGGGAGGTAACGGCCAGTGTCACAACAGCACGGGGCTTGGATGCCAATGCTGCATATGGACAACTACGTAACGAGCATCAAAAGGTCCCGTTACAGTCACCCATTGCTGTTCACACATGAAATGTTTGAGTCATGGAAATGAAACATTGCCTTTTAGTTTACGGTAGTTGACGTCTGAATGTGTATAAGCACGAAGGATATCTAATAGATGTTACAGAAGAAGCTTATTTCCAGTAAAAATCAATCCTTAGAAAAAGTCAGGGTTTCATGGTGTTATGCTAAACCGATGACGTTGTATAGTTTATGTTTATTCTCATTTATAACTTAATGAGAAAATTTCATGCTAGTGTCCATGTATAAATAATCAAATTTAAGATTTTGGAGCAAATGCTTCGCATTTTTGTATATAATTAGATATTAGATATAAGATGATCAGTCACTGAAGCACACAACGTGTGTACCGGTAGTCTTGTCTTGTCAGAAGAATCAAGAAGGATCAAGCTAATCAGATGATCAGATCAATGTTGCATTAGAACCATAATTCAAGCCTAGGATAAGTATTAAATGAGATAATCCGATCAATGGTTCATTAATGACCGTGAATATTGTCATTTAAGTAGTGTCTGGTGAACACTGAACACTCCATAGGGCTACAGTGCAAAATAGCTGAAGAGTTTCGCACAGGATAGAATACCTTACGAGAGGTCAGATTCATGTCAAAACTGAATTTCCACGCCAGATTTTGAAAGGTCCACGTCACCCTCAACCAATCAGTAGATGACACGTGGTATCTTTTTTACCAAAAAATTAATGTCGAAACTGACCCATGAAGTAGGGTGCTCTCATGTCTTGTGACTTTGTCGATGGAGTTCCAAGTTTGGATATCGCTACCAATAAGTTGTATTCTTTGCCTTAACCCCTAAACGTCTGAACGTGCCGTGGCGGCCAGTAGAATACGGTGTATTTTGGTTGTATTTGGAATGA
The DNA here is from genome assembly GCA_022496805.1 of Pohlia nutans. NCBI lineage: Eukaryota > Viridiplantae > Streptophyta > Bryopsida > Bryales > Mniaceae > Pohlia > Pohlia nutans. Next base: position 10,368,877 of record CM040105.1, read on the forward strand.
ATCCACACCTTTAATGGGTTTGAGTTCAAAAGACAAGTTGAAATTTAGATCAATGTGGTTCTAGTGAGCTATTAAGATCCCAATTTAGAGTTTCTTGTTCGTAGCAAATCTCAATTACACGACAACGTATATACTATCCCCATGGGACGTTTAAGGGTTAAATCTTGTGGGGATTCAAATTGTGTTTTCAATTGGGCGGTGTAAGTGAAAAAATGGCTATCTCAAATTTTAGGACAAGAAACATGTATGGAACCAAGGAAAAACATTTGTCCCAAATTACTTGATGCAAATCATTTATTCAATTTGAAGTTGTTATTCAATTTTGATTCTACGAAGCAAAATCACACGTATACATTGTCTCTGAAGTTTCTCTTTGCTCGTGTGGAACCCTATAACTATTGCAACCACCCACTTTCATAGTTTCTATTATGCAATGCTTTAAACTCAAGAAAACATTGCCACAAATTGATCATCATGCCACATATACCGCCACTCCAAAATAGAAACTTATTGTATTAAGAGATTTGATGATATCATTATAGTTTGCTTAATTTTTAAATTGGGACCAAGGGAGTATAAGCCTATCTAAAACCTAGCATATATAAAAGTGTATAAAAATATCTAAAGAAATACAAATTTTAGATGCCTTTAAATCATTAAAGTATGTAGATCATGAGATCGTCCAAAGAACTTAAGGACAACACAACATCACTTCAATACCAACCACTACGGGTAAGATCATTATGTGGCAATTAGATAGCGCGACGAACCTAAGGAAATACAAATTTAAAATGTCTTTAAATTATTAAAGCTTGTAGATCATGCGACTATCCAACTTAGGGCTCCTTTCCACTTAGGAGTTGGGTTTGTCGTTTTTGGGCCCAATGCAACAAAATTTCAGCCTATATTAGCCTTAGGCCCAACCTTAAGCATTCAATATAATAAAATTAGAGTTGGGTCCATGTCTCCCATATGTAAAGGGGTTTGACCCAAAAGTTGGGCCCATTGTATATTTTTTTTGGAATTTTCGGGCCCGACTACTAGTGTAAAGGCGTTGGGCCAAAAATTTGGGCCCATTGTATACATTCCTTGGAAATTTCAACCCATGTTAACTTTAAACAAAAGTGTTTTTTTAAAATAAAATAAAAAATCATTGAAATGTGCACTCCAGCCCAAGTCCAAAGTTTGGACCTCTATATTTGGTGGACCCAAAGAATGAAGTTGGGCTTACGTAAGAGCTTGTCAATTTTAATATAAAAAATGTTTGGTTGCATTGGGTTCGATTCCTAAGTGTAAAGGGGTTGGGCCCAAAGAATGGCTTCCGACCAATGAGAAGCAAGGATTTCAGCGCATTTGCACATCAGCTTTGGCCCGACTCCTAGTGTAAAGTAGGTCCTAAGAGTCAAAATCCACCTAAACATGGAAAGCCATAAACAAGGTTAGCACCACATGAACAAGGAAATCAACAAGGAAAGTCATAAACTCAAAGCCAATACAACACGCAAATTATTATGTGGCAATTAGATAAGAGGTTACAATCGTTAAAACCTAGTTGATAGTATAAACATTAACAATATAAATAATTCCCTCATTAAGATCTAGTTGATAGTATAAACATGAAAAATGTAAAGAATTCCCTCATTAAGACCTAGTTGACAATATAAACATTAACAATATAAGAATATCAATGTATTATAACTTCTATGACTTTTAAAATAATGTATTTCCTCAACCATCCAATGACTAAACATTTTGTCAAATTGCAGCTTTACAAATATGTAGAGACAACAAGAAACTTGATAGGAATGTAGAAACTATATGGATATGGGGCACCAAATATAACTTTCAACAATTATAAGTGAAGAATGATCTAGTTTAAAGTTTGTCAAGCCTAAAACCTACTATCCAACCAAAAATAAAGGAAAATAAATTAGAATAGAAAAATATTAAAAAATAGAAAAATAAACACTTATAAGTATAGAATAACAACAAAAACAACACAAAAGAATAAATAAGGCACAATCCCTATCGTCAAAGTCTAAAGGTTTTGGATTAGTGAATTCTTTACTCCAACCATAGAAGCAACATAGAAAAGATGATTATCCTCTTCTTTAAATTTAGGTTTTATATTCAAAATTGCAACCATTTGTGCCTATCCATATGGTATATGTTAGAGTATACGTATGGTTGAGTGGACTGATGATGACATCTATTCCTTCCATACTAGTCCATACAAGATTTTAGGCAATGGTCTGATTGGGGTACCCCAAAAGCCCTTTGAACTCTAAAATCACCCTCTAAGGCAACTTTGAATAAGTCCCTCTTTAAAACAAAATAAAAAATGAATCGACCAGATGTGATTTTGATTTCCTACACTCATACAGTACACAAAAGAAATTCACGTAAAAATTGAAGAGGTTTAAAGATTTTAAAACAAACATTTTGTACAAAAATCAGAATCTGTCCCTTAAAAATATTATTTATTTTGTACTACAATGCCTGCAAATGCTAATTTTTGGCAAGTTTTGGCAATTTTTGGCACAAAGCACAAATACATGAAAATTAATTTATTCAATTAAAAATTTGAACTTGAATTAAAGTATTCCATGTCATCTACGTTTTTTTTTTTTTTTTTTTTTTTTTTTTTTTTTTTTTTTTTTTGGTTTTTTTGTATTTTTTTTCATCTTCTGCCATTTAGGATTCAGCCGCCGATGGCTGAACCCTAGATTTTATTTATTTTTTCTATTTTTGAGGTTCATGAGCCCTAAACAAAAAAGAAGACAATAACCAATAATAATAATAATAATAATAATAAATAATAATAATAAATAATAATTAATAAATAAATTTTATTTGGGTTTTTTTCTTTGGTGCGGGTGTAGGGTTTGCGGTTGCCATAAGAGGAATGAAGAAAAAATAGAAGAAAAAGAAGAAAACAAGAAGGAAGACAAGAAGGAAAAGAAAATGAAGATAAGAAAGAAATAAGATAAATGAAACAAGATAAAGAAAGATAAAAGAAAAGATAAAGATAGGAATAAAAAATAAATTAAAGAATTGTTTATTACAATGAAACTAATTATAAAAAGACCAAATCGTTGTTTTTTAGAGAACTTTTTACACAAATTGCGTGCGTCGACCCTCTACCTCGGAAAATACGGAAAATTATATAAATATATTTTTTTATTTTTTTTATTTTTTATTTTTTATTTTTTATTTTTTATTTTAATTTTATTTTAAAATTTTTGGGCGCGGCGGAGGGGTTGAGGGTATGCAACAGTGCACACTCCAACCTCCAGCCCTCAAGAGAACATGCATACAGTGGTCAACACAAGTGTTCGAATAGCGAGTGATATTCCCGAAATAGAAAGAGCAGTGATCAAAAAGTCAACCTGTAGGGGATTTTTTGGCTTGCATTAATGACAAAGAACACATGGCATCTAATTAGCAGCATATCTTTCGAAATTAGCCACATGGAAGCTCCCCAAAACAAAATATCTGCAGGTGGTGTGTACAACTTAATATGCACACAAGTTGTGCACACCACCACCATCTCAATGCTAACATTGCTTTCAAGATTTCATGTGCAACAACTTTCAGAGTTCGAGAGAGGTTTCTAGTGATTCATAATGGCTCCTAGGAGATGTGAGAGTGAGAGAAAGGCCGTTTTGGAGATGCACAAGCGAGGCAGTTCCTATGGTCAAATTTCAGCACTGTTGGGTGTTCCTCGAAGTACTTGCAGTGATATAGTACGAAGATTTGGTGAGAGAGGGAGTGTGAAAGACAAAATTTCACCTGGTAGACCTCGAATTCTTGATGAGCGCGATGATCGTGATATTGTGAGGAAGTTAAACAATCAAAGTACTAGTACTGCTGCAGCTATAGGAAGAGAGTTAAGGTCTATGGGCATGCAATTGAGTGATGATACAGTTAGAAGGAGTCTTTAGAGGCAAGGCCTGCAAGCACGTGTGAAGGTCAAGAAGCCACTTTTGACTAAGAAGCATCGAGCACGACGTTTTCAATGGGCAAAGAAGTGTAATCGTTTCACTTGGGAAGATTGGAGTTTTGTTCATCTTCTCTGATGAGTCAAAATTCAACCTCTTTGGCTCAGATGGACGGCAATATTGTTGGAGAAAGAGTGGAAAAAGTCTTTTAGAGCAGCATGTGCAATGTACAGTTAAACATGGGGGAGGAAGTATAATGGTTTGGGGTTGCATGAGTTAGGAAGGAGTTGGTAAGCTTCATTTGATTGAAGGGAAGATGGATAGATACATATATCGAGAGATTTTGGAGACAGAACTTATGGAGACTATACGCATGCAAGGTTTAGAGGAAGAGAGTGTCATTTTTCAGCACGATAATGATCCAAAGTATACTGCAAATTATGTTGTAGATTGTTGCTTGCACAGAAGTTCAAGCTTATTTGGCATCCACCACAATCTCCCGACCTCAATCCTATAGAACACCTTTGGAATGAAGTAGATCGTCGCATGAGAAGGTCTGAGAGGAAACCTACTAGCAAGAGTGATTTATGGGAGAAGATACAAGAAATTTGGTATAGTATTGAAGTTGATGTTGTTAGGAAGTTGATATGCTCTATGCCTCAACGAGCTACTGATGTTTATAAAGCAAAAGGTGGCTATACTCGGTGGTAGTCATTTGGATTGCTTAGACATTGCATTCTTGAGTTGTAAAGTCATTTTGTAGCTTGTACTTTCATTTTATACAAGTAATGCACAATGTTTCTAGTTCTTGCAAAAAGAATTGTACATCTTAGTTGTATATTTGAATTAAACTAAATTTTTTGGGTTCACATTTCAACTTCAAAAGTTGTACTATATATTTGTTGCAACTATATGCTCTTATACACTTTTACATTCAATTTTATAATGTAATCTGTAAGAATGGTAGCAAATTCTTTCAATTAGCTTCCTTTGTACGACTATTTATGCCAGCCACTGTATGTTCTTCCACACCTCATAGCCGCCTCACGAATATATAAGGCGGCCATGGGAGCATGGAAGAACTCATTTATGTTCTTTTGAGAAGAGGACGAAGGAAGAGGGTCCGCGCGCATGGACCCTTTGCCCCGGAAAATCCAGAAAAATAAAATAAAATAAAATAAAAATTATATATATATATATATATATATATATATATATATATATATATATATATATATATATATATATATATATATATATATATATGGGCGTGGTGGAAGGGTTGAAGGTATGCAACAGCGCACCATCATCCTTCATGGGAGCATGGGAGTATGGGAGTTTATGCTCTCTTGAGGAGAGGACAAAAGAGGGTCCGTGTGCACAGACCCTTAGCTTCGGAAAACTCCGAAATTTTTATAAAAATTTTAAAGTTAAAAAAATTTTAAAATTTAAATATTATTATTATTATTATTATTATTATTTTGGGGGTGTGGCTAAAGGGCTGAAGGTATGCGGCATTTGAATGTTGTTTTGAAGGATGGAGGAAGGAGGAAGGAGCCACGTACCCTTACGTACTTTTTGGCACACAGAAAAGGAAATAAGAAAAAAGAAAATAAGAAAAAAAAATCATGTCTTCTCCCATACACTTTGGCAGCGGTACTATAGTGTCTTAATCTATTTATAATTTGTAATTGTTTTTAAATAGTCAATCTTGCTATTTTAAAAATAAATGAAATTCAAATTTTTGTTATGAAAATTTTGAAATATTAGTGTTTTATTGCAATATACTACAAATTTCAACAAAGAAGGAAATTGATGTTTTTTCAGCAATTTATTTGATAAGTTTTTTCTTTTTAGCACAATTAGGTCCCGGAGTGATTGCACTTGGCCAAGTGCAAAAATAGGGAATTTCTTGTTGTATGTGAAATTTTGACCAAGCCAAAACTACATTGACTTTAGTTCAAAAGTGGCCATGCAAAAATGAGGTCATAGATTTAAGGAACACAAAAATTTCAAAAAATTGCCATATCAAGAGTATCTCATTTCAAATCCGATTCAACATTCTTTATTCAAAAATTGTTAATATTTTGTTTGTAATCAAATTTAGAAGGATTTTTTAATTTTTACTTTCAAATTTTATAATAAAATATTGGTCATAGCATTGGTGAATCTAACCATATGGATGGAATCTAAAATTCAAAATCTACAACTTTCATTTGTATATCAATTCAAAAATATTCCTCCAAACAATACTTTATAATGGTTTTTCTCAAACTGTCAATTCCGGAGACACGTTGTGACCTTTAGGGGTTAAGATGTCTACCACAATAAAGTTTGCAAATTTCAAACTTTCTATCCAAATTAATCATTTCTGCTTGGATTTGGTAGCATGTCGCTTGTCAAAAGTGCACCTATATGCACCTATAATATGGGAAATGCTAGAAGGGGGTCAAATTTGAACTTCACAAATTTAAAGCAACATACCACAAGTACGTACAAAAGCTACCATATTTTATTTTTTTCCGGAATTATGCTTACTTGTTTTTTAATTAATTGTTTCGTGATGTTTTTTTTTATAAAAAAATTCGTGCAATAAAAACTTTTTTTTGGATTTATTTTTTGAAAATGAAACAATGGTCCAATTTCAGAGGTGGGATATGAAATACATTTTTCATAAAACCTAGTTATAGGGGTTATGTAAAAAAGGCTCTAATTACCTCTCCAGGGTAAAAAACAAAAAAGGATGTTGAATAAAGCCTAGAGTCTCGAAATAAACTTAACAATCGCTAAAGAAGAAGTATTAGCATAAACCCTATTTTGGATGGTGAAATTTTTGATCTAATTGAAAGTTGACAGGTGCACACTACTCCACTAGTGCATGATTTGCACGGCTCTTAGCTACACTAACTGCACTCCACACTTGGTAGACAATAGCTTGCAATCGCCCATATTTCTTCATAAAATAAAATCGAATGAATTTTAAGAACTTAAATTTTTTTTACATATATATATATTTTTTTTTACATATTGATTTTTTTTTTAAATCATAACCATTTTAGATTTAATTTGTATTAAATACTAAATAAATTTCTATGAAAATAGAATACATATATATATATATATATATATAAAATTGAAGACCACCTAGAATTTGTTGTATTTAAATAAGTGTTCCAAATGACTTTGGACTAAAAAAATCATTTTTTCATCCTTCTATGAACTTTTGATAAAAATGTCTTAATTTAGTTTCTTTAAATATATTTTAAAGTCCATAAATCCAATTTTCAAAATGATATTATACAAAAGGACTTCATTTCTAAGCTTCTTTATCTACAATACAATATATGGTGAATTACTAGCAATCTAGCATAATAATGTGGTCATTTTCTTAATAAAAAATGGCTAAACATTATAATAACTTTAAAAGCCCATAATTTGATGAATTTAGGAGGGAAACTTTTTAAGAAAATCATATTTGTTAATATTTTCAAGTCGAGAATCTAAGTTCAACTTTTTGACCATAATGATGACCAATAATCTAGTTGCATTTTATAATGCCCACAACCCTCTCAGATTGGGCAGTTTTGCAAAGATGCATTATTAAATGCAACTAAAAGGGATATTTTGAACTTGAATTATGAATAGAAGTTGTACATTATGAATTTTAGATTCTATCCATGTGGTTAGATCTACGATTGCTATCACCACTATTTTGTATAAATTTTGAAACTTATAATTCAAAATTATTTTGTAATTTGATTACGAACAAGATATTGACAATTTGTAGATGAAATTTGTTATGGTGGGTTTAAATGTAATACTCTAAGTGTAGTGATTTTTGGAGATTTTTTGGTTGCTTATTTCTATGAGTTGAATTTTTCAAGAGCATTTTTTAACCCCAACTGTAAATCCCCCCTCGACATTAATGCAAGCACTATTCACCCATGGGCCCCATTTTCTGAAATTTCCATTTTGGGCACCCCTAGGGTCTTCTTTTGGCAATTGTTTTGCAAATTTCAGGCCTATAGCCCCAAATTAGTCTAGGAGGACCCCCTTGGGAATTTTAAACCCTTGGAAGAGGGGGTTATTTTTTAAGGTGGGCCCCTAAATGCACAAAATAGGGGCGGCTTTTGTCCTCTTGCATTAATGTCGAGGGGGGATTTAGAGTCGGGGATTTTTCAACTCGCTTTAGAGCTTTTTGATGTAAGATTTTAGAAATTTTTGGTGAATCAATGCAACATGAAATGAGGCTTAATTTTTTTCACAAATCATCACCTTTCTAATCAGATCACACATGCATGAAGGTAACTTCTTATAAAATTTATAGTAAAAAATTCACACTACAAAAAGGTACACGACCGATGAGAAAAATCGAATGAAATCTGTACATCGTCCAAAAAATGAATGCCTGGGCAGGTAGGCATCGGTACATTCATCCATTTGGATAAATTTTCATCCAATTTGGACGAATTTTGCGAAAATATTTTGAAAAAATAATTATTAGTAAAGCCTCTCATAAATACCGTGGGCCACAATATATGGTGATTTCTATGTAGTGAGTGTTCTAAACTGAGAGGAAAAATGGACGAATAAACAAGGTATAAGCCTATGGAAAAATCCCAAGGCTTTGAGTTAAAAAAGCTCTTCTTCTCAACTATAAAATTGATCACATTTACAAAATAAGAAAGGTTTTTTCTTCCACCCTTGAGCTCTCTTTTCCTAAGTCACAAACATGTTTCATTCTTTTCCAATGTAGAGTCGAAAGCCAAAACCATAATGTATCCTTTTCTTTAAGGGCATTGATCCAAAAGTCACAATAATATTTATCCCCTATTTTTCAAGCGTACGGTAATTCAAGAGTCACAACTATGATTCATATTTTTATCTTTCATGGCATTGGACAAAGTTTGTATTTCAAATGTTATAACTAAATGTCATCCCTTTCTTTCATGACACAAGTCAAATTAAAAGCTACAATTGTGTTATATTCATATTATTTCATGACATTGGGTCCAAAAGGTTTAAGTGTCATTTATGTTTTTGCATCATATCCACTAAAAAAAAATGTAAGCTTTATATTATGACCAACACATATAATGTTGTAGGTGTGTCTATTGTCACAAAAGGTGTTGTGGATACAATTGTGGATATCATTATTTCAAGGAATACACATGTAACATGTCATATCTATGGCTAATCCTTGCCTACCACCTTAAAGTTAGGGCTTCTCAAACATATCATAATAGAGAGGGACAACTATAGTCCCTCTCTATATTGACATGTTTGGGAGCCCAAACTTCAAGGTGGTAAGCATGTGTTAATCACAGAAATGACTTGTCACATGTGGAGCTGCGTGAAACACGTGTCTGCAGGTGAATCACAAATGTAGTGCAACCAGTGTTGAACGGACCCAACGGTAATCGAACGCGGATCACCTACTTGAGATAAACACCCATTCACAACCATTCAACCACTGAGATCATGACTTGATGACCACCAAAAGAAAAATGAAAACCTTATACAACGAACATCCACATTTACAAATCAGAACTAATGTTACATTGCTCAATTCATTACCGATTGTTTGGATACTTGGCTACTCGGTTTTGGTTACTATAATGTCTACCATCGAGAGGGAAAAGTAGTCCTCCACCATTGGTCCTTTGAACTATGGGTGGGTTGAACTGACACTCTATTTACGCTGGCCTTCAAAGAAGACCGGAGAGGGAGAATTGACATCTATATTCATAATCATAGTATGATTACAGTGCATTTGTGTCAATCCACTACAAAGAGAAGGCGTCGCTTTTTCACTCCTGTGAGTCAAACGGCGCCACTCCGCACTTGTTATTTCTTCACAATTAGAGATTATTTAGTTCAATCTTGTTGCAAACGTCATTCCTTCAAGGTCAGTGAGAAGTTGGATTTGTGGGAGATTGAGATTGGAGTAAGACAGGCTTGAGGATAAATTAGTTGTTGCTAGTGAAGTTGTATGTTCTTGCGCTACTAGCAAAAGCGTTGCTTCTCACTCAGAACAGTGTTAGCGTTCACTATACACACTTAGTTGTCCTACGTCACTCATCAAGTCTTGAACGCCTGGGCAGTGAGTACAAAGTAACGCTGTTTGACTCACCTACCAAGTGAAAAGCGACGCCTTCTCCTTGTAGTGCTACTAAACCTGATTCTCTAGTGATGCAAATAATTGTTGGCATTGTTTCTCTTTACCAGCATTGCAAGGTGTCAGAGTGCAACTTTTTGCAACAAGCTTTGGAGCGAGGACATGGCGGAAGTACATTCATTTCTTCGAGGGCTCTCTGAGTATAAACTGCAAGTGTTTTACCCCAACCAGAGAGCCCAAGAAGAAATGAATTCCCTTGCATCAAGCAGTTTAAGAAAACTTGATCATGGAAAATTCCCCCAAGGAATTGCAAACCCTATTTCTACATTATTAAACCCCATAAATCATATTGAATTTTTTCTTAAAGTGCTTTACGTGAGAATGCATTGCTCGTTTGTAACAGATTCTTCTTCACTTCTATCACAAGTCCAAACTAAGATAAAATTCACTCAAATCAATAAATAGATTTCCTACTAACTCCATGTATAAATCGACCACCACAAACTCATCCTATACGGTACTCTCGACTCTTGATCAAGTATATTTAGAGCATCGCCACTGTGATTCCTGTGTCTGTATTTGGAAAGGGATGAAACTGTCCCTGATTTCCAAATACAGTAGTCGGGGCTGCACCATTCAATCCTGCAAAAGTGAAACCGGAAACCTCATGCACACAACCAACAACCGATCTCTCTGCCTTTCGAAAATCATCGCCGAAATCAACGCAAGTGCACCCTGTGGAGGTGAAAATCATGAGCAAGAAGTGAAAGATCGTAGTAAGAAGAGCGATGCAGATAGAAAGTTTGAATCCTGGAAAACCAACCAAGTTTGCCGGATTCGGGGGACACTCCTGGAAAATTTTGCCGTTACAGCACTCCGGTGCGAAGTTTTTCCTGGAAAACAGATGACCTTCATCCTTTTTCCAGATACAGGAACCACACAGTGGGGATGCTCTTAGTGCCCATTTCTACCGTTGCAAGAAATAAAGTCCGTCATGTATAACACAGTTGCCGTTCAGTGTGATGCACTGTAATCAACTCTGATCAATTTGCTTCTATAACTTACAATAGAAAAAACAAAACCTTACAACCTTATTTCTGATACAGTCAACATCAGTTTAGGGTTTTCGAATTAGGTTACAGATTCAAACGACAATGGCGTCGTGCATGAGCACAACCTCCTCACACCACCGGACAAACCGTGCACGGCAAGCGCGAAGTGCTTCCGCCAAACGCTCATGATGCAACTGAGTCAGGGGGAAGCAACGGCAGGTGAATCGAACCACCTCTGAAATCCACTTGCTGGAATACATCGCTACAAACCGAGTGCGCGCATCCCTCAGTTGGTGACGTAGCGGCGCGCTCTCGAACATCAGCGACCAACCCAGGCGGAGCAACGACCGAAGCGAGCAGATTAGTACAAAGATGGGGATGTAACAAAGGAGAAAGATTGCAAACGTCAGCATAAGTACGATGTCATACAGTACTATGTAGCCGTAAAGGCATGGCACACCCACGAGAAGAAGAGCAGATACGACCACGACCAGCAACAAATGGAGCCCCCTCCACACAAGATTGCCCAACGGCCTTGGAAACCACCACACAAGTGCGAAGCGCAGGCGTTCCCAGCGTGAGATTTCGGCGTTGAAGCACACACGAATCTCGCATCCCTGGTTCGCGAGTTCTTCCTTGCAAGCACACGCCATAGTCCTGATCGAATCGATCGCCTCTCGATACAGTCTCTGAATTACTAGTTCACATGAAATCTGCAGACCTATGCTACTTTTTGTTCAAATTTCTGTCCAACAGAAACTTCGCCCGAGTAGATTAGAGAAGCATTACCACCCAAAAACAAACGCACAACTCTAGAGTCTAATTCATCATCTGGGGTCTTCTGGTGAGTCTTTTCGCTAATCTACAAGTCTAGAGTCTAATTCATCATCTGGGGTTTTCTGGTGAGTCTTTTCGCTAATCTACGACACAATTCTAGAGTCTAATTCATCATCTGGGGTCTTCTGATGACTCTTTTCGCTAATCTACGACGCAGTCGGTGTTTCTACTAGTGACATGCAATGCCTTTTACTGTGATTTTGAATGGATGGAAGTTTCTGGCATGTAGGTCAGGGTCAAACCGGAAGAGCTTCTGTCGGTAGGGTTCAGACCTGTTGAGTGCACAACTAAGGTAGACGACCTGTTTCGTATCAGGCCCCCAATCACGCAGTATAGGGCGACCTATTTCCGTGAATGAGCCTGCATTATTTTCGAATTCATTCGTAAACGGTGACGGAAACATGTTTCTGGGATGTTTCCTCTTAATATGGAATGGTTGGCGCCGAGAATGGAAACTTGTTACCGAGTTAGTATGATATCATGTGTTCTTGATATGAAGTAGCACCAATATCGAAATCTAGTTTTATAGTTCTTGAAAATAGGTCAGCCTATATTGCGAGAACGGGTTGGAGAGAATCTTCACTTTGAAAATTCGTAGTAAATTCAATATTGCCACAAAATTTGTTCAAAAATATGTGACCTTCTTCAAATCTATTTCCCTACACTGCAAAATTATTTGCCTATTCGTTACTCCACCAGAAGTATGCTGAATTGCTTAAGGTGATCGGAAACAGGTCGTCTACCTTAGTCCTTCTTTGCATAACATTCAGTAGCATGCACTGTCTCTGCCTTGGCTCTACAGTAGATGGTGTGGAATATTTCACATCCAACAGTACTTCATCAGTAGCTAAGTGAACAGGTGGAGGCTCAAGGTGATGAGCAGAGTGCATGAAAGCTAAGGTAGAAGCACCAGAAACTGTTAGGTACCAACTGTGGTCACCTATACAAGCACCTGTTTCAACTTCAGGAGTTCCCAATCTAGTTATCACAAGCATTGATTATGAATACCAAGTTAACAATCTGATTGAACTAGAAATGAAAGACAGTTATTAGTACACCTACTAACATCAATAATGGTCTATGCATATTAAGTTTGAAAATTTATAACAAAATCATACATTGTGAAAAAATGAATTAAAAATCGAGCTTGATTATTAAACCCAAAGTTTTATGTGCTATAATTTTTTATCATTGAAAATGTGCGCTCCATGTAGGTGGAAATGCTTAAACTGACGGCAATTGTACCCCCTTACCTTAGAACCAAATGCGGGAACCCAAGCTGTATCCTCCCTTGGCATTTGAGATATGAATCAAATAGGTTGGCGCTGGCTCAACAATTTTGGCGAAGGAACTGTTGAAGTAGGATGATTGCGTGGGCTGAAGTTGTTCATAGCCATGCGCATTAGCTAGAGTAGATGATGCGAATGAGCTAGACTAGCAACTAGAGAAGAGGTACTAGTTAGAGATAATGAGAATTGGGTCTCCCAAGTGATATGGGCTGATCCTAGTGTACTAGGAGTGGAGTATGGGCTGATGTCCCATATGGTTTGCCAAGGGGACTCCCTTGGGTGTACTACTTAAGAGGGGCAGCCCATGAGTAAAGATCATCTCTTTCCTATGCATTCCAAGTGTTTGTGTGAGGCTTTGGCATTCTAATCTAACCTTCAATAGGTTATGGGCCCACTCATGTGTTTTGCGTGAGTCAAAGATTAGATTGCTCATTGTGTGGAGGTCGTGCTTTGGAGCGCTGATTTTGGAGTATTGGAGCGCTGATTTGGAACTTTGGAGGGCTGAATTCGAGCTTTGGTGGGCTGATTTCGACATTGGGAGGTATTACAATCTTCCTACCTTTGATCTACGTGTTGGAGGGCTGAATTCGCACTTTGGAGCTATCATTTGTTGATTTGGAGCTTTTGGAGCACTTTGGAGCATTTTTGGAGTTTATACACGTCTACAAGGGCTAAATTGGAGCTTTGGAGCTTATTGGTGCTTGTTGGAGTATATTGGAGCTTATTGGAGCTTATTGGAGCTTATTGGAGCTTATTGGAGCTTATTGGCTCAATTTGTGCTCAATTTGTGCACTTGTGTTGTTGCAAGGCACTTTTATGCTTTGAGGCTCTTGGATTGAGTCTACAATCTGATTTTGGTATTGCAATTCTTGCACAAGGGTTTGGAATGTGAGTTATGCCCTTGGAGTGCTCAAAATTAGAGTTTGGGTTAGTGAATGCACAACGGGGCTGATTTGATGAATTTCAATGCAATTAGGACTTGAAGGGGCTGAATTTGCATTGATTTAGAGTCCTTGGAAGGCACAAGGGTGTCCATAGGGTGCGTTACGTGTTGTGAAGCACAAGGGTGCTGATTTGAGTGGATTTGAGCCAACGAGTGCGCAATTCTCCTAGTTAGGGTGTTGTGGTATGATCTTGTGCAAATTCACTAAGAACCATCACGATTGAGTGTTGTGAGGTTGATGTGTAGCACAAAGGTGCTGATTTAGTGTTTGGAATTAGTTTGGAGGCATTAGAAGCACGTACGTGTGCAATTTGTTTCACAAATCACAAAATTGTCAAAAATCATAAAAACAATTTTTCTTAGCTTTCTAGGGGCTGAATTTTGTGAGCGTACGTCCTTCAATCAAGGATATGGCTACATTTGAGGGTGAAGGTGCTAAGGTTGTAGACAAGTTCGATGGCGTCAACTTCCACTTGTGGAAATTCAAGATGGAAATGGTCATGGCCGAAAAAGAATTGTGGGAGATAGTTGAGGGTAGTGAGGAACCGCCTTCGTCCGACGCCGAGGCTAGGGTACGAACTGCGCACACTCGGCGAGAGAAAAAGGCCTTTGCCATTTTGGCTCTTAATCTTTCTGATTCCCAGCTTTCTCATATTCGGTCGTGCAAGACTCCCGCCGAGGCATGGGCCAAGCTTTGCAATATTCATGAGGCAAAGAGCTTGGTCAATATCTTGTTTTTGAGGCGCAAGTTTTTCACCATCAAGATGGAAGAAAACGACGACATGTTGGCGCACATCAACAAAGTCAAGGCTCTTGCGGATCAGCTCAACGGCGCAGACGTCAACATTACCGACGGTGATATCGTTATGACGCTCCTCGAGAGTTTGCCGCCGTCGTACGAGTATCTTATCGTTGCTATGGAGAGTAGGCCCATTAGCGAGCTCACTCTTGATTATGTGACATCACGGTTGTTGCATGAACTCTCGCGGCGCAAAGAGAACGAGACTCGTGGCGATAGCGCGGCGCTTATGGCGAAGCAATCCAAGAGCGGTGCCAGTGGGAGCTCTACAGACAAGGTATGCTACTATTGCGGTAAGAAGGGCCACTTGGCAAAATTTTGCTACAAACGCAAGAGAGAGGAAAGTGCCAACAATACAAAGGTCAACGATGCAGGTGATGAGTACGCATTTATGACTAGCGTCTCTTCTTGTAGTGATGACGGGGACGAGTATGCAATGATGGCAAGTGACGTGTCATGCAATGGTAGTGTGATCGATTGGATTGTTGATTCGGGAGCCTCGAGTCACATGGCGCCCATTAGGACTTGTTTCCAATCATATCACGTCATATCTCCAAAGAATGTCATTTTGGGTGATGATACGGTTCTTCAAGCCGTGGGTAAAGGATCCATCGTCGTAGACACCGAGGTGAAGGGTCGTGTGAAGACAATTACCATCCATGATGTCCTCCACGTTCCCAAGTTGAAGGCAAATCTTTTATCGGTGCGACATTTGGTGATGAAGCATTTGCGAGTGGAATTTAGCGACCAAGGGTGTTTTGTGTTGTCTCCAAGTCGTGAGGAGGTGGCCATTATACACGAAGTCAACGGCTTGTACCAAATCAAGTTTTCCAAGATGCACGCGGCGGAATCCGCAACGTTGGTGCAATCGAGTTCAAACGAAGACAAGTTGGCGTTGTGGCATCGTCGTCTCGGGCATTTGAATGTCAAGAGTGTGAAAGCACTCCGTGGAATGGTAAGTGGCATGGATCTTGCACAATCACACGTCGCACCTAGTTCATTCACATGTGAGGGTTGTATTGAAGGCAAACAACAACGCTCACCGTTTCCAGTTGATGGGGCAACTCGTGCAACCAAGGTTCTTGAGATTGTGCATTCCGACGTGTGTGGTCCAATGAAGACCACGTCTATGGGGGGTTGCAAGTATTTTGTGACGTTCATTGATGATTTTTCGAGGAAGATATGGTTGTATCCGATCAAAGCAAAGAGCGAGTGTTTTGAGAAGTTCAAAGAGTTCAAGGCGTTGGTTGAGAAGCAATCCGAGCACAAGATCAAGGTGTTTCGATCGGATAATGGCGGCGAGTTCATGTCCAACCAATTTGGAGAGTTATTGAAGAAAGAAGGCATTGCTAGACAAACCACAACGCCATATACACCACAACAAAACGGAGTTGCAGAGCGTGCAAATCGAACAATTGTGGAAATGGCAAGGAGTATGTTGCATGCACAAAATTTGGGTTTGGACCTTTGGGCGGAAGCGGTGGTGACTGCGGTGTACACACGCAACCGATGCCCGACGAGTGCGGTTCAAAACATGACACCAGAGCAAGCGTGGAGTGGGAGGCCACCCCGCGTGGAGCACATGCGCACATTTGGATGCATCGCATTTGCAAAGGTACCCGATTCTCAAAGAACCAAACTTGAGGCCAAGGCAACAAAATGTGTGTTTCTTGGATATTGTGAAGGTACCAAGGCGTACAGGCTCATGTCGCTCGAGACCAAGAAGATCATTCGAGCTCGTGATGTGACATTTTGCGAGAATTCCAAGGTTGAAGACAATTTGGACGATGGTCCAAGTGGGAGAAGTGGCGATAAACCGGCGATTGTGGACCAATCTTCCAAATCTCCCGTTATTGATATTGTGGATGAAGACGAAGATGACGAAGATGGTGGTGATGAGGAACATATTGAGGAGCGACCTTTGAAGACGAAGAATGGCGAGAAGAAGGCACAAGCAACGGCGGTTGAAGACAATGCATCCTCGAGCGATCGTCGTTATCCAGAGAGAAATCGTAGACCACTTGGCGAGTGGTGGAAGAATCATATTCTCCCTCAAGGTGAGGACGAGCATGCAAACGTTGCACTTTTAGATGCTCCATTGACGATTCGTGAAGCGTTGAGTTGTGATGATGCAAACAAGTGGGAGCAAGCCATGCAAGAGGAGTACAAATCATTGATGGACAATGGCACTTGGGAATTGACTCCCCTCCCCAAGAATCGCAACGCTATCGGTTGTAAGTGGGTATTTCGTGCAAAGAGAGATGCAACGGGTGATGTGGTTCGTTATAAGGCAAGATTGGTGGCAAAGGGCTTTTCACAAATCGAAGGTGTTGATTTTCATGAGACCTTTGCACCGGTGGCGAAATTCACCACTATTCGATGCATTTTGGCCATCGGGGCTGCCATGGATTTGGAAATGCATCAAATGGATGTGAAGACGGCGTTCTTGAACGGCGAGTTGGACGAGGACATCTACATGGTGCAACCCGAAGGATTTGTGCAACGAGGTAATGAGAACCTTGTTTGCAAGTTGAACAAGTCATTGTATGGGTTGAAGCAATCTCCACGCGCATGGTATCAAAAGATTGACACGTTTCTTGTTCATATCGGGTTCACAAGGAGCATCGCTGATCACAGCTTGTATTTCATGCAAAAGGGGCAACATGTGGTCATCGTGATCATATATGTGGATGATTTGATCATCCTTGCAAGTTGTATGAGCTCTTTGAAGGCATTGAAGGCAATGCTTGAGAACGAGTACGAGATGAGTGATCTGGGTGAGTTGCACTTTTGTTTAGGAGTTGAGTTTGTGCGAGATAGAGCAACACGCACCATAACAATGAATCAAAGCAAGTATGTTATGGATGTGCTCAAACGCTTTGGCATGGAGGATTGCAAACCGGTTGGCACTCCATTGGATGTGAATTCCAAACTCGTGAAACTCACGGATGAGGAGTATGCATTAGAGGCTCAATCTATGGTGGATGTGCCATACAAGCAAGCTGTAGGGTCATTGATGTATGCTATGATTGCAACAAGGCCGGACCTTGCGTATCCAATCAGCGTTGTGAGTCAACACATGGCAAGACCGGGTTCAAGTCATTGGGTTGCGGTCAAGAGGATCATGCGGTACTTGAAAGGCACAAGTGATGTGAGGTTGTGTCTTGGAGGTGACAACATTGTGTTGAGTGGGTATTGTGATGCGGATTATGCGGGTGATACCAATGATCGTAGATCCACCACGGGGTACATGTTCAAAGTTGGATCGGGGGCCGTTTCATGGAATAGCAAGCGCCAACAAACCACGGCCACGTCAACGGTTGAGGCGGAGTACATGGCGACGAGCCACGGTACGAAGGAGGCCATTTGGTTGAGGCAACTAATGGCGGATGTGAGATGCACTCAAGAGGAGGCTACAACAATCATGTGTGACAACCAAGGGAGTATGTCATTGGCGAAGAATCCAACGCATCACTCACGTACAAAGCACATTGATGTGCAATATCACTTCATTCGAGAGAAGTTAGAGATGAAGGTGATAGAGTTGAAGTATTGTCCAACGGAGCACATGGTGGCGGACGTGCTCACAAAGGCTCTTGCGAGAGATCGACATCAAAGACTAGTGGTGGCATTTGGGCTCCAAGGCTTTGGCTATTCGCAAAGTGGGAGTGTTGAAGTAGGATGATTGCGTGGGCTGAAGTTGTTCATAGCCATGCGCATTAGCTAGAGTAGATGATGCGAATGAGCTAGACTAGCAACTAGAGAAGAGGTACTAGTTAGAGATAATGAGAATTGGGTCTCCCAAGTGATATGGGCTGATCCTAGTGTACTAGGAGTGGAGTATGGGCTGATGTCCCATATGGTTTGCCAAGGGGACTCCCTTGGGTGTACTACTTAAGAGGGGCAGCCCATGAGTAAAGATCATCTCTTTCCTATGCATTCCAAGTGTTTGTGTGAGGCTTTGGCATTCTAATCTAACCTTCAATAGGAACCATCCTTGTGTACGTGTGTATATGAATCAATAATAAACTAACATGAAGTAAGATTTTATGTAGAGAGTTCAAAACTTTTTGTGTAATCCTTGTTAAAAACAAAGAAGAAGCAAATGTTGGGTCTCATAGTTTTTCACTAGTTTGTATAGAGATGTTTATGTGTTTAAAAAGTTAAGTTCTTTGAACCAACATAGGCAATGTTATTTACTCAATTTAATGATATAAGTTTTTTTCTAGCTTAATCCCTAAATGCCTACAACCCTATCCAAATTGGACAGTTTTGCAAAGATGCATTATAAAATGCAATTAAGAGGGACATTTTGAACTTGTTGTATGAATAAAAGTTGTACATTATGAATTTTTGATTCTATCCATACATGATTGCAATCACCAATATTTTTGTATAAAATTTGAAACTTAAAATTCAAAATTCTTTTGTAATTCAATTACAAATTAGATATTGATAATCTATAGATGAAACCTGTTGTGATGGGTTGAAATGTAATACTCTAATGGTTGTGATTTTTGGAGATTTTTTGGTTGTTTAATTTTATGAGTTTGACTTTTTCAAGAGCACTTTAAACACTTATAAACTACAGTCTTAGAATTTTTTGGACAATCACTGCGATATGAAATGAGGCATAAATTTTTCACAAATCATCCCCTTTCTAATCGGTTCTCACATGCATGAAGCTATCTTCCCATAAAATTTATAGTAAAAAATTCACATTGCAAAAAGTGCATGACTGATGAGAAAACATGGATGAAATTTGTACATCGTTCAAAAAATGGACGTTTAGGCAGTTGAGGGTTAACCCCTAAGCGTCTAAAGAGTCCAATATAGCCACACTTGGTCATTTTTTTAGTACAACTTCGATTTTCACCTAGGTCCTTATTTCAAATGAAAATGATATTAACTAAGAAAGTGTGGGGGCTATCTTCTACTTTCTAACCCAATTTACTATTCTTCAAAATTGTTAAAATTTCATTTTTTACAGCACTTTACTGAAGCTAAGTACTCTATAATTCCAATATACACTCCGGAAAAAGTTTCTCAATCAAATTCCTTTTTATGTAAGCTCAAGAAGCATGCCACCTACACCTTGTTGTTCTCTCGGGGTTGTTCATTACTATTATTTACATTTTTTTCTTAAAGTTCATTCTATTTTAAGCATTTTGTAATTACTATAACTATTACAAGAGAACAACTTTGAAAAATCTTATAAAATTCAATTTCATTTAAATAATTATAAAAAATTCAAGGTAAATGGGTTTAACAATAAATTAAATGATAAAAATACCAAAAAAATATAATATATTTTTTAAAATGTGAGAAATTGATGAAGTTTGACCAGGTAAATGTAATGTGGATGCTTTTGGGGTTAAAAACATACTTTTCACAATAAGTTGTGAACACGAGGTTCTTGAGCCTTTCTCTGCAACACCTTAGAATTTGTACCACTATACTAAATCACTGGAGCAAATATCCAAATTATGGCAAGTCAGGTGGTAAGTCCACGTCAAATTAGCTGAAAATTGGGTGGTGAGACATTGCATTTGGTGTCAAACCATCTACATTGCTACTATTGAAAAAGGAGAACTCCACCAATTGGTTAAGAACTTTATAGAAAACTGGAGCAATTTTGAGTTCTATCAAAAAAAAGTTAAATCGATATTGTGGAGTCCATTTTCATCAACTAAAGTCTCAGCTAAAGCACAAACGAACTATAAAGTTGATACCCTCTTTCACTATAAAATTCATTGCCTTGATACATATAAAGAACTCCGGTCCTTTGAGAGGCTAGCGTGAATAAAGTGTTTGTTTGACTCACGCTTGATACAATGCCCACAAGAAAAAGGATCATTGATTAGGACTACTTGCCTCTTTTGAGGTTAGACATTATGGATCATTGCCTTGACATAAGTGAGCTTTTAACCAGTAGGAGCGTGAGAACATGTCAAAGTGCAAGTTTTTGCAACAAGCTTCTTCCACTATCTTTGAGCTAGGATGTGGACCATGTCCCCTTGAAGGACAATACCAAAATCTTGTAGTTTCAATTCATGTGTAGAAAGCAACAAGTTTGGTGAGAATGTGGTTGCATGGATTATAGGATGCCAAATTGTGTCCCATGAGTTCGTACTTTGACACACCCTCTTGTTGTAGTTTTTGCTTGAATGATCTTAATAAAAAGCTAGAGACATCACTACAAGCTAACTGCCCCGTCTCTCATTGCCAAGAGTCCGGGAAAGTGTTATGTAGATGCTTGTCCTATGTGACGTTCTGCACTCACCTCCTTTGACACAGTGAGAAGTGGCCCTGGGGGCTACATTGTACTAAACATGTACAAGTATACGTGAGTGCACACAAGAGGTATTAATTTGAACATTGTCGTCTTACGTATACATACAATAAACACATTTAAAACTGAAAACATTCACATATACTTACATTAAACATATATTTAAAACGGAATATATCTGTGTACAAAGGTATTTAGACATATAATCTCTCGTATACAATGGGGTTTTTAGAAGGGGTCATGAACGCACGTGATTCTCAAACATAATGTAAAGTGCACCCCGGGGAAGTGGCGCAGATTCATTCAAAATCAAATGAGAAACGACACCCCTCCCCTGATGTCGATCCGATGAACACAGTGTGCTTGTAGTCATATTTTGGTCAATCAAGACTAACTAAGATCAATCCATACTTTGATGAACATACATTAAAAAAATATTTTAAATAATGATGATGGGATAAGTAAAATGCAATTTGAAATTCATAATCTACAACTCTTGTTTTCACATTGACACCAAATTAGACTTTAGCTTTTTACAATAGATCTTATTAATCTTCTATAAATGCATAGGATTCTTCAAGGGTTAAGCACTAATAAGCAGGTTGGCGTTAGAATCACATGAGCTACTGTACTGTACATTAGGGTCCAAAAATAATTCGAAATTTTTCTCCAAGCTAGAAACCATGATTTTTGAGAAGCTCCTTTGGGCTCAAAAATGCATCAAATCACAAAGCGTAAAGTGCATTGGAAAGGTAATAGAGTCTAGTTTTAAACTTCAACAATTTTGTTTTAGTATTTAATCTTCTTGGATATTTTTTTCAATATGAAAATTCTGTTTGCAAAATGATTTGAAACTTCAATCACTAATATTTTAGTCAAAAAAATCCCAAAAGTCGTGATTCTTTTTTGTATTTGATTCTGAAGACAATTTGTATATTTTCTTAATACATTATAAGTAACAAAAGTTGTATCCATTTTTGCCTAAAGTAAAGGTTTAAAATGGGTTTAAAATGGGGTTTTTTTTCATTTAATTAAAAATAGTTGAACGCATTCTTTTTTGAATTGAAACTCATGTGTATGTGTAGTGTATCTTGTATATTAGAACATGTCTAAATTTGGCTCATAGAAACCTAAATTTCTCATTGTAATGGTAATACATATAAAATTGAGAAATTCGAATTATTTTTGGACCCTACTGTACTAGCGGGAGAGGTGGGTGAGAATTACAAAAGACAAAGGTACCATAGGTTTGCCCAAACTAAATCACAACCTTTCTGTCATTCAAAAATTCTCTAAGTTAATCCTTTGACGTGCATGCGTTCATATATTGGACAACGAACAAACTGCAATCTTTCTCTTGACTACATCCCTGTACAACTTTTCGTCCATCCAAATTTCTCTTGGTTCTTGTGCTAGTTCAAAATAAGATATTGTGATTTTTTGAAAAACAACACAATTGGTTTATGTCAAGTTTCATTCTTAGTTCAAAAAGTGAGACCTTCAACATGATTTTCCACAATGAGTAGAATCAAATAATGGAAACTATACCATCTTGTAGTGCATGTTATTCCAATTCCATTACAATTTTTTTTTTATAAATTTGTGTTAATTTGGGATTTTAAATTGAATTTCAAGAGAAAACCTTGCAAAATTAATTTAAAAATATGATGAATCCAACCATACAAATGTAATCTTCACATTGACATTTACAACTTTGTTTTGTATATAAACTCCATTTTTGTTTTTCATCAAACATTTTATCACGAATCTTTGAAAACAGTGTTGAATCAGGATGTTAAAAAGTTAACCCCTACATGACAAAGGGGGTAAAGGCAAAACCTAAATGTGTTATAAAATGTTACTTCTGCAACTTCGATGAAGTTTGGTCCAAAAGAAAAAATGAGAAGCATGATGATTAGTAATTATCCGTACGGTCAAACTTTCAAAAAATGATTTAAACACTCATTTAATGAATTTAGAATAATTTACCATTTAATATTCACCAAAATTTTAAAAACTATCTTTAGAATTTGAAATTTGGTATGATTGGTTAACCCTTTAACGTCCCGATTCAACATTGTTTTCAAAGAAGCGTTATAAAATACTTGATGAAAACCAAAAATGGAGTTGATGGTCAGAGAAAGTTGTAAATGTCAATGTAAATATCACATCTATACGGTTGGATTTATTCTGTTTTTATTTAATATTTTTAAATTAATTTTGCAAGGTTTTCTCTGGAAATTCAATTTAAAATCCCAAATGAGCACAATTTTTTTTTTGAATATGGTAATGAAATCGGAATAACATGCACTACGAGATGGTATGATTTCCATTATTTGATTCTACTTGTTTTGGAAAATCATATTTAAGGTCACACTTTTTGAACTAAGAATGAAACTTGACATAAACCAATTCTATTGTTTTTCTAAAAATCATAATAACCTATTTTGAAGATCCAAACTATACAAAGGATAGTCAACTTGCTCAAGAACCAAGAGAAATTTTGGTGAATGAAAATTGTCCAATTTGGATGAGAATCTAACAATTTCAATCTGTACGTTGTCCACTATGTGGACGTTGGCGCGTTAAAGGGTTAAAACTAGACATTCTGTTGTAAAATTCAAAAAATCAAATTTTTCAAATGAGAGAACATCATTAGTTTCCCAAAATAGTAAATTCTATAACACTAGGACAATATTGAGGTCTTTGTCTTTATAAAAAATTCCTCAGTGGAGTTTAACCCTTTAACGTCCCGATTCAACACTGTTTTCAAAGACTTGTTATAAAATGGTTGATGAAAAACAAAAATGGAGTTGATGTACAAAACAAAGTTGTAAATGTCAATGTGTAGATAACATCTGTACGGTTGGATTCATCATATTTATTATTAATATTTTTAAAGTAATTTTGCAAGGTTTTCTCTTGAAATTCAATTAAAAATCCAAAATTAACACAAAAAAATTTTAAAATATTGTAATGAAATTAGAATGACATGCACTTCGAGATGGTATGGTTTCCATTATTTGATTCTACTTACTATGGAAAATCATATTTAAGGTCTTTCTTTTTGAACTAAGATTGAAACTTGACATTAATCACTTTTGTAATTTTTCAAAAATTCACATTATCTTATTTGGAAGATCCATACCGTACAAATGGTATTCAACTAGCACAAGAATGAAAAAAAATAAAAATGGATGAAAAACATCCGGTACCTACAGAAATCGAGCTGCTGAAATTCATCCAGCGTCCAGATTCTGGACGCAGGTGCCTGAAAGGGTTAACCTTTAAACGTCCCAACATCCAGAAACTGGATCACAAACAGATTCAAAGCCTTGTAACTTTCTCATACAACCTTGGATGACTTTCATACAACCTCATATGACTTTTATCCAAATCACCTTTGTAAGCCTATTAAATTCTCTACCAATTACAATAAATCTCTTGTGATGGGAAGCTGTTGATAATATTGGAGAGGCCTCCAACTACAAGTATGTCAAATTTGTTGAGTAGATTTTATGCTTGCAATGGTCCTCTCATGTACATTTGAGCCATGCTAAATTCTATTTTTGAGGCTAGCATCTACTTCTATTCAAAAGGTTGGTACGTTTAGGGGTTAACTCAAATTGACATGATTCAAATTGGGTTGAAAAGTAGACTTCATTTCCTATTTGAAAATATTTTTTATTTTTTATAAAAAAAAAAATTTCATATTGGACAGCCCGTAAAAAAAAGGGCAGCGACCATAAAATGGTCGTTCGGTCACTTAGTGGTTAAGGCCTAACTAATGAAGGTGCTGATGGATTTCTCTATACTTGCTGCCCAGATGACCGAAATGGAACTGGGTCACTAAAATGAATTCCATCCCGCAAAGCTAAAGCACGAGATGGTTGTGAAGAAGCTGGTCCTACTACAGTGTGATCGTGTAAACGGCGTCGCAATCCACCAAGACCCCATGTCCATGTCCTTGAGTTCGAAATTGGTGATGACAATTCAAACGCCTCACCTGCAGCTTCCAAACCTTTTGTTCGAAGCTCTAATGAAAGATTATACACTCCATCGTCGACTTCACAAGGTCCTTGGACAAAAGGTTGATATGTAGTCTGTTGAAAATACCTCTCCTCCGTACTTGCAACTTCGGGCCTTGGAGACCACGCTTTTGCAACAGCCTCGCCATCCTTGGTAAAATTGATGGTCGGTTGATTCGTTGTGTATGCAGACGCGTTCACAGAAATCTGAATGCGTACAGGCGCAATATTCAAATCTGGTACCGATGACAACAGGCTTCTCTTTTCACGGCCAGGTTCTGAACCGGGCTCAGTGACTGCGCATGCAGCTCCAGTGGATGGCGCATTCAGGTCTGGAAAGGATAGAGAACTTCTGCTTTCGTAGCTATCCATTCGGCCCAGCAAGGGAACCACCTGCAAATTACACGCATGGGCGAAACGTTTAACAACCTTGGTACACTTAGTTGGTCCATGCAAACTACATGCATGTTCACAAGGTGACATGTGGAAGTTGTCCAATCAGATGTGTACACCGGATGTACTAGGAATGTGCAATTACAGAGTGTGTCCATCATTAGAGGGTTGAGTGTACAAAATTTCAATTATATCTTCACTGTTAGCGTGACTTGAAGCATACGAAATTCAATACAACCACGCAACGTGACGAGGAGTGTATGACCTATTGATACCTGGTCCATTGCACTCCTTCCCGCAACTTTGCGTGTGTCTTTTTGTTCAGACGCCGATGAGGGACCAGCCTCTTCAGCAGAAGTCTCAACCAACTTCCGTGCATTTTCCAGGATCGCTTGCTCAGAGTGCTCACCAGCAGCTTGGGCACTTTCTGCCCGCTGCTTGGCAACATATTCCTCAAGCATTTCTAGATCTTTCTGAGCCAATTCCTGTTGCGTTGACTTGATTCTCTTGGTCACAAAAACATCAGCTGTAACATAAGAGAACAAGTCAGCAAGGAAATTCTTGCAAGACGCGGCAATAGAAGCTTGACGAATAGATGTTTTCAGCAAATGGTCTATCGGGTGAAAGTAAGCTCACCATTTTCAGTGTCGAAGGTTGAGGGCCTCTTCAGCACCCAGCTCGCCATCTCTTTCCGACTAGGGGGGATATTCACCGTCTGTCCACCTATTTGCAAACGATTTTGCCATAATCGAAAGCCCTGCTCAATCTCAGAAACTTCCACACAGCTGTGAGTTTCCTTGTTATCAATATCTTCGCTTGCTCCACTCTGCTCTTTCTCTTCGACCTCCTTATCTTTTGTAATAGCCCCAATCATGTTCTCGTCCCTTTCAATATTGTGCAAATTCGTTGGGCTCACGTCAACAACCAACGCGACTTCCTTGACAGGTGTAGCAATAACCTCCATTTGACAAGTTGAAGGATGATTAGATACGTATTCAGATTTCAGGATTCTCTGCTTGAAGTGCCGAACCCAGGGATTGGCAAGAACTGTTGTTACTGGAGGCGGTTCAAGTCCATGAGGCCTGTAATATGATTTCTGATGCTGTTGTCCTCCTTGCACTAACTCAAAGAGCTGAAAACGACATAGAAAAGGTGTATTAGACTTAAGGAAAAAAAAAAAGCAATCTAAATCTTAACATTACCACTCAATGTGCCATCAATGAGCGCCGCTGAGTGGGTGTGTTGTTCACCTCAGTGGGATTCGATGTGCAGCACCCATAAGCATCCACTGGTCGAGACTCCACACAGTCTTGCTCCGAATCATCGATTTGCGCTGAATTGCCATAGACGCCCAAATGACCCAACCCCTGCTGACTATACAAACTTCTAACAAACGTTGCCTCCATAGAATTCAGGAATGAGCTGTGCTTGTCATCTGTCCATGTTGTTGCTGCCGACTCAGGTTCTCTTTGGATCTAGAGAAAATACATCGATCGACTACTATCAGAACAAATCCAGACTCAGCAAAAGATTCAACAGATGCAGTCCCAACAACTTGGTTACTAAAAGCTGAACAACAAGCTGAAAACACAGAATAATTTGCACATGCATGCAGAATCTCACGACACCATGCAAAATGTTCTTTCACATTTCAATGGCAGGAGCAATGATGGCAGGATTCTCTAGTACACATGTCATCAAACTACAACAAGAACATGAACCAGGAGGTATTCCGCGGTGAAACAGATGCAATTCATTTTGCTACATGACCTAACGCTATTTTAATCGAATGATGCATTATCAACCCATGTGAGCACACGAATCGCTACCATAACTGCGGGGAGTATGTTGAGATGAGAAAAGCACTCACTGGGTAGATTGACACAGAAAGACATAATCTAGGATCCATAAACGCTGAAAGGTATGTGTCGATCTATCTCCCCTACCATCGGAATAGGTGAAACGATTTGGAAATCCTTACCGAGTGAGTCTCTAAATCTGAATTTCTCGCAGGACTTTCGGGCCTAATATTCACATCTTCATCAACCTCGTTCTCGCCCTCATTCTCCTCTAACATCGATCCACCCCCCAGGCGCACCCTTTCTTTGACCTCCACATCACTTTCGGTCACCAGTGAAGCCCCCGACGTCATCCTCAACAAATGCTGGCTATTGTTTATATTTACAGAGTCTCCATCAGACATGGTTGAGTTTTTGGAGGACCCGCCGGAGTCGGCAGAAGACTCCATGTCCTCCGAATTGCGAGCACGTGAATCATTGCTCGTAGATTGTTGTTTTACATTGGCTGGACTCAGCGAAGGAACAGACGCAAGCATTGCCCCAGATGGTTGCCTTCGAACGTTTCCCGGTGCTACGACACCAAGGAAAGCCTCTCTAGCTCTCATAGTCGCCTCAGGTACCCCCCGCTCCAAAGTAAGACCCCTGTGGTATTGCCACTGTTGCAAGCCTTCGGATGTTCCTCTGATCTGCACATTCCGAAGCTCGGCACTACTATTGTTGTGCGCGACTATCCTTGTTCCTAAACGCGCTCTGCAGCGGGCATTTATTCCCGGTCGAAACATGCTCCCGACTTGACCTTGGGCACAAGACTAAGTCTCAGTAGGATTTTTTCTCAAAGGCTGTTCCCTTCTTCAACTATTAACTTTTAGGGATTCTGTCATCTCCGTCCCCGAAGGAGAATATTATATCACTCAGAAAACATAAAGAATAGCAGTTCTCCGATAGGTAGGTACACATGCTCAATTCTACAGCATCCCTTACACCTCAGGCCGAATAAGAACGAGCGTCCACCCTTGGCGTCCCTCACCAGGGCACCATAGAGCACATCCGTTTCACATGTGGAAAGGCAAGCTCGTGTTGCTTCTTCGCCAACGATTAAAGGCGCTTAAGAAGGAGTTTCCCTGAATTGAATTTTCAAATGGCGAAAGCACCAGATCACTAGGAAGGAAATTTATCAAGTCTGTATGCGAGAAGCTTTCTCACGAGAAAAAAGAAACTGGAGATCGCGTTGAATAAACAGCCTGCGAGAAAACCGTGCAGGTGCTCCAATTTCCAGACCCTAGCTCGTGCACAATCACCACTTCCGAGTCGTTGTTACTATTATCTCGCCCGTTAAGAAAAAGACAAAGAGAGGCTTCACAAGTGAAGAGAAAAGAGAAGAGCGTCGTGGAATAAACGACCACTGGGAACAAGAACTCCACCAACACAAACTCATCGAAAGAAACTGAAGGCCAGGGCGCATCGTCCGCTATACACAGCTAATACGACTCCATCATCGGTCTCTCCCGAACAGCCGGCGCCACACCAAGCAGAACGAGACCAAACCCGGCTACCACAACTCATCAGCAACGCTTTTTCTTCTCAGCCACAGAGCCAAAAATCCCTCACAACTTTCGCAAAACCTCACCAAATGTCGAGAAAACCAGGTCTCCAGAATGCTCGCAACACACGGAACACGAATCCAAAACCACACAACATGCACAGCGCGCAAACTGCTTATGAAATCAACAAACAGTGAGCAAGCTCTGCCAACCAACATAGCAAGAGTATGCGAGCACGACGATGACGACGACGACGGAAAGCGTAAGCCAGTCAACTTACGGTTTTACTACTTACTAGTTACGATCGGGCCTTTTACCTGGGATATTCTCCAATTTACCCACGGTAACTCGTCACCGCCGGTCAGCGCCTCGTGCCAGCGGGTGAAAGTCACCGGCGAGGGGGTTTACCGGTGGTAAAGCGCTCCAGTGACGCCCGGCCCAGCCGGTTACTTTCACACGAGATCTTTTGCAGGGGCAATTTGACGTTCCCCTGGCGCCCGATCACGTTCCCACGTTTTTGCTTTGTGGTCCTCGTTTGTGTTCCCCTGGGAAAAAGGGACATACGCTCGCTGGAATCTACCAAATATGGCTTTGTGGAAATTCCCATGCAGTTTTTTAATATACTCCAGTTCAATTATAGCCCCCAACTGAATGGATCCCCAAGATTTTTATTATTATTTGCTCGTGGAGAATTGTTCTTCCTAGGTCACACTAATTAGGATCATGATTGTGCCAGGTGATATTTTTTGCCCAAGGCCAGGGAGTAAAAGAGGTTGAATGATGGGCAAGCTGGATGCGGAGCTGGGCCATGGCCCCATGCAACTGAATGGTAGCCTGTCATTTGGTAGAGATCTTTTGTGGCTTTGCATGTGGTGGGATCTTGCCAGAGAAACTGGTAGAAACTGATTATCATCCGAATTAAGAGAACTATATATCTCTCCATGTCTTTTCCCTGCAGACTGCCTTGTGGCCAGCCAGCCAGCCAGCCAGCCATGGTGGGCTGATCCCCACCCTCTGACCGCACTCACTTTTTGCATCATTCCCCATCGTTGGGATCTATTCTAACTTAATACGTCGAATACCCACAAGCACTCAGACTTTGGATGGAAAAAGTCATCGCTAGCTATCATCCCATTGCGCTCAACAAATTTAGATAAGGTAGAGGGACACACTTGCTTTCAACAAATCACAATTTCATTCATTTGGAATTTTTCTCGTGTGACAAAATTGTACTTAAGGTAGGAACACCTAATTCCGACAATGTACCCAATGCCGATAATTTCTTAACATGGTAGTCATTCTAGAATGTAAATCTAGGTAGACCATAGATAGCTTATTAGTTTGGTCAACAAACAATAAGGGCTCTATGACATGCTTAGATTTGTGTTCTAAAAAGACTACCTTGTGTAGAAATTATCGGCATTAGGTACACTGTTAGAATTGGGTGCTCCGACCTTACGTATGAAGAAGTATGAATTTTGCACTACATGTAAATTTTGAGCTTCATTGGTGTGTTGAAGAAGAAGAAAACACTTGATTTAACATCTTTTTTAAGTTTGAAGGATTAACTCATTAAAAAGTGATCTTCAGGCACTAAGGAATAGTACTAGAGTTTGACGCCCAAGGCCACTACCGTACTATTAACCTTGTTTGGTTCGGCATTTTTTTGCCTAATAATTACTTTATTTTTGGCTGAGAAGTTCGCCAAAGCAATTTCTTCATAGATTTCTTCAGATTTCTTCACAGTTTTTTAGAATTTGTAGGAATATAATATGTGAAAATTTTGGCAATTAATTTAATTTGTGCCGAACCAGCACATGTACTGTACCACGGTATTGACATTAGCTTAGTGTCAATAGTGACTTTGAACACCATGCTATAGCAATAAATGCTAGAGAATAAAGGCTTACATTTAGTAAAGTCACTAAGACATCAAAGTTTTAGATACATTGGGTTTGAAATGGATAGGTGTGTCTTCTATATCAAAGTCAATTGAGTCTTTGAATTAAACATTTCTACAATTCAAATGTTTGGAATGCATGGAATTGGTTACATGTTGTAGTTAGAGTGAGTTGCATGCATAGTTTCTATTATCAAAGTTTTAGTACCATGGTGAGTTGCATGCATGATGGTGGAATGAGCACGACATGAAACGGGTTGAGTGGAAAAAGTGTGGATGAATTTTAAATACAATCTAGGATTGTTGGTTGGTCCAATCTTTAGTGTCTAAAACAAGATAAAATTTAGAATGCTACTATATACTGAATAAAATCCAATGAACACTTTATCAAAATCAAGATGACTCTTTGAATCATACTCTTAGACAATTCAAATTATTGAGATTTATGACTTTTCAATACAACCTATGATTGTTGCCCCAACTCTCACTGTCCGTGGTGAAGATTTGGCATAGAACGAAAATGACTCCACAATGGCTCTTAACTCCTAAAGGACCATGTTCATCTCTAAAATTTTATCACTTCTTGTGATGCTTTCAAGACCGCAACAATTGTATCTCTCAATTAGTGTTCATGTAGAAAACTTCACCGTTGAAACTCAAAGAGGACTTAGTTGCGAGACTGTGTATCAATTTTTAGGATAATCTATCGTATATATTATATGATTATAAGGTTTGATCATGAGTTGTTTTTTTGAAATTTTTGAGCAAAATCAACAAGTCATTCACTACAAACATTCTCATAGATTCTAGAACCATGATTAGCGTTTGAAATTTTAGAAGCATACATAGATGTATTTTATCTAGGTGCTCACAAAAAATGGTGCTCTAAAACTAAATACAACAACAATGATTGATTCCGAAAAATTTAGGTTTGGATGAAGTGATTGTCGATGACTCGATGAGCCAATGTTTATGATCGTTATTAATTGTTACATTGCATAAAATGTGTAAAGATTTCAAAAATGCTTTTGGAATATTTTTTAAAATTCCAAAATAATATAAAATATGTAGAAAATATTCCAAAGATTATGAAAATATTATATTTTAAATATATTTAGACATATTCCGTGATTATTATATAGTGTTAATGACGCGTTAGTGGCAAATGTTTTACATACTATACACTTTTTTTTAACAATCTAATGTCCATGTGTGAAAACGCCCTCCATGTCATCAATTTTTCTAACTACCAACGGATCAATCAACTTAATTGAACATCTTGAAGGATTTTTGTGTTCTTGTAACGAACATTTACAATTCTCTAGTTAAAAGTGAGTCAAAATTATGGAATCCAAATAAGCTATTAAAGTAATGAAATTATTCTTGGACACAATACGTCCTCCTGGTCCTTTAAGGGTTAAGGGAAAATATTTTGTTTGTCAAAGACTCCACATCTTATATAGAGGACAATATCATGAAATCATCAAAGAATATCCAGTCAAAGTTATCTCATCTTACTTGTAATTTTTAACATGCAATCTCTGAGTCAACCAGAGAGAAATGAGTGATTTTGATGATTCCAAAAAACTTGGTTGAGACCAGAAATTTAAAACCTAAAGTGTGGTTTACATAATTGGATTATATACTAGATTAGAAAGTGTAAGCAGTTTGGAATACAATGAAAGCTTTATTTTATTCATAGATATAGCCCTCCAAAGTTGAGCACATTATAGAGTGGGTCATGCCTCAAAAGTTGAGTTTAGACCAAATCATGTCATGTCAATGATTCAATTCAATGCAAATTGGAATCTCATGTAGATTGTATGGTTCGCTCAATGTTGGGTCTAGTTGAGGGATGGATGGGGGAGTTGTGAAAGGGGTGTTTTCACGATAGGGCAACGAAAGGCAAACATACAATATGTAAAGCACTTGCCATTATTGCGTCATTATTTATATCCAATAATTATGGAAAATGTTTAAATATATTAAATATAGAATCTTTTGGAACATGTTCGGAACATTTGGAATCTTTTGGAATATGTTCATAATATTTGGAATATTTTGTAATATTCTTGGAGTTTTTTGGAACCTCTACACATCTAAAGTGTAACAATACACCTTTTTTACACATTTGGATCCAAATGCTATGAACAATTTTTTCAATTAATTTCTATCAGTTTTTTTCCATATTCCTAGAATTCATACTTCAAAAATTATATTTATTTGCATTTTAATGACCACCAAAATTTAGAGAATGAAAAAAATAACAAAAAAACCCAACCTATTATTACATATTTTAGCCGCCCTACTATGAATACACCCTAAATAGGGTTAACCTTTAAATTTCCATGTGCACCAAAGTGAATATTTTTATATCTCATTAGTTCTCAAAGGTATGACCACTGCGGTAAATTCCAGGTCTGACGAACTCTCACCAAAAATATCGCATGAACAACTAACCAGATTGGGGTTTTGTAAGTTGCTACAAGTTCCATAGATGCCAAGTTTTGGCCATGCCAAGCAACAGTTTTGTTCAAGTATATCCGGATTCAATATGTCGATAGCCACCCATCAAACTCTCCTTGGTTGACTTGAGATTGCTTGTTAAACTAAAAACTCTTGACATATGATTATATATTATAATCATTCTATTTATAATTGATGTTGCTATATTTTATTTATATGATATGTATATTTTTTTATATGTTATCAAAGATTTTATGATTTTGATTTCAAAACTTGTGTAAAGACATCAAAATTTGGATTTTTTAATTTTAGTTTCAAAAATTCACGTTAAGGAGTTCTAAGGAGGTTGGCACTTAAAGGTTAATTGAAAGGTGTAATTACTAAATATAATTTGAAGTTCTTCAATATTTTTGAAAAAAATATACAAATGATTAATTTATATTTATAAAGTATAAAATGCATACTCCATGGAATTTGTAATGTTCATGTTTAAAAAAAATAAAAATGCACCATAGTATCCAAGTCTAGTTGTAAATAAATAAAAACCCCATCATTCCATCCAAGGGTTGCAATTGTAGGTTTCAAAGCAGTGTAGAAGGCTAAAAGTTGAAAAGCCGAATGCATTCAAAAATAGTTGGTTTGATATTTTCAAACCCATAGAAGGCTAGAGATTCCAACATCAAAGTCTTTTCTACAACCCTAATGACATGTATCTACACTCAATACTCTTTTACATCACTCCTCTAGTAAACAACATACATGAATTTCAAACTTAGGATGCGGAAAGTGCCCAATCACGTGTATACACAATAACAACTATTCTTTGCATTGAAATGTGATATTAGAGAGAGTGATAATATTTACATAGTAAACTTTGTTGTGCAATTTTTTCAAATGCTATAATAAAACTGTGAAGTCAACCACATTTAGAGTGAGATTGTATTGCGCCCAAGGAGAAGCTTTCATCGTTGGAAGTTGTCACAAAGGTCTTACATTGACAAAGTTGGAACAGTCATTGGAAAATGCAAGTGCGACATCCAACGCTTACATTTCAACAATGAAAGCTTCCGTTGATGAGTGTATAACTTTGAAACCTACTAAGGTGGAAACACCCGAAATCATCTATGCATCCATTTCTTGTACAATTGATAGAGTGTATTTAAACCATCTCCTTACTCTACTGGAATTGCTG
Source organism: Pohlia nutans (assembly GCA_022496805.1). Lineage (NCBI taxonomy): Eukaryota > Viridiplantae > Streptophyta > Bryopsida > Bryales > Mniaceae > Pohlia > Pohlia nutans. The sequence goes on from CM040105.1 coordinate 10,403,467, forward strand.
CCATTGGTTGTAGTTTGAATTTGTAGGGATTGATTTCATGACAAGTCTATGGCACGGTTTGAGTAATTTAGCCAATCTTTTCTTTAGAAATATTTACATACCTTATCCAATTTTTGTTATTGTTTTTATTTTAAATCATCATTTTCAATTGCTAATATTGATGGAATACTTTATGTCTCCAACTACTTTGGACTGCCAATTTGAGGTGTTTCTCCTGAATACTGAGTTGGAAGGGTTGAGTGAGGAGAATAAAACTCAAGAAACATAAGAGTCAAAGTCTGCAGTAATAAAAATGCGGACCTGAAGACAATTGTGAATAGATAGTCTGAGGGGCACTTCACACTATAGCCGTCCAAGTCAATAGATCGTGGGATTGAGCAACCAAACTTTGTTGAGAGTCCAAAAAAATGGGCCGAAAATAAGAAATAAAATATAGTTTTGATTTTTTTATAACTTCCTTCGAGAGTCCGTCGCCTTGGTCAAAAAGTGCTTGCCATGTAGGCATTTTGAAGGGCAACAACCTTTGGACTTTGGCCTTTAGTGTGAAAGGTTGAGAGGCCAAATTCTTGGTTTCTTGCAATCTGATAGGTGAAAATCGACGACCTCTCAAACTTCCATAACATTCAACAGCATTCATGCACACTGCCTTTCCTTCATGCACTTTACTCATCACCTTGAGCCTCCACCTGTCCACTTGAAGCACGGTTGGTTATGGAATATTCCACACCATCTACTGTAGAGCCAAGGCAAAGACAATGCATGTTACTGAATGTTATGTCGGCCATAGTGTGAAGCGGCCCTGATGATGGTTCTAGAATACAACAGTATTCTGTAAGTAACTGCATTGGCCCTCCAAGCCGTGCATACTGTAACTGAAAGGACTTCCATTATGTTTTTCAATTTTGCACTTTGCTAGTTAACACGGTATGGTACTGCCGGCACTATTCATTAATATTAGGGTTGAAGATAAGGGTCCTCTCTGAGTAGAGCAGATATTTTCATGAACTTTTTCCGGCCATGAGTCCACTTGACAACAATATCATCATAAAGGTAAGAGTAAGTCACATGGATCCTGCCAACTTCATTTTTTTGCAGCAAATGTTCTCTTAGATTTGTGGCCTTGCACACTGTGCACAGGAAATTTGCAATCTGAGAATAATAATAATAACTAGTGGGACCCGTGCCGTTGAGCACATTGACGTTAGTTTAGTTTTAGTCAAAACAAAATGCAAGGTGACTCAAAAAACGACTATCTGCATCACTGCAAAATCAAGTTGAACCCTAAACCCTAAAACCCTAAATCAAGATCAAGTTGAAGTCATTTTCACACAAACAGATGATTTGCAGCATAGGGTTCAATTTTCCTACACTACAGAAAATTTAGGGTCTAAGATATGAGATTACATATGAGATTGCATTACATTTAATTAGTCTAAATTCCACCTTCTCAATTCCTACACCAACAATTCTATAAAACAATGAGTAACACTAAGAGTGATCCAAATGCTCAACTGTTATCCTCAACTGCAACAATTTTCAATTCAGCTTGATCTTTTTTCCTCAACAACAAAGAAATAGACTCAAACTGAGACAAATTGAGCTTCATCTTTTTCAACAGCAAAGAAACAGACTCAACAATGCAACTTGATCTTATTTTCCTCAACCTTTTTTCCTCAACAACAAAGAAACAAACTCATCCTCAACAATTCAACTTGATCTTTTTACTTCAACAACAAAGAAATCGACTTGATTTTTTTTCCTCAACAGCAAACAAACTTGATTTTTTTTTTTAACTCGATCTTTTTTCTTCAACAGCAAACAAACAAACTCATCCTCAACAATTCGACTTAACAACAACAAAGAAACTTGATTTTTTTTTCCGCAACACTTTGCCTTCAGATAAAAGAAACACAACGACGATGCATTGCTCACCTTCCCTACACCAGCAAAGTAACAATAAACCTTTCAACCTTTTCTTCAAACCTTTTTTTTCCCCATCACTCTGCCCTGCGAACATTTGCAGCAAGAAGTCCAACTACACAGTGGACGCTTAGGGTTCAGCCTGAAGTTTGGATCATTGCGGAAGAAAGTCATCAAAGAGAAGAGCACAACAGATACAGAAGTGCCATGACCAAAGGCGCATCAACGCAGAAAAAAGGAACGCAGATGAAAGACAACCACTTGTTTTTGAGCTTGGGTTGTCTCCTCGACGGATTCCAGCGCGGAACGGTCGAGTGAGACAAACTGAGTTGTATTGTATTATAGATTTAGAATTCTAGTGTTGGAGAATTTGACAAGCGAAAGCTCCATCTAAGCTTTGGCAGAAATGCAGTTGTATGAGTGTAAGGTAACTAAGGTAACTATATCTAAAAGCGTCCACCTTGCCAATTGAGCCTATTTACACACATCAAACAGAAAATATTTTCAGTGTGTCTTAATCTCTAAGGGTCCCTAGCTTTTTTGGGCTTAAAATCATCATCGCTTTTGATGTGTTATAGGTCTAAATGTAAGTGAGGTATAGAAATCTCAACCGTACAATCTTGTAACATACATGTTGTAGATCATGTAAATCAATTTTGGAGTCATTTGGCCATATAGATTGTAAGATCATAGTGTTTTAGTGCTAAAAAAGGATGCTGAAATTTTCCTAGCAACACAGTTAGAGGTGAAATTCGTTTTCAAAATTACTCAAATGAAAAAACTTTGAACTATAAAGTAGTTCAAAATCATCATATAAACACGTTGGTACCAAAAAATCCTCATGAAAAAATTTAATGTGCCCTAAAATGGCCTTGCAATGTCAAAAAGTAGCTCGAAAAGTGACCCATTTGAACCAAAAAGCAAAAAGTGTTCAAACTAGACCCGTGCACTAAAATGACTCCCAAAAATTCATAACAGCATAGATTGACCTGAAAATTTTATCATGATAACTAGACTTCAAGGGGAATTCAACCCAACAAGTTTTATTGAAAAAAGACTTGGGATGAAGGAGATACAAGCCCCCGAAGTTGCTGCCATCAAAATTCACAGAACTGTCCAAAAAAAAGATACCTACTTTCAAATGATCACCAAAAATTCAATTCATCTCCGATTGATCTGAAATTTTTACCACACATTCCATACATCATGCGAGGAGGTTTTTTAAAATTTCAGAAAAATCGGACACGTTTTGCAAAAGTTACAGCTCTTCGAAGGCGAATGTCCCTCAAAAACGTCCAAAATATGGACGCCGGGACGCTTTGGGGTTAATAGTAAATTCAAGAGGATTTCAATGCACATTAGCATGCATTATTTGGACATCGTATGAATAAGTTATGAATTTTCAAAGTGTTGACTATAGGTTGACCATCAAGCAACCCTAAACTCTGATGTTCATATTGTGCACATTCTCATCAATAGTAGGGTGCCAAAATCTACTTATTATGAAAGATTGAGCAATGAACAATTTAAGGAAAAAGGTTGCTTTTAGATATAAGGTAACTATATCTAAAAGCGACCCTTTCCTTAAAGCGTCCCTAGCTCAATCTTCCATAATAAGTAGATTTTGACATCCTACTATTGATGAGAATGTGCATAATATGAACATCAGAGTTTAGGGTTGCTTGATGGTCAACCTATAGTAAACACTTTGAAAATTCATAACTTATTCATACGATGTCCAGATAATGCATGCTAAAGTTCGTTAGAATCCTCTTGAACTTGCTATTAAGACCCACCAAAAATATTTTATGTTTTATGAGTGTAAATAGGCTCAGTTGGCTCCCCCACCCTTGCACATTCCTCACACATCAAAAGTGCACATCAAATAATCAATGTACCAATCACAAGTAGAATGTGGGATATAGTCAACTAAAAAGTGATTTGAAGGGCCATTTCTTAACACGTTAGGATTGAGAGTCAAGAGGCATTTCTAAAAGCCCCTTGACACTTTTCATCTAGTTTTTGAATGTGAGAAACTCTAGGAGGGCATGGGTGGCCATGCTCTAAAATAGTCAAGCAAGCATGTAAAATATACGAGCAAAAGATCCCAAGTGAGCCTAGCAGCATGACTAGCTCTCAAGCAGTTAAACTAGCTGTTTTTTTGTTTGTTTTTCTGTTAGTAGAGCGACACGCACCCTTGGGGAGGTCACTCTTTGTATCTTTTGAGTATCATGCGTGAACAAAGGGTATTTAAAAGTACTTTAAAAATTAAAAGTAAATAATACTATAATTAGTATTATTATAAGAATATTCTCATTTTAATTCTTGTAATCAATTGAGCATCCTATATTAATGTAAATCATTTATAAAATTTACCTTCAAAAATTTGTTTGGACCCTATCTTTGTTTGCACGTTGTTACGTAATATATGGAAGTGACCTCCCCAAGCACGCATCTTGAAATGTAGATAGGAAAAGAATAAAATGGATATAATCATTCATATACCTATGTGCTCATCCATGAAATATCCATTTTAAGACATTTCATCCAAATAGTGATGATTTTAGTATTCTTTAAAAGACTTTCGCGATTTCAACCACTTTGTGCCCTTTTTAAAATAAAAAAATCCTAGTGTAGAAGTAACCACTCCCAAAATATCAGGTAAGATTCTGGCAAAAATTTGCAAAAACTTTGGCAATCTCAGGCCATTTGGACCAGTACATGTCCCTCCAGCTTTCCCAAAAAATTGAACTTCTATTGGCCCATATCATCATATCCCCTTAGAAGATATCCCATACACTACACTGAGTGCCGACTTGCAGAAACAATCCAAAATTTCTCATAACTTACTCTAAACTGCAGCCAACATCCTCCGACCAATCACATGATGCCACAACTCCAACCAGTCACCTGGTGACACACCTTGCCATGTCACCGACCAATCAAACGACGACAAGTGACATGGTTTAAACAAAATGCAATCACTTTATGTCACATTGTAGGTACACCAAGAGCCTTCCATGTTCCACTCTTGAACATTTTAACAATGGATCACTCTTGGATAAGAGTTGCCCTTACCAGAAAATAACCAATGCTCCGAAATAATTGTCCTAGTTTTTGGTAATATTTGTTTCATGTTTAATACTTCAAAAGTGAGCCCTATTCACTTCAAACAGGACGGACAATGAGAGTATACTAACACAAAAAAAACCATTTTTCAGTGCTAGACGACTTTTTTTCAACCAAAAAAAAACTGTTATGTTATTTCCTAACATAGGGAGTATTATTTTCAAACAAACGAAACACCAAAAAAACGAGGACAGATATTTTCTGGGAGTATTCGTTTTCAACATTCTCCCTACCATGCATGCATCATGAAGGTGATTCAACATCCATCTCATTGTAATTCGAATAATACCTTCTTCTTTTTTACCTTTCTTTATATACACAATTTTTACGTTCTCCAAAACAAAATGGACACTAGTAGAAAAGGTGGCACTCCCCATGGAAAATCACTGTGCATGCGTGGAATTAGGCACTACTTGCCTAGGCATCTGCCACCTTTTCTACTAGTGTGGGGGGGTTAGTATAAAATCATAAGTGGTTTAGTCCTCAATACATTACAGTATAACCCACTCAATGAAAGGTGTAAAGTTTCGAACCCATATGGGTCCGTAGGTCATGGGTGAAGCATAACTGGGCGATCAATTATGCAGACTGACCCAACTTGAATTGGCAGCCAGAAGCAAAGAGATAAGCAGGGTAAAAAAAAAATAGTAAAAAAGGATGGCCAGAGTGGCAAGTTGCCCAAGGTCGGTGTACTAAAAATGGAAGGGAATTTTGTGAAGGTGGGTCCGTCCGTCCGTCTGGAGGGGAGGGAGTTTGTGGAGGAAATCACTTAGAAAATGATAAAGTTACTAGAATGGGAGAACTGAAAAGAAAAGCGTATGACCGCAAATGACTGAAATCCATGCCATTGGGGTTCATGAAGGAAAGTAAGAAAGATCATCCAGTGGCCAGTGGTGAAATCATGATCAGATCTGGATGAGAGTGGATGATATTTTGGTGGCAATGGGGTCATGAGCATGAGGTGGTCATGCAGATGCAGCCAGGTGGAAGCCGCGGAAGCCCTCACTTCCATGCATGGCTCCCATTGAAGTCAGGGCTGCGCAACCACAAATATCCTCCCTGCTTCCCTATCATAACATTCTTTAACTTAACCGCAGCCCCCCAGCCTGTTCACCCCAGTACCCACTAATAAGTTTACGTTCATTCAAATTTTCAAAGAATTGAGTCAAATAATTAAATTTATAAAAATATTAATATTTATTAAACCATTTGAAGTGTGAAAAATTACTTCTTTGAACAATTTTTGGATCAGATATTAAAGCAATACAATATTTATATTCAAATTGAATATTTCTGAATTAAAAACTACAAACATTGATATTTTAGAGCATCTCCAATGGGGCTCGCCAAGGGTCTAACACACTCCAAAAGCGGATGAAAAATGCTTAGGCCCCTTTGAAAAAGCCTCATGACCCTCTATCCTAGCTTGTGTGATAGATGACACTTCAAATCTAAGTTTAGTTGACTATATCCCACATTCTACTTGTGATTGGTTCATTGACTATTTAATGTACACTTTTGATGTTTGAAGAGCGTTTGAGGGTGGGGAACTTTAAGTTGAAGGGCTCTTCAAATATAGATGAGTAATTTTAGTGAGTCGCTTTTAGCGTGCATGGTTGGAGATGCTCTTAGTAAATGTGACCTCAAAACTCATGATTTTTTTTCCACATGATTCTACAAAGGATTTGCATTATTTTCATTAAACCATAAGTAATAAAATTTGTATTCATAGTTGTTTGAATTAAGGGTAAAAAATGAAGGTTTGAATTTCAAATAAAAATAGATTTAAAAAAATATTTTATTATCAAAACTCAATTGTATGTGTGGTTCATCTTGTGCACTACAACTTGTCCAAATTAGTCTCAAAGCTTATGATTTTTGTAATTTTTATTAAAGATATGATGAGCAACAAAAATGATGGTTTGGCTCTAGGATATAACTAAGGTACACTAACCTATAACTACCTTGTTTCCAATTCCACCCTCATGTTTTGGTGGTGTACATTCCAAACCCAAAAATGTCATCTACCATCAGTACATGAGGGCAAAATTAGAAACATGGTGGTAATAGGTTGGTGTACTTTAGGGGCGGTTCATATTATGGCCGAAGGTCGAGAGTCTAGCGAATCCCACCAAACATATTGCTTGGGAAAGCCATAGTTCACAGTAGAGCTCAAAGTTCAAAGGTTGTCGCCCTCCAAAGTGTCTACATGGCAACGCTTTTTGTGAGTTTTGGGCGCCAATGTGATGGCCTCTTGAGGGAAAACTGGGTCGGCCAAAAATGAGAATCCAATTCTCCATGAAGAGGTTGTCAATTTATTTTTACACATATTTTACTATATATTTTCAACCCAAGAATTTGGACTCTTTGCATGAATTGGGTTTGTATTGCAACCGCTTCGTGCCAAGGATTTTTCTGCATATTTTTCATTTTTCGAACATGTGGTACTAGTGACACAAACATTGTAGCACTTTCATCTAGATTTCAAGGTTCCCATTCTATCATTTTAATTTGCTCAAATGGATGAAAATGTGTCAACATGAATGAATGATTTTTGGGGTCCAAAATTTAGCCCTTTCCAAGAATAATTTTTCTTTATGGCTATATTTCACGAGTATAAAAAAAATAAAAAAAATAAAAAACTGCCTCTTGCCATAGTGTGAAGCTGCATGAGAGCCCACAACTTCCATAGTTGTTGTCCGTTTACCAACCAATAATTCATCATTTTCAGTCCCAATATACGGGTGGATATTCAGGCATGGTTGAAATTGGGTTTACTGTAGAAACCTAAAATAGGGTGGAGTGTACCTGCATGGAAGTTGACACCATTTTCAAACTGACTGAAGCCCATCATGCATGTGTATCATAGAGTGACTTAGGGCCTCTTTCCATGCAGAGTCGGGCCGGTCCTGATAATCAGCTCTCCATGAGAAAGAAAAAAAGAAAAAAAGAAAAAAGAAAAAAGAAAGCACATACCACTTCCATGCACACTTCGGTAGAGCAATTCAATAATCAAATTAGAAACTCTCCACAACGCAGCCAATCACATAGCCCACTGATGGCATGGTGACTTTGCAAGTCCGCTTTTGGGTGAAAGTTGAGACCTCATTTTTTGTCCTTTAGCTATATCACCAGCCCGATGCTCACATGGAAGCCCGCCCTTAGGGCATTGGGGGGAGGTCTCCTTATCATCATTTTTTTTCCCTAGTCTTGCAAACCACCCCAACCAGCCCGCGGCCCATGTGATGCTTCCTCCAGATTTTTCTTGAACCTAAATAATGTAGTGTTGGAAAAAAGTTGGAAACCTTCGCATTCAGTCCTTTGAGGTAACCACACTCGCTCGATTTTTGAGACATGGTTTCACATCATCTGCCTTGAATATCTGATTTGAAATGCATGCGGCATTTGCGGTGCCCATGAAGGGATTTCTCTAGAACCCCCAGTGGTCTTGAATGAATGGGGACAAAAGTGCCCCCTATTTTTGTCCGGTTCAAGCCCCACCTTAAAAAACAACCCCCTCCTCCAATGGTTTTTTATTCCCAAGTAGGTCTCTCTAGAGTAATTTGGGGCCTACGGCTGCAAATTGCCAAAAAAAGCACCGAAGGTGCCCAAAATGGAAATTCTAGTAAAAAGGAGGGGTGGATGAATAGTGCCCGCATTCAAGACCACTGGGGGGTTTAGAGACGGGGCCCATGAAGAGGAAGATATTTTGGCAGATATTATTTTGCAGAATAGTCACAAAGGTGCTCTCTCACTGAACAAGACTCCTCAGCTTCTGGAACCTTGCCATGACTTATTAGAATCCCAGGCAAGTTACCAGTTTCAACTCTCAGTGCCGGCCACCATTGTGGGTTGATATTTGCATGGTATGTGATAGCAAAATCTGCTTTTGTAGACCACGGTCATAGGTGATCTAGACCACGGTCACAGGGCAGTATATACCACGGTCTTTGGTCCCTACACTCAAATAGAGTCTTGACGTTCTGCGCGCTCTCTTTCTCGTGTTTTAGTACAGTGGAAGTACCTATTACCATCCATGTAAGCAATCTGAACATTTTGGAGGACATTTCAAGTGTGTCACAATTTTTTTGGGGAAAGATAAATCTTAGTGGAGTTAAATTCAAAGTGAAATCATGTTTTTTTGATAAAATTTGTAATTTTTACGAATTTTCAAAATGGTATGTCTTGAAAATTTAGAATCGTCCTTTGGTGGGGCTATGAGCGATCATTGGAGAAAATGCTCTATAATTATTCAAAATCAGCCTATAGTTCATAAAAAGTTGCTTTAAATCGTCCCAAGGAATTTACTTGATTGCCATGCTAAATTGCTTCTTTCATTGTCTCAACCCTTTTAGTTTGAAGTCTAGATGATGCATTGATTTCAAAAAATGTGTTATAAAATGTTTGATGAATAACAAAAATAGAGATGATCTACAAAGAAAAGTTGTAAAAGTCAATGTATAGATCACATCTGTACAATCGGGTTTATCATATTTTTTATTAATATTTTTTAATTAATTTTTCAAGGGTTTCTTTTGAAATTCAATTAAAAGTCCCAAATTAAAAAAAAAAAATTAAAAACTGTTGTAATAAATTTGGAATAATATGGAATATGAGATGGTATAATTTCCATTATTTGATTCTACTTATTTTGGAGTTTTTTTTAAATCTCACTTTTTGAACTAAGAATGAAACTTAACGTAAACCAATTTTGTTATTTAAAATATAGAATCACAATATCATATTTGAATATCCATACTGTACAAATGGTAGTCAACTAGCTCAAGAACCAAGAGAAATTTGGATGGATGAAAAATGTCATAGTGTGTGGTGAAGAGATGCCTCAGAAATCATCCAACGACCAAAAGTTAGACGTTGGCGCGTCAAAGGGTTAATTGCTTAACCCCTAAACGTTCTCACCCTTTTCAGATTTGGCAGTTTTCCAAAGATGCATTATAAAATGCAACTAAGAGGGATATTTTCAAGTTGATGAATGAATAAAAGTTGTACATTATGCATTTTAGATTCTATCCATACGGATAGATTTGCAATTGCTATCACCAATATTTGTGTATTAAATTTCAAACTTCAAATTTAACACTCTTTTGTAATATGATTACGAATAAGATATTGACAATCTAATAATGAAATTTGTTGTGATGGGTTGAAATGTAATACTCTAAGTGTAGTGATTTTTGGAGATTTTTTGGTTGCTTAATTTTAGAAGTTGACTTTTTCAAGAGCGCTTTTAGACTAAAATCTTCAAAATTTTGGGTGGAACACTACAACATGAAATGAGGCATAAAAATTTCACCAATCATCCCCTTTCTAATCGGATCACACATTCACGGAGCTAACTTCCCATAAAAGTTCCAATAAAAAATACAAGCTGCAAAAAGTGCATGATGGATGAGAAAACGGACTTCAAATCCGTACATCATGCAAAATATGCATGGTTGGGCGGCTAGGGGTTAACCTCTAAAATGTCGAGGGCTTTTGGACATTACTTGGATGTATTATAAGATGTGGCTTTCGGTTTCAACTTCAAAGAACAAATGTAAGGCATGTTGATTAGAGTACATTTGTATAGTCAAGTTTGAAAAAACATAATTGCATATTTTTCAATTGAATACCAATTTTGACATTGGAAATACATTATGATTGGTTGAAATCAAAATGTTTCAAAAGTGATGTATTTCTTCACATAAATATTATCATAGCTTTGTGGAGTTGTCTTGAGATCATTCCAAAAGTGATTTAAAAACGTGTTAATAGGTGATAATCTTATTATTGTAGGATGGAAGCAAGATAAAAAGGACCTTTAATAGTGTACCCTATGAAGATTCAACAATGCAAGGTTCAACAATGCAAGGTTCAAAAATGCATATTAAATTTGAATTTTTTGAATTTCTTTTACAAGAAAGTAGTAGATATGTTGGTTTACAAAGTCAAACAAAAAGTTTTGAAAAAAACATCTTCAATGAATTTTTATATGTTTACACAATTTGAAAAAGTTGCTAAAATTGAAAAAGAAGTTGGACAACAATCAAGAAAGTTTGTAAGAAATAGGTTAAAAGTGTATTGAATTACATTTTTTAAGAGAGCCCCCAAAATGTCTTCATGAACTTCAAGAATATTAAAAAAAAAATCAAGTTGAAAGTACTTAACCTTTAAATGTCCTTTCCTAATTTAGAAAGAGAGGAGTAATTCTTAGTTTTAGCCTCAAAGTATACAAGTAATTTACGTTCTAAAAATGTGGATACATACTATTGTTGTCATGGATGATGCTTGAAAAAGAAAATTCATAAAAATATTTCACCATTATTAGCAATTCAAGGTCAAAGTGGTTTGAAAAGTGAAAAAACCTAATCCATCGGGCTTGGTTAGTCCTTTAAGGGTTAAGGCTATCAAATTTATGTTTGAAACAAGATTTAAACATTCTTTTCAAACACAACGTTTAGTAAATTTTTTGAAGATCTTCTTTTAAAACTTTGGACTTAAAATTATCTATGACAACAATAGAGGGCTCCATGAAAAGAAACCAAAATAAAAGACATTTTGGTATAATTTTATAGCCTTTGACCTAAAGGGTAGTTGCATGATACGGTGTACCATTTCGATGACCATTGAAAGAATGTGCATTGAATGTACATTCTGCATTTCTTCAACATATTTCATTTTCAAAACATATTAAAACTCATTGGTAATATTTGGAACTAAATTTTTTTGAAAAATTGTGAGATTGATGTATATAAAATCTAGAGATACATTCATTTTTGGTCTAAGGGTCTATATTAAGAAATATGAATTTTTGAAAATACCCTTTTAAAAAGAAAAACATGACAAACATGATGAAAGTTCAATGATGAATATTGTCTAATTTAACTCATAGTCAATGTATATTATCTTACGTAGATTACTACAATGATCTCAAATTTATCCAAATCTTAATTTACATGCTTAAAATACCTAAATGCTAAATGATGTCTATATTAAGTAAAACCGCAATATAGAAAATATTCTTAAACCAAAAATTGCGGAAATAAGTACAATAAGTGAAATTCTATATGCACAAGAAGTTTGAAGTTTAAATTCCAAAAATAGCATTTCAAAAAGAGTCAAAATAGTTTTGGACAACGCGTTTGTCAAAAAAAATGTATTGTGACTGCATCAAAATGCACGAGGTTCTCTAATCTAGCGACTTATTTTTAAAATTGAACATCATATTTGTATTTTAAGGTATAGATATTACTTACTTACATAGTCCTACAAGTTTGTTTCGATTCAATAATGTTATATTGAGCTTGAAAGGTAAAAGAAAGGTAAAAAACTACAAACGTGATTGAAAAAGAGGAACACCGTAATGTGCATCTACCCAAAAACATTTTAATTTCAGCATTGATGACCAACTTGTTGGTACATAATACCTTGCTTTCACCTTTTAATTCAATGATGTTGACTATAATCTTTTGGCCAATTATTCCAAAATTTATAAAACAATGAGCTATTTTTAAGGCTATTTTGTATTTTAAACATAATTATAAAGATAGCATCCTCAAAAATAGAATGTAAACACATTTTAACATAAATACTATACAACTTTCATTTGTATGACAACTTCAAAAAATGAATTTTTGTATACTTTTTACAGTAAATTTTCACAACTGCCCAAAATAGACATTGAAAGGTAAAGACATCCAAAATGTGTTTTAAAATGAACTTTATGTTAATCAATGATTTGAAACAAGAATTTATGAATTTAACTTTGTCTTTTTTGTCACACCCAAAAATTCAAATTAAAAAAATTAAGTTCGGACAACCATTTATAATCCCTAAATTTTAAAGCGACCAAATACAGTCGCCCATGCACTTAAGGGTTAATCACCACTTTGTGATCTCATTTTAATTCATTAAATTACCTAAAACCGCTCTGATTACATCCAATTCCACCTACCACTTATTGCATTTAGTGTTCAATTGAAGTGAGGTAAAATTGAATCAATTCCAAACGAAATTGGGGCCAATGATAGGGTGCGGAATTGGGTCACTCTTTGGTGGTTTTAGGTAACTATGTGACCGTTAAATTCTAAATCTTTGTGGAAGCCTTTCTTTGAGTTTGATCAGGGAGGTCCATGCATTCCACTGTTTATTGAGAGGAGATATAGGGTAGTCGTTTATATTATTGCTCAAAACTTTTACAGTGCTCCTAATTCATATTTTTAAAACAGAAAAAATAGTATTCAATTCATTTTTTACTGTAAATTTTAAAATCAAGTTAATTTCTACTTTTACTCAACAAATTGTTACTTTTAAAAGTAAATGAAACGTGAAACTCCCTCTTTTTGCTTAGGTAAAAATGGGTGTTTAATTTCATTGTGTTCATAATTGATTTTGATGAGCACTTATATGAACATGGAGTTTCATTGCCAATTCTTATTACAACTTATTATTGATTTTAGGGTGGATTCATCAAGACTTAGGCACGCAATCATTGGTGCGTGAGCAGTCATAAGACACCCACCCTATTTTGTAGGAGAGCGACAGGAATCATCAGTCCCTAAAATATCCTACCAACCTTCTGATTTGCTTTCTTATAAAATATAATTTGGATAAATAATTCGAAATTAATATAGGAACGATAGTTGTAAATTTAGTAATTTAAATCATATCCATGTAATTAGATTTAGGATTTCTATTAGTAATGTTTATGAGGCCATTTTGAATTGAAAGCTTGTTTTCTAATATAAAATAAGCTTAAACATTATCAATTTAGTATATGAGTGAGGAGTAAATCTGTGAATTTGAATCATTACAAAGTTAAGAGAAGGATTAAAAATTAAAAAAACAAAAAAAAATTGGATGAAAAAACCTTTAGAGGAGATCGAAGAATAAAGATCTATGTGGTTGTTGAGATTTTCAATGTTAGGACGTTACACGGTTAACATCTATGTAAGAAATTTTTGCATTCTAGGAGATCTCTAATCTTTGTTGAGGGAATATTCTTCTATTTTTGTAGGAGTTTTGGATAGGGGATGTTGTTGGAGAGAAAGTGCAAAGGAAAATAGTTGATGATTCATAAAAAGTACCCACTACATTGAAATGATTATTTAATGTGGTTTAAAGTATTTATCACAAGGGCATACTATTCAACATCACTTGTGATGATGATATTATAGCATTCATGATGTCTGTGGGCTTGAGAGTGCTTATCCAAATGCTCGTCATTCGCTTTTGGCTTCCAATAAATCTACTCTATGCAACACATGGTATGATAAGGTGCACCAATCTATTATATCATCATGTTTCTTCATGTTTTGGTGGTGTACATTCCAACCAAAAATGTCTAATGTTCATACGTGTACAAAATTCATTGGAAACATGGTGATAATAGGCTAAAGTACATGGTCATTGCATGAAAGTGTCAATTTTGCATAGGACAATCCCCTACACGTTTCTTGTTTATACATAAACAAGGGTTTAATCCTTAAAGGGCTAATGGAGATAGTAGACACGTTGGCGTGTATTTGACATTTGTTGAAAATTGAAAGTTCCAAATTGAGACCCCAATAGCTCATTAAAATCATATTGACGTGAATTTTAACTTCATTTTTTATCTTAAACTCATAGGAGGTGTGGAACTATGCCAAATACAATGGAATATTGGTGTACAACAGCAACCCCACCTCGTGGTTCTTGTATCTGGAAAAGGATGAAGTTCATTTGTTTTCCAGGAAAAACCTTCGCACCGGAGTGTTGTAACGGCGAAATTTTCCAGGAGTAGTCCCCGAATCCGGCAAACTTGGTTGGTTTTCCAGGATTCCAACTTTCTATTTGCATCGCTCTTCTTACTACGATTTTTCACTTCTTGCACTTGATTTTCACCTCCGCGGAGTGCACCTGGCAGAGATTACCATTTTTCCATATATTTCTGAGCCACAGCAGGGTGTGAAAAGGGGCCGTGGTAAGAACAAGTTTTCCTGTTTCACTTTTCCATGATTGAATGGTGCAGCCTCGACTATTGTATCTGGAAATCAAGTACAGTTTCATCCCTTTCCAGATACAGACACAAGAGGCCTACGCACATGAAGCTGCAAGTTGCAGCCAGCTGCTGCAGCCTTCGCTGATGAAGATACATGTGGAAGGCTAAGAGTGGCTTGCTATTTTCGGCAAGTCATTGAATACTGCCTTAGAAGTTCAACCAGGGCAGTAACGGCTGTGAACAGTGACTGCAAACGGCTGCAAGGTTTTTGACGACCTGAGAGCGCAGTGGCATCTTGCAACATCTCGCAACTCTTTCAACGAGAACACTGTACCGCTTATACCGGTGCCGCTGTTGCAGCCGGCGGTTGAGGTCGATGTGTGTGGGCCTAGGAATCACGGTGGCGATGCTCTAGAGGCTCTCCGGACCTTTAAGGGTTAAGCCCATTCTCGACAGCACACCTTTGATTCTACATAGTGTGGGTTATGAAACAACGTGATGCGTGATTAGAAGAGCCCACGATAATTCCACTGTACCAAAGAAGGACAAGTTGTGCACTCAACAGGTCTGAACCCTAAGTTTGCATACCGACAGAAGCTCTTCCGATTTGACCCTGACCTACATGCCAACAACCTCCAGTTAGAAGCACTAACCATTCATTCAAATGCATGGAAATCCATGCAAAAAACGCAATTAAACTTGAACAAAAGAAGCATCTGTCAGATTTCATGTGAAGTTAGAAAATTCAGGTCGTGGGAGACAGAGACTGCATCGAGAGGCGATCGATTCTGGATTATGGCGTGCGCTTGCAAGGAAGAACTCGTGAACCAGGGATGCGAGATTCGTGTGTGTTTCAGCGCCGAAATCTCTCGCTGGGAACGCCTGCGCTTCGCACTTGTGTGGTTTCCAAGGCCGCTGGGCAATCTTGTGTGGAGTGTGCTCCATTTGCTGCTGGTCGTGGTCGGAGCGACTCTTCTCCTCGTAGCGGTGCCATTCCTTTACGGCTACTTACTACTGTTAGACATCACACTCGTCCTGACATTTGCATTTTCTTTCCTTTGTTTCATCCCCGTATTTGTACTAGTATGCTCGCTTAGGTCGGGTTGGTCGTTGATGTTTGAGAGCGCGCCGCTAAGTCACCAACTGAGGGATGCGCGCACTTGGATTGTCGCGATGTATTCGAGCAACCGGAATTCAGAGCTGGCTCGTTTCGTCTCCCGTTGCTTCCCCATGACTCGGACGCTCTATAAGGGTTTAGTGGAAGACCTTCGCGCTTGCTGTGGACAGATTGCCCGGTGGTGTGAGGAGGTTGTGCTCATGCACGATGCCATTGCCGTCATTTGAATGTGTAGACCTAATTCGAAAATAATAAAATGATGTTGACTGTATCAGAAATGAGGTTGTTAGGTTTTGTTTTTTCTATTGTAAGTTCTAGAAGCAAATTGATCAGAGTTGATTACAGTGCATCACAATGAACGGCAACTGTGTTATAGTTACGTGACGGACTTTATTTCTTGCAACGGTAGAAATGGGGACTAAGTATACTTGATCAAGAGCAGAGAGTACCGTTAGTACAGGATGGTTCATTTATATATAGAGTTAGTAGGAAATTTATTGATTGATTAGAGTGGGTTCTGTTCTTTGGACTTTTGATTGAAGTGAAGAAGAATCTGTTACAAACGAGCTTGAATGCATTCTCACGTAAAGCACTTTAAGAAAAAGTTCAATATGTTTCACGGGGTTTAATGATGGAGAATTAGGGTTTGGGGAATTTTCCATGATCAAGTTTTCTTAAGCTGCTTGACGCAGGGGCTCTCTGACTGGAATAAAAGGCTGGCGTAAAACATTGCTTGACGGAGGAGAACTCTCCCACGACAATAAGGTAAGCGGTACAATTGCCGTCAGTTTAAGCATTTCAACTTAAATGGAGCACTGATTTTCAATGATATAAAATTGCAACACATAAAACCAATCAGATTGCTAACTTGGTATTCATAATTAATGCTTGTGATAACTAGATTGGGAACTCCTGAAGTTGAAACAGGTGCTTTTATAGGTGACCACAATTGGTACCTAACAATTTCTGGTGCTTCTACCTTAATATCATTGGTGACTGACTGACTGAGTTGTCTAAGAATAATGAATTTGTTTCCACACCCGGATGATGACTTTGCATTAGCCCTTTACTGCCCAAGGTGGTTCTGGAGAGACCATAGTTTCTTCAGTGATATTTTTTTAAAACTTTCTCTGTTGAAATTAGGGATACTACTAATAGTATCAACCGTATAAATGAAAGCATAGTTTAATGAAACAAGTGTAGGTTAAATCTTGGTAAGATTGGACCGTTGGATTGGAAGATTATAGTATGTCTTTGAATTGTACAATGCACAATCAAAAATCAGATTTTGGAGGGTGTGTGATTTCAAAGTTAAATAGAATTTGGGTTAAATTTTAAAAAATGAAAATGAAGTGACCGTGTCAACACCTCTCCATTGCAATCTTTCATGTCAAGAACAGACTCACACACAATTATTGTGAATTTTATAAGTGAGAGTGACCTATCTATATATGGTTTAGGACAATAATTTATACATTAAAATAAGAAAGGAGTTGGTGCATTGATCAAGATCGGACTTCATACACTAATGGAACATGAACAAGAGAACACAATCCAAAGATAATAATACAAGATAACAAACTTCCAAACTCAAGAAATACTGCATAGTACATGTACTGTATTTGTAAGTATTTGTTGTATTTTGAGGTATTTGCAGTATTTTGGTGTTTTGTACATAGGTATTTGGATATCTAAGAAAGTCAAATTCCAAATTTTCTTTTTTGCATCATTTGCAGAATCAAAAGTTACATAGCTGAATTTTAGACACCAAATTGAGATGATTCACAGATTCTACTGCATTTCATTTTCTAGTGATCTAGTACCACTTATCGATTACCTGGGCACTAAAGGGTAACAACACCTACTCTCATGAGTGTACCTGTTTCTGAGGCATAAAACTATATTACAATCTATCCCTCAGTGGTCACCTTGGATCACTGGGTTCACAAATGTGAAGCTGAGATTGCACTTGCCCGAGTTGAAAATTGCATTTTTTAATCACGGAATTAGGGAGCCTTTGAGTCGGTGAGTCGGTCACGCATGCTCTCTACCTTTTGGGTTTAACCACTAATTGACGAAGAGGGTAAGGCTAAAACCTAGATGTGTTATAAAATGTTACTTCTGCAACTTTAATGAAGTTTGGTTCAAAAAAGAAAATGAGAAGCATGATGTTTAGTAATTATTCATATAGTCAAACTTTCAAAACATGTTTTAGATACTCATTTAATGAATTTAGAAGCATTTACCATTTAGTATTCACCGAAATTACAAAATTTATTTTTAAAATTTGAAATTTGGTTTGATTGGTTAAAACTAGACATTCTATTATAAAATTATAAAATCAATATTTTCATAGTAGAGAACATCATTAGTTTCTCCAAATAGTAAATTTTATAACACTAGAAGAATATTAAGGTCTTTGCCTTTGAATGGCTTATAGAGGGGTTTCTTGGTCCACGATGGTAATCCAATAATGACACCTGCAAGTTTGTCAATAAAGTCAAGATATTAAGTGGGTTCAAGATCTTTTGGGACCAATTGTTGTCATCATTGGTAAATGGACATGCCCATCCTAAACGCTAATCTAATACGGTTCCTAAACCCTAAACCTTCTACATGGATACGAAAAGACATAAATGTTTGAGATTTGTTGCCATGGAGGCTATAATTGGTTAACAATCACATCATATGACCTCCTGGAAAGGACATCCAAGCTTGACAAAGCCGCAGAAATAGACTCTCTACATGACAAATTAGATATCCTAAGTTCCAAAAAAACGGTCATAGGTGTCTTTTCTCCTTGAAAATTTCTCATTGCTCATTGTTCACGTACTAGCAGTCTTGCAGTCCTTGGCATCTTTGTGCTACAACAAAAACAGTCAAAACATGAGGGTTGGTCCAAAACTATAGATATATAGAAACATTAAAGGTGTCATGTTTAAAAAAATTATAAATCGAATATCAACATATACAAAATGAGGCCTCACCTTCTTTAGAAATGATTTCAAGTCCTTGTACATTTGAGGCAATGGACCAGAGTCACCACCAAGAATTTGTGCCAGAGAGGTGTTGACGATGAATTCATCAACTATGCAGTCTTTGACTCTTCCAATGTCAACAGCAATTGGGCCTAGAGATAGGAATTTGTACGGAGAATTGCGTTTCTTACTTCTACCAGAAGGAGATTGCAACTACGAGTCAACATCCAATGTAGAAGATGCAGCTACTAGATCCTTTGTGTTCTTTTCAGGCTTTGGTGATTTCTTGTTCCCCGTATCCTTTTCAGCCACTTTCTCAATTGCCTTGTCAATCCTTTCCTTCTCCTTTAAGGCAGCCTTCTCTGCAGTGTCTCTCACCTTCTGCGCCTTTTTTCAATCAGACTTTTCTCATTTCTTCACAGCCTTCTCGATAACTTTCTTTTCTTCTACAGCCGCAAGTTCGGCAACGTCCTCTGCTACAATTGCTATAGAATCTCTCTTCCGCTTGAGATCCAGCTCTTCAATGGAAGTGATTGTTATGTTACAATCAAGGTATTATGCACCGGAGTTCAAATGTGCAGTAGTCCACGTGCGAAGTTGGGACGGTGATAATATACATGAGTCTGATGGCGGTTTAGGGTTCCTAACCGCCATTTTTAAAAGAAGGTCAAACTTGAAGTATCTACAAAATTCCAAAGTAAGTTGCTATCAATGGCAGCATCACTCGTAAAGATGATGGGAATCTGAGTGAGAGCTTTGCTATTGTACTTAGACTACCGATGAAAATTGATTCCATCAATTGCTTAGCACCACATTCTCGACCATCTAGCACTCTGTAGTAGTGGCCGCTGCAGTGGTCATCTAGGGTGCCACATTAGCAATAGATTCGCGCATTGCACGATCGTTTCCACTTGCAACAGAAACAAAACGTCTGAGGATTTTTTTCATTCAAGGTCTGAGACCTTGTAGTGAAGCGTGTTATATTCAGGTTGATGTAGTAAACTCTTTGAAATTTTTCAATTGCATCAAAGTCTGTCAACTGAATCCATGATTACTTTGTTGACATTGCAATTAAATCCAACTTGAATACAAGTCTGTCAATCGATTCCAAGTTATTTTATTGAATCTAAGTTGAATACAAGTTTATCTATTGAATATATGTTTTTCTACCAAGTTTTCTTATAGTGATGCTGCCATTGATAGCAATTTTGAGAATTTTGAGGTGTGTAACATACCATTGGAAAGGTTTTTTTACAATGAACACAAAGAGTGTGAGCTTTTGTGAGGAGGGGACCTTGAATGCATCACTTAATGAAGGGAATATCCTGCTTTGCAACTTCGATAAGAACCTCAGCCACAAGATAAGTTTCGCTGAGATTGCCAGCGTTGTTGCTTTTATTCTTGCCGATACTGATGTCTTGGAAGAAGAACTTTTTATAATAGAAGGATTGCCAAATTTTTCATGTGATAGTGTTGGACAACCAGGCGCGTAGAAGAATGATGTTATACATTACATGATCGAGTATACCACCCACGGCCACCATCCATGTTGCCACCACTATCTACAATGTTCTAGCACATAGAGCGGTAGGCTTTTTTGTGTGAGGACCCATTAACATTCTGTCATAACCTGAGACACAGTGGTTGAAGCCCGACATCGCCACATCCAATGTGGGCATTCTAGTAGCAGGCATATAGGAGGAGAAGTACGGTTTCATATCGAGGACGTCTATGGCATGTCTCCAAATCAATGGCATTGTCGCGCTGTTGCGCTCAATTCATCGTGAGTGGAGACTCGCTACGATCAAATTCTCCATGATGATGACTGCCATGACATTGGACAACAACAAGCACACCATCACAAGGCATGTTGGTTTTTAGACTATTCCAATTTTAACATTCACTTAAAGACACGTCAAGCGGCGTAATCACTACTAAAGGTCCTTAAAATGGACCACTTTGGATGAAAAATCCATCAATATCAATGAATGTCATCTATATAATGTCATATAAATAAAGATTTGGTATCATGTTTGGATTGTATTTTAAAGAGTTTTTTAAAGAGATTTAAACTTTTTACAAGATTTAACCATCACTCAAGTACTCCTTTCTAAGTGGCGCCTTGGCTCCTATTATCATGAATGTACCCGGGAAAGGGTTCTAATAACCCGTTTTTGACCTTATTTTTGACCATTTTGACCATTCTTTTTTACTTTCATGTGGTAGTCTACCAATTGATTAATGCATCACAATGCAAAGAAGAAGAATTTGTTACAAACAAGCAATTCATTTTCACAAAGTGTTCAAGTCACACTTACAAAGATAGAGAAACAAATTAGTAAGAACATGTTCATCAAGGTGTCAAAGAGCAATCTAAAATACAAAAGCCGGGATTAGTCAACTTCACTCTTTATACAACCAACATTACCAACAGACTTGGTATACTGGTGTTTTTATGGTACTACAGGTGACTAAAAGGTCTCAAAATCAAGTACTACTTTTTGAAGTAGTGCATGTAGTAAATGTAGTGATAAAAATGTCTTTAATTTAAAAAATATGTTCAATTACAACTTTCTTCGTATCTAATTATAATGTTCATCAAATTTATTTTTCAAAATTATTCATCTTTGATGCATTAAATTCAATTTGTAATAACAATGTAAAAAACTTGTTTGCCACAAAAAATGATATTTTAATGGTTTTTATCCTTCCCACACTATTTTTAGAACAAAATTTCATGTTTCACTAAATCATCATGTGTACATGTGTTTTAAAAAACAAACCCTTCATATGAGTTTCATGATCGTGCACATTTTTCCATTCTTAGGTTTTCAAGGCTTACTAAATATCATGGAATGGAAGATTCTAATTTTAGAAAATAACTTCGTAACAATTCAACATCTAATCACATTAAACTACCTAAAAATTTGAATAATGAAGTTCAAATTATATACGATCCATTTTACACTACATTTAGTTTAAACACTATTTTTTACTAATATGATCGTAGCAGAGCACTAACCTAAAACTAAACCCAGCCAAAAATATCATTGTGTAGATATTCCTCATACCCCTAAACCTTCAAAATCTCGTACATTAATTTTACAAAAAATTAACTAGAATTTTTCAAAGTCCATTTTCTCAAAACATTCATCACTTCGGACTACTTTTTTCACTCACCCGTACCATGAGAACGCCTTTACACACTAGACCATAGTTAGTCTTGATTGATTAAGAAAATAGGGGGTGTCAGAGAGCAAGAACGTGGCCTATGCCTCTTCGAAGGGCAATCATGACATAATCCCGCAATTTTAATTTGTGAGAGGCAAGGCAACTATTTTGGTGCTAAAGAGTCTTGCAATTTTGAGCGTGGATCATGAAAGGCAACACACAAGGACGGTAGTAAAGTCTTACCATGGAAGCAAGCACTTTGACACCCCTAATGACTACAAAAAAAACTACAACAACGGCAATCTAATTATGTCTCTAGCGGGCACTTGAGATCGTTCAAACAATCTCAAGAGTGTGAGCTTATGTCATGCATTTCAATTGTATTGCCATGATCCCGTAATCCACGCCCAAAATCGACAAACTCTCCCCAAATTTATTGCCTTTTATACATGAATTGAAACCGCGATGACGGTTTTGCTACCAGGCATCCTTACTTTGCCGAGTACTCTGCAAATAGCGTCAGAAGCTCGTTGCGAAAACTTGCACTTTGACATCCTCTCATGTTGTCGTTGGTTAAGAGTAACAACACTGAAAATTAATTGCATCACAAGAGAATCATTTTAAGCAAGAACACACAACCTCACTAACAAGAACTAATTACACTACTAGCAAAGGCGTCGCTTCTCACTCAAAACAGTGTCAGAGTTCACTGTACATAGTTGTCCTACGTGACAAATTGCACTCACCAAGCCTTGAGCCCTTGTACAAGTGAGTGCAAAGTGGCGCCGTTTGACTCACCTACCGAGTGAAAAGTGACACCTTCTCCTTGTAGTGTTAATCCTCGTGTCCTACATCAGGAATTTCGGACCCCACTGATTTCGCACGATTTCAGTGCGATTTCTGATATTTCATGGGTGCATGTATTTTTTGCACTGATTCCGCATCGTTGTGTCATTCATCGCAACTGCACTGATATGACATCATGATCGTACAAACGGATATAGTACTGATTCGACACGATTGATACATCTATTGAAAACGTGCAAATTCTTCACTTTGTACAATTGTCAAATGTCGTGTCTTAATCATGTTTAAAGCCACACTGATTCAGTGTGTTTTTCGTGCGACATCATCTTTTCTATATCTAGATTTTTTTCTTTCTATATACAGATTTGGTCAAAATAATTTTATTGAAAAAAATTAAAATATAATATTTTTTCTACCCTGCCCGAATTTTATTTCAGGCTGCCCGGTCCAACTACTCGGGCTGCAATGTGGGGCCCACCACGACTTACCCAAGGCTCTATCGCCGGTGGCCGGAATCGAACTCAAGACCTCCCATCTACGAACCACACTCTACACCACTAAACCACCTAGAACACTTGATGCAAACAATTGAATTTTTTTTATAATTATAAAGGAATGTAACCATTGGCAATTTTTTTGCCATGTATATTTAATTCTTTTTTCAATTTTTTTTTTGCAATACATCACACAGGCCTTTTCTATATCTAGAATTTTTTTCAGAATTTTTTGAATTTGTTTTTTTTTTTTTCCAAAATAGTGATGGCTGTGAGCTGTTTTTTTTTTTCAGCAGACTTCGAATGTTTTTAGCGGTGTAAAAAAAACATTATTTCCAAAAAAAATTTGCACTAGATCATGCAGGATTTTTTCTATATCTAGGATTTTTTTCAGAATATTATGATTTTATTTTTTTTGGCCAAAATCGTGGTGGCTGTAAACTGTTTTTTTTTTAAAGCAAACTTTGGATGTTTTTTTGCGATGTAAAACAACCTTTTTTCCAAAAAAATTTTTGCACAAGATCATGCTAGCATTTTTCTATATTTAGAAAAAAATTCAATTTTTTTTGAATTTTTTTTTGGCCAAATTCTTAAAGGTTGTGAGCTGTTTTTTTTTTTTTTTTTTTTTTTTTTTTTCATTCAGTGGATTTTAGATGTTTTAAATTTTTTTTTACCAATTTTTTTTGCACTACATTATACAGGTTTTTTTCTATACCTAAATAAAATCTTCAAAAAAATTTGAATTTGTTTTTTGATGAAATCATGATGTTTGAGAGTTTTTTTTTTTTTTTTTTCAATTTGCATATTTTTAGCAATGTTAAAAACATTTATTTGTAGTTTTTTCTTACTTTATGTTGGAGAAACATTTTTTCCCATTTTTTAATTTATTTTATGTTTGGATCAACCAAAAATCATTCTATTCATTGTAAGTTTTTGTATGTTTTTGCAACTTTTTTACCTCTTTATGACATTTCAACATATATGCCTTTTTGTTTCAATTTAAATTTTTTGATCATATTTTAGGGAAATGAGTTGTAGGTCTAATAAAAGAATAAAATAAAAAGTAAATCCTTGAATATTCACCTTGAAATGAAGTAATGAAAGAGAGGTATATAGAATGAAAGTAAAAAACTAAATTGTAACGTGCATAACTTTGGGATTGATAAAAAAAAATTCAATGGTCAGAATATTCTAGCAAGCAATTAAAAGCTTTTGCAATTTTATTTTTTGAAAAGTTGCTCAAATTGAGTTCAAAGAAAGTCTGATTTTAAACTCAATTTAACTCGCAATGCTTCGAGAGGTCATGTTTTGGTCAATGCCCCCTTTTACGAGCTACCTGAGACTAAAATATTAAAATAAAATAAAAATTATAATTGTTTTCTAATAGGAAATCAAGTATGCTTTCGAATCCAATTTCAATCATGCCAATCCAAGTTAAACTCCACCTAGGGGAACTTTCAAAAAAACAACACCTCTACATTGTCTCGTGTTACAAATTTTACTATTTTGTAAAAGTAATGTTGTTCTTTTCTATACATCTTTTTATTTTTGCTCCTATGTTGAAAGTACAATTATAACCAATAATACCAAATTTTGAATTCTAAAAATATAAAATGTAATTTCATTGAATTTTTAATGTTAATTGCTTCTAAATTCTATAAATGAAGATAAAAAATATTTTGGGAAATTAGACTGTAAGGATATTTTGAGAATATTCTAGGAATATTCCAAAATATTCCAAAATAATATAAACTATTTTGAAAAGATTTCAAAAGATTTCAAAAGATTCCAAAATAAAATATTAATTTTTTCTTGGTATTTTCTCTATTTATTATATTCCATCAATAAATCAATAGTTTTAGAACATTACAAACTTTTTATGTTGATAAGTATGACATCCTACTGTAGTGCGAAAACACCCTTGAACGCGAGTGACGTGGAGAAATATAAGTCATTCATTCTCAAATTAAAAACTTGAAATAATTCTCAGCTGATTTTGTACGGATGTCGTACGACAATAATACACGGATGTCGTACAACAATAATTTGCATTATGATAGATGCTGAAATTGCACGGATATAATAAAAGGTGTTGATATGATACGTATACAATACTAGATCCGCATTAAAGGCAATCGCATGTTATCCGTGTCTTATTAGCCATGTAATGTAAATACACGATTAACGCACGGATTCTGTCAAGCACGACTTTCGTGCAGAAACAATACTTTTTTCATAATCATTGTAAAGACACTGCATCAACATCCTAATAATGCATGTCACTTCCGTACCATAACGACACTTCTAAATGCACGTATGACATGCGGAATCAGTGTTCAACGATAAACGCAGTGAAATCGTGCGAAATCAGTGGGGTCTGAAATTTCTGATGTACTCCAATTCCAAATGAATGAATTTGTTTCCACACCCGGATGTTGACTTCGCATTGACTAATCTCGCTTGAGGGAAGGTAACCCTCATATCTACTTGCCAAACACTAGTTGCAATAGTAGAATCAAGTAGTAAGAACTCATGTCTTTTTTCAATTGAATAGAGTATCTGTTCGACCTACCCAAGTAATTCCAAGTAAACAAAATAACAGGATTAGGTCTAATTTTAAATGTCGATGGTTCGTTGTATAAGGTTTCTTTCTCATTTGGTGGTCACTAAATCAAATCAGTGGTTGGTTGTGAATGGGTGTTTATCTCAAGTATAGGGTCCGGGTTCGATTCTCGTTGGTCTGTTCAACACTGGTTGCATTATATGATGATATTGTTGTTTCAAGCAATACACATGTGACAAGTCATTTGTATGACTAATCCATACCTGCCACCTCGAAGTTAGGACTTCCCAAGCATGTCATAATAGGGAGGAACAATTCAAGGTGGCATGTATGGATTAGTCATACAAATGACTTGTCACATTTGTATTCTTTGAAACAATAACATCATCATATTATGGAGTGTCATTGTATCGAGGATAGATTATAACCCATGCCTACCATTGTATCCACAACGCCTTCTTTTGTGATAGCTAACAATCATGCCTACAACATTCTATTTGTTGGTCAAAACAAAAAGCTTACATTTTTGTTGTACAGATACAAAAACATAAATGACATCTTTCTTAATATTATCTAATATTTCCCATCGTAAAAAATACCAAAAGTTGATTTAGGCCCTTTAAAAAGTGCAGAGTTCATTATGCATTTCTATTTGATATGGTGTTCTAAACATATGGTATGAAACTATTACATATACTAACCTTTACATCCGTGGTCTTAAAGAATGGCATAAAATATGGTTGACGGAACTTGGAAACCATGTGGCTTAGAAGAATGATATAAATATGATTGAAAACTTGAAAGATGTCACCAACAGAGTTGAAAACTTCATTAGAAAAAGATAAAGGGTTTATTCAAGCCTTAGAATCATATGAAAGGATGAAATCTTTTGCGCTTGTAATATCATGTCATGGCTCTTGATGATATTTTATTTATCTTGTTGATGATTAATTGATAGATGGATGTTCATTTATTATATTTGGCTATGACTAGAGTACAATAAAGGTTGATTAGTCACCTCCCAAACCAAGAGTATGACAAGTGCATTGGAATTAAACACCTCTAGGTTCCAAAATGATATTAAGTGCAATTTCAGAAAGCACCAAAGTGGCAAAACGTGGTTGTGGATCCAAAAAAATGAAACACCGTTAAATCTTTTGGACACAGTGTCATGAAATAATATCAAACAAAATTGTGAATTCTAGTTGGCTTGTGTTATCAATGAAGGGATGACATATAGTTATAACGTTTGATATACAAACTTTGTCCCATGCCATAAGAGAAAAATATGAATTGTGATTGTGACTCTTGAATTATGCTTTAAAAATAAGGGATGAAATATTATTGCCACTTTTGGATCAATGACTCTAGAGAAAAAGATGCGATATGGCTTTGGCTTTTGAGATTATGTCGTGAAAAATATGAAACACATTTGTGACTTTTGGACAAGGGTGCAAACTCATGCTAAAATGACCCACTTCACTCATTTAGCACCAAACATTGATTTCCTTCCAAAACGTGGCATAGTATTATTGGCATAAATTAGTTTCACTTTCACACCTACTTTTACAACTATTTTAGGGATTATTTTTTGGTTAAAAAAAGGCCCAATGTAGGGTGTATGTCTTCAAAAACGACATGATGCCTTTTTATACATTGTATTGACCAACTTTTATTTAAAGTGCATACTTTAATTTCCAAATTAAAGAGTCCAAAAGCATGTTTGAACCGTGATACCCTAGATTAAAATTTGTAGAAACTTCAACTTGGAACATCACATGATTCCCCGCATGATTCCCTTCTACGTCATACATAAAGCTTTGAATGAAAGGAATGAAATCTTGTTGTGACTTTTGGATGGAATAAGCAATTAAAAGAAAAAAAGATGCTAGGTCAGGGTTGTCTTTTTCAACACATTTTCAAAAATGTCTGTCGAGTTGTCTTGTTTGACGTTGTCAAGTTGTTCGACGGATGTCTAGTACGTTAGACAACTTGAATAAAATATTCTCAAATATCGAGGAATGTCTATGAGTATTCTAGGTATATTCCAAGAATACAATATATTTCTAAACAAAGGTCTGTTGTTTGTCTTCGACGTCGTGTTCGACGTCTTGTCGAGTTGTTGGACAAAACAACTATGTGATGGTTGTAAGAAAAGATGATGAAGTCCTCCCGACTTGTTCTCGAGAAAATCAATTATAAAATTGAATGGATACCATAGATATGAAGCTTAGTCAACCTAGAGAGGCTTAATTAGAGTAGATAAGGATAAATGCTTTCATTCTCAAAAGGATGAATGAGTAAAAATCCTTGACATTGATAGTATGCCATAAAAATAGGTATGAGTGAATATAAACATGGAAGGTATAAAAAGAGAACTACAGGGTGGAGGGAACATCTTTCTTTGTGAATGTGCTCAATTTTATAATTGAGAATTTTAGCTCAAAGCCTTGGGATTTTCTCAAAAGATTGTATCTTGTGTTTTATCTTATTTAGAACTCTAAGTCGAGATACTTTTGGAAGGAGAGGTGCACTAGAAGAGGCAATTTCAAAAATTTCAAAAAATCATAGACAAATATAAAAAATTAAGCTTAGTGTAAAATTAATGTTCAGTGGTTTAGGAATGTTATCATTGTGTTATCATCACCAAAATTTTCATTAAATGGTGATTATATTCTCGTAGATACATTAGATTTTTTAAACCCTGAACGTCCCAGCCCTTTGAATACAAGTAGATGCTAGCCTCAAAAATAGATATTAGCATGGCTCAAAT
Organism: Pohlia nutans; assembly: GCA_022496805.1. Classification (NCBI taxonomy): domain Eukaryota; kingdom Viridiplantae; phylum Streptophyta; class Bryopsida; order Bryales; family Mniaceae; genus Pohlia; species Pohlia nutans. Next base: position 10,432,398 of record CM040105.1, read on the forward strand.
GTACATGAGGTGTACATGAGAGGACCCATTGCAAGCTTAAAATCTACCCAAAAAAATTGACTTACTTGCAGTTGGAGGCCTCTCCAATATTATCAACATCTCTTCATCACACAGAGAGATTTACTTTAATTGGTGGAGAATTTATTAAGCTTGCAAAGGTAACTTGGATGAAAGTCATCCAAAAGTGTATAAGAAAGTTACAAGGCTTTAAGTCTGTTTGTGATTCAATTGCTAGATGATGTTTAGGAGTTAAAAACACTACATGTCCCAGTGCACAAGTGGAACCCAATTTCATTCAAATTTCACCAAAAGATGGAATTTCATCTAATCTTCAGCAATAAATTTTCCATATATTCAAACATGTAAAACAAATCATAAAAAATTTGGATATTTTTCAATTTTACTTATTTAAACTAAATTATTGTGTATTTTAAGCCAAATTCATTATTTAAAATAATAAAAAATGTTTTTTCTTTTTGGTTCTTCTTCCAAATAGTATTTTTTTCAAGTGGGAGTTTTAATGGATTTTTAGATTTAGAATTAAACATGGACCATTTTTACAATCAAAGTTTGGATAGAAATTGGTCAAACTATTATTAAAACGGAAGTTTTGAATTTTTTTTTTATAGATAAATCAGTTTTGTCAAACTAAAATTTGATTACATGGTTGATTAGTACTCATGGTTCATTTTATTTTTCATTGTGCCAATACTATACATTTAAAAATTGTTTTAAAAACTAGTGTTTTTAGTAAAATCCGCAATGTGCACTAATTCTAAGCAGAATCTTTGTCCAAGAGTTGGTGGACGTACCATGCATTTGCCTAGTTGGAATTTTGGATTAAAAAGTGGAACTTAAAGAAGAGGATAATCATTTCTTTTTTTTCCTTCTATGGTTGGGAAAAAGAGCTCACTAATCCAAACCTTTAGACTTCAAAATCGTCAATGTACCTTATTATTCTTGTATTGTTTTTATTGCTATTTTATACTCATAAGAGTTTTTTTGCCTATTAATTTTGATATTTGTCTTTTTTTTAATGGATAGCAGGTTTTAGGCTTGGCAAGCCTTAACACCTAACTGCCCAACAATCCATTTTTTGTATGATGAACAGAATCAAACTGTGTTTTTCATATGTCATGCACTTTTTGCAGTGTGGATTTTTTACTATAGATTTTATGGGAAGTTAGCTTTGTGCATATGTACACCGATTAGACAGGAGATGATTTGTGAAATTTTTATGCCTCACTTCATGGTGCAGTGATTTACCAGAAATTTCTAAAATCTTAGTTCAAAAGTGCTCTTGAAAAAATCAACTTATAAGATTAAACAATTAGGAACTCCAAAAATCATTACATGTAGAGGATTACATTTCAACCCATCACAACAAATTTCATCCACATATTGTCAATATCTTTTTCATATTTGAATTACGGTTTCCAAAATAAACAGAATCAAATAATTCAAATCGTACCATCTCGTAGTGCATGTTATTTCAAATTCATTACAACAGTTTTTAAATTTTTTTTGTTAATTTGGGATTTTTAATTGAATTTTGAAAGAAAATCTTTAAAAAAATAAATTATAATTTATTAATAAAAAAATAATGATAAACCCAACCGTACATACAGTGTTTAGCAAAACTGAGTCAAGTTCTTGTAAATCAGAATACAGTTACTAATGTAGGAAAATTGGTGATAGATTTGCACAAATTACAACTTGTATATGATAGTACTTTTAGTGAGCTAGAATTTGATGCAAAAGAAAATCCTTCTTACATTAATATGTACAAGAAAATTACGTCAAAAGGAAACTGTGTCTCATGACTCAGTTTTGCATCCTCAATCAAAGAAACAATCTAATATTTTGTCCACTTGCCTTTGGCAGCTAAAAGAGCTTGGATTCGCCGTGGCATACTTTCATACAACTTCTTACACTCTTCTAATTCTATAGAAGTCCCAACACTCTTCAATCCGTTCCGACAATTCTAAAATTCCCTTTGGAGCACTTTCATATTGGTTAAGTCGACGTTTTAGCCCTGCCCAAAGATGCTCAATTGGATTTAGGTCAGGAGATTGTGCAGGCCACTTAAGAACATCAAACTTTTGTAATTTTAGCCATTGGCTAACACTTTTTGCTGTATGTTTGGGATCATTGTCATGCTGAAAAATCAATTTTGAAGGATCAAGATCATATGCCATCACGGTGTACATCAAATCTCTTTGTAAGATTTCTTTGTACTGATGTTGATCCATTCTTCCTTCAATTCTACAAAACATGCCTGAGCCTTGGAATGTCATACAATCCCACAACATGATTGAACCACCACCAAACTTTACAGTCTGTTTCACTTGTCTTAAATCACAAGACTGTTCATCGCGAATCCAACACCAACTGCGACCATCTGAGCAAAATCGATTTACCTTTGTCTCGTCAGAGAAGATGACGTGCTTCCAATCATCAATGGTCCAATGCTCATGCCGCCTAGCAAATTCAAGTCGATCCTTGATGTGCCTCTCGTTCAATTTTGGTTTCTTCTGCTTCACCTTTGATTTCAACCCCGCTGCACGTAAGACCCTTCTCACCGTATCAACACTTACAGTAACTTGACATTCCTCACGTACATACTTGGTAGCCTGTGTTGTTGTTTCAAACCCTCCTGACGTGACAGCTCTAATGCATGCTCTCTTCTGTGTATTTGTCAATGCTTGTGGTCTACCACTACTACTAGTAGGAATATCAGACAATCTCTTCCTTCTCAGTCTTGCAACATGACTTTGAGACACCTGCAATTCATTTCCTACATCCCTAGTGGACCTACCAGCTTGCAACTTCACCAGAATGGAATTATCAAGATCTGTACGAGCACTTGCAGAAAGCTCCTCTAAGTACACCATGGTGTGTAATTAAAATCCACTCAAGATGTGTATGAAGCTCTGAATCAGTAGTGCAACATTGGAGTTCAATATACCCAAGCCAATTTGGGCTCATGAGTTTTCAATACATTTTTGGCATGCAAAACACATGTCTTGACTCATGAGTTCTCAATGGCATGCAAAACTGAGTCATGGCATGTGTTTATATTAGGACAATTTTCTCTAATTATATCCCATGTATGTGTCAATGTAAACTTTATTAATAGTTCATGAACTCCATGATGTATCTCCTCTATCTTGAAAACCATGATTTCATTTAATGAGTTGGTAGAAAAATGCATTCCAAGATTCTCTTTCCAAGGTTCTGACTCACTTTTGCAAGACACTGTATGTGACCTTCACATTGACATTTTTAACTTGGCTTTGTACATCAACTCCATTTTTGTTATTCATCAAACATTTTAAAACGCATCTTCAAGACCAGTGGGGACGTTAAAAGGTTAACCGGATCATTCTACACTTATAATTGTTGAGAGTATACTTGATGTCCCACTTGTATATAGTCAAGAGAGAATTTCATGCTAGCTTGAAAAATTAGAAAAATAATTAATTAAAATATATATAAATAAAATATAAAAACTTTGCACAACCTCTTAAATTTCACATATACTACATTTGGATAAGGATAACTGAAATCTACGAGGGGTTTAGATTGAAGCTACATTGCCATTGCCCTATTCTTGCCATTACCCGGCCAAGACAGAAAGCCAGTCCATGAAAAAGGCTCCCCACGTCAAGGATGGATACGAGATCAACACAACCCTTCATGCACAATTTAGCAATAGCCGTAGAGACGCCTCAGTCTCAGTTATGTCAAGGCAAAGAATTTTATGGTGAAAGAGGGCACCAATGGCACTCTTCGTTCGTACTTTAGCTGATGAAAATGGACTCCACGAAAATGGAGCCAGCTCTCCCCCGTCAGAACTGCTAGAATTCTCACAAATTGAGCCTGAGGGTGTTTCTACTGGAACACTATGCCATGCACCTTGTGCACAGGAATTAGAAAATGAAAAGCTAAGAGGGACACTCATTACCTAAAACCGGTCCTCCGTGGCTTACTATTACTAAAACTTTCCGTATACAACAACTATAATGAAGATATAAAAATACCGGTCATGTCTAATCAAACTCGACCTAACGCCTCTTGTAGGTTCCTAGCTGCTTTTGTCACATCCCCTCCTTTCCTGCAAGCAAGCATTCCATGGCATTGCATTTGAGACCAAACTTCACATGAGCAAATCATGAGCAAGTTTTGAAGAACACATAAAAAGGTGGTCCCAATACACAGACCATAACCTGAAAGTACCAAAAGGGAAACTGATGCAATCTGTGACGCAACAAATTAGGGTTGGGAACCCATTTGTGTAAGGGTCCCTTTTCTGTGGGTCACGCATTCACCCATTCACAATCCAAATGTCATCCAAACATGTGACTTGTAAGAAATGTAAGAAATGAGCATCAACTTCTAGGTTGCATCACAGTCAAATGGGACACATCATAGATGCAATACTCAAGTCATGATTGGGACCTTGTTACTTCAAACTTCAACAATTCATAACTTCGTAGAGTGTCCAACAATTCATAACTTCGTACAGTGTCCAAATAACACATATTTTAGTTTGTTGAAACTTGAAACCCTCTCGAAAATAGGGACAGCACTCAAAAAAATAAAATAAAATAATAAAATAAAATAAAAATAATATTAAAATCCAAATAAATAAATCCATTACAATAGTGGAAACCACTCCAAACAGCTGAAAGCAGCACGAATAGGTTCCCTGCCTTACATTTGAGAAACTCATGCATAGAAATCAGTGAAAAGAAAACTCACCTCATAAGGGGCAGCAGGCTATGGCCAACAGCTTGCAGCTCATGATAACACATATTGCATCGATCCAGTCTGTTATCAAAAGCGATTTATATCTGACGTCAGAGATGAACGTGAATACGATTGACAACCACAAACAAATGCTTCAATTATCTCTTCATAACAACCGTAATACTCCTTCAAAAAGGAACTCCCTAAATTAGAGACACAAACGTGTGAGTGGGACACAGATAAGAATCGGATCCTTCCAAATAACTGGAAATGAACCCTCCACTAACGACTTGAAAACTTAGTAGCACCCAGAGACATACCGTTGCTCTGCTTGTAGGTCGACGCCTATTGATGGCGAAGAAGTACGCGTTTCATGGATAATGGGACCAAAAGTCTCCACAAGCTTCCCCAATAGCTCAAGGGCAGTCAATAGAAATCTACAGACAGATATTTTGGTGAGAACATCAACAAAAATAATCCAATGTGCGTATTACTCTTTAACCTGTAAAGGAGTAATGATTCGTGATTTTAAATGACAGATTCAATTCATCATATTATGAAAATGTAATTCACATGGAACTAAATTTTACATCATTGGACTCAGTAAAAACATTGCATGTGTTTTTTTTTTTTAAAACAAATAAATTTGTACGAAAAGCAGTCCAATTAGGGCCTCCTCAAAATTCCTATAAAGAAACATGAGACCCAATTTGGGCTTCTTGTCCTTTGGGGTTCTTGGTCCTTTGGGGGTTAAGGAATTTCTCATCAAGAACACCAATCTAATCTTTGAAAGTAAGTTTAGGCTAAAAAAACCTGTCATGTTCGGCGCTGAGGAGGCCATTTAGCAGAGGGATCAACAAATAGCAGATCTCCAACGTCAAGAGATTGGTTTTTTCCATGAACACAGAGAGGACCTCTACTAACACCTGCATCACAAAAACACACCCCTCACTCGGATAAGCCCTTCTTGTAAAACTTACAAGCAGACTGCGTAACCTATAAAACATGCAAAGAAACTTCAATAAGAGAACAGGATTAATGAATGCACTTACTGATTCATCGGTCATTTTCTTCATTGCCTCTATGGCACCTTTCATGTCATTTTTGTTCCAAAACCGCCTCACAACCTGACAAAATAAAAAGACGGGTGATAAAGATTCCTCAGAACTTAGAGAGGAGCAGCAGATCACAAATCATTGTTTCAAAATTACAGGTCAAAGCTAAATTATGTACAAATTAAAGGACAAATATGATTACTCCGTACTACCTTGATTACCAGCTTCTGATAGCGAACAAATACAATATCACGTTACAGAAACCACACAAACCTGCATATTTGTAAGACGAGATTGCATAATGCTAGCCATCACATGGTGCTGAAGGAGCAATTCCTCAATGACTTCTGTATCATGTTTCGCAGCAGAGATAGTTTTCTCTGATTGAAAATTACTACCTTTCTGCACTTTCAACAAACACCAGAAACGTTGTAAAAAAGGTAGCAACCTAAATTCAATGAAAAACCATTGACATAAAGATTGGCAATTTCAGAAGACTACCTCAGAGAGTGGTGCGGCTCTGCTCTACTGCACCATGCTAATTACCCATTTAAGCACAATGACAAACGCGAGGAGACGGTGACAAGAGAAGCAAACAAAAAGCTCATGGAAAATTAAGCGCATACTGGGACAAAAGAGTTGATATCCAGCCCAAGTGTTCTGCCTCCGCCACCACCGCTTGGCACTGTATCGAGAGAACCTGACTGTTTCTCTACAACAAATGACCTCTGAGGTTGATGCAATGGCTTCTCCACAACAACAACCGGCTTTTCCACGAGAGCTGGTTTTTCTTCTCTCCTCGACTTCTCCTTTCTTTCCCATTGGCCGAGGAGAGCTTTTGTGGTCCCAACTTCAACACGTCCTGCCAACAAAATATTACTCAGCCACGCATCATTTCCATAGGACCAATCTTGGAGGTTGATCATCTGATTACCTACAGCAATCCATTACTCATCGAGAATTAAAGTTGTATTTGCACACATGATCCATTGTTCGCAACACTTAATGCACGACAATTGCAGCATGTTCATAGGATCTCTACCCGTAGTGGATGCCTCAGTCCCTGTCGCATTCCTAGTCGGTTGGGCACGAGATAATTCATCTGCAAGTACGCAAAGGATCAGTCAGGTCGACGTTAAACACAAGCCATTCTAAGAGCTGTTTACAGTTGGACACAAGACAATTTGGTGTGGCAGGTCAAAGAGAATGCACCGAATTTCCACTTCGACGCTTCGTTGCAGCAGACTTCAAGACTCACACCAGGCTACGCAAGTCATCTGGAGGAAAATAATGCATTGTTGGCGTAGAAGTACAAACCTGAAAAAGAATGAGAACGGCCGAGGCTGTTATCTAAAGGCACGTCAAAAGATGAACTCCTTCTGGAACTGTAACTTCTGGCTCCATTCCAGTTCAGAGTTGCAGTATCTTCTTTAGTACCCAAGTGTGAGTGAAGGCTTGGCTTGCTAGCATGCTGAGATGTTGTCAGGCCATGGCCACTACTGTCTGAACTACGGAAGCTATCTTTCGCTGGGCTTGACCTATCTTTCGCTGGGCTTGACCTATCTTTCGCTGGGCTTGACCTACTCACATGCGTAATAGGATCTATCCTAGATGTGTCTGAAGCGCCGCCATCATCGTCACCATCACCACGTACGTTATCTAAATCACGGTCATAAGACTTCGATGCAGACATTGAGACCACAACACTCGTTGAAGTCGGCCTTACAGTGTCATCCAACCCGTGATCACTTTCAGGAGCTGTCGATGGTCTTGGACTACCCCCTCCATGGGCATCAGATCGGTTAGAAAGTCTGAATCCACTAGATGTGACCAATTTAGGTGTTGTGATACTACTTCTACGAGATGCGAACGTAGGAGTCGGTGATGAAGGAACTGTGGTTAGAACACTAGCAGGTCTTCTCCCAGCATTAGGTGTGCTTTGAGTGGGCTGGGAGTTGCTACTTTCTGCAGCTGTAATAAAGAAGGAAAAAGGACATGAATGTTAATGAAAATAATCAAGAGTTAATGTTTAAGGAAAAGGACATGAAAAAAAGTGAATTTCCCATGTGAATTTCCAACATAAATATAATAGATGACACTGTAAACAATACTGAGGTTCGTACATAAGACTTCAAACAACTCTGAACTCCTGAAAATTTCATTAGTTTCCGATAATGCTCGATAACACTTGAAACTTTGTCCACAGCATTTGGCCCCAAACCAGTTCAGCATTTTGAGTTGTGTGATAGCTCACCTTTAGGAGGGGTTATTCTCACATTCCTCATGGCCATATCCATCATATGAGGAAGACTCGTATTATTATCTGTCTTTGTCTGTGAGGTAGGAGTCACTTCTTGTGGGACTTGATTGCCATTGTTGCTAACCTGATTCCCAACACTTGGGTCATCCTTCCAGACTGGGTTCCCACTCTGATACGGAGCCACACGCTGCATTCACAAATTACCCCATTGAAGCAAATTCATAAGAACATAAGATGCCCAAACCTCTCAACTACATAGTACTTAGCTGCAAGGTTGCGAATTTCTAAACAGGGTTCACTTGCACTTCAGAAGGTCAGTGCTTCTCTGATCTTTTCAAATGAAATATCGTATAAAGCTACCCACGCTGGAGAAAACCAAGTGAGAAAAACCTAAGCATTATTTCCCAGATGTTCGTGTACTTTGGAGCACTATGTTCGTGTACTTTGGAGCACTGACAGGTGACACGAGAAAGATGGCGCCCCAAAACTTCTTGCTAGTTTTCCTACAGAATAGAATTACAACTAAAGCAGCCCGTGACGAAATAACCAGAAACAAAAAGAAAGAGGAGACGCACCTGAAGATCTACAACCCATACACCAACACAGCTCTGGTTGAAAGAACATCCGAGCAGCTTTCCTTCATGTATGCACAGATCCGCCAGCTTGTGCCAACCAACATCCACCATATCGTGGCATCTGAGTGGTTCCCATGAAAAAACCTGCAATAAGTCTCAACTTCATACAATGAGCTAACTTGTAAAGCAACACTTATACAACAAGAGATCATCCTACACAGGTTCAAACATGAGTTTCAACCAGTAGCAAGATTGTATTACATCACAAAATCACAACTCAGAGTCTTCACATAATTAGGCCTCCCATGGTAATTAAACCTGTATCAATCAGTTCTCGTGTAAAATCCAGAATGAGCTCAAAATTTGACATCAACCTGTCCAAGATTGAACACATTCTAATAATGAGTTAAAACCAAAGTTACCTTTAGGCTATCTTGCATAGCAGTCAATATAGTTCGCCCATCTGGATTAAAAACCATGGCTCTCACCCCTGCAGACTGTGTACAGACCCACAATATTACAACTTGAAACAAATCTCAGGTGAAGAAACCGTGATAAAATATGATACAGTGCTGAATTTCTGCAATTATAACGGCCTAAATGGATCCTAGAGGTACATGATATACATGAACTAAAGAAATTATCGTCATATACTCAACTCTATTTCAAACATTCATAGAATATCAGCTAGAAGCAATCTTACATGGTTAACGAGCTTGATTAGAGTGATCCAGCAGATTATAAAAGGCAGTTACAACTTATGAATTGTATCAAAAATATAACACATATTCTACTGCTAAGCAGCAAAAGAGCTTACTTCAGGTCCAGCGGATCCAATGAGCTCAAATGTTTCAAGATCAAAGAATTTAACTGTCCTGTCTGCAGAACCTGTTTCATGAACCAAAATAATCGGGGTGATAATCAGATGCACTAAAATAGTAGTCAATAGCCAACTGAAGCAAGAAACAGAACCAGAATACACGCCAGCATCTACATCCCAGGCAACGATGTCAAGGAAAAACCTGGTGAAACAAGGTGCCTAAATCGATAGCACATGAAAAATACCTGTAGCAAGGAGAAACTCATGCGGATGGAAGTCCAGGCACTGGACTTGGCCTTCATGGTACTTGAAGTCATGCATAAGCTTGCCAGCAGTCAAATCCCAAAGCTGCCATGTAAACACTGCGGCATCAGTTACTGTACGCTATCTACAGCCAGAAAACTTGAAGACATGTGACCAATTTCACAAAAAATGAAACCCAAAAAATCTGAGCATGACAATCTCAAATTATGAAAACATGCAACACAGATGCTCATCGCAGAAACCAGTCTTTACATTTAGACTATGACAGCTGAAGAGTTTATTTTCCAATACATACAAGATTGTAGTATGAACCACAATAATTCTCTACAAATTCCTATATCCAGAGTTTGTGCCCCTAACCCAAGCCAAAATTTCTTACGAAAGCAAGGCCTCGTCTATTCTAATGCTCTGTAGATTCAGTCAGAATACCTCTACCAAGACGGAAATTTGTGATAAAACGATGTGAAAGGCTGCTAACATCATCAAACAAAAATGACATAAAACTGAGCAGCAGAAGTACACCTCTCATCCTAAAATTATAAGAATCATCCCTCTTCCGAAGGGACCCTTAGAATCGAAAAATACAAACATGCACATATCCTAAATCTTAAATAATTCCATCGTAAATAATCATATCCGGCACTCTCAATTAATGTAAATCAGAAGAGCTCAAGCAGCGTCGTGTGGAAGAGAGCTCACTTTCACAATATTATCTTCACCGCCAGAAACCACCCAACGCCCATCCGGACTAAACTTGATGGCATTGATGCCACGGGTGTGTCCTTTGTAGGTGTGGATGCATCCTTTTCGTCGAATATCCCATATTTTGAGATTTGTGTCTAGAGAGCCTGATGCGAAGAACTCTCCAAAGGGATGGAAATCTACGGATATGCAATTTGATCGATGACCTGTAAGAGTGCGAACAACTGCACTCACATTTGAAAATGTCAGTAAATCTGGCAACTGGTTACGTCAGAAGTACAAAAGGTCACAATCGGGCATCACGATAGGTGGTGGTACAATCCATCTCTCGATCCATATACAAGGTACTGGAATTGACATTATGTTACTCATACCCATGAAGAGGACTCTAGCAAGCTTACTTTTGGCTTCTTCAAGGTCCCAAAGTTTGATAGTACCACTTGCAGCTCCAGCAACAACCACCACCTCTGCGGAATCAAAAGTAACCGATTCCACGGCACTGGTATGACCTGCTAAACTCTACAAGCACCGTCCAGAAACAAGTTCGTTGTTAGTAAATCCTACCAAGCATTTTGACAATCATGGCCGACAGGCAGTGACGACACAATATGAGGCAGGTAACAACGAACACGGAAATGCGGCAAAGGTCTACAAATACTTGTACTTCATTTCTTACAGCGAACATCGTCGACGTACCAGAATAGCATTAGGTTTGCCAATAGCCCACATGTTGACTTTGTGATCCTCTCCACCAGTGACGAGGACTCTGGAGGACTTCTTTCCAATTTTGAGGCAGTTGACATTGGACGAGTGTGCAACAAACTCCTCTGCAATCTAGTAGTCAAGGATAACACCCTAGCGAATATCAAGCCAGCATAAATGCGATACTTCAGATGCTTCTGAATTTCGGAAGCACTTGGGCTGATCCCTTTGGATACACTGCCTTACACAATCATATAGAAGGAAAAGGAGCTATGATGCGTTTCCTGCATTGCATTTGCTTCGTGATGGTAAACCCTCTCTTGAATATAGAGTGACGACAGTAATCCACTGCCATTAGGTCTCACAGAAGATAACTAATAGGCAAGAAACCCAGTAACGGTACACAGAGACATTTCTTAGTCAAGAATAAAGATTAGAATGCAGAACAACAACTTCAGAAAACAAGGATACGTAATTTGTAAGCTCGCTTCATGTTGCCAACGCTCAATTATCGTTTCGAAGATTATAGAATCGGAACCTTGTATCACATCGAACACATGTCTCCGTCTGCGCTGCTCCTCAATGCTCCACACCTTTACCTTCGCTGAGTTGCTGAAAAACCAACAGTTAATCACCTGTACCCTAGAAAGAATGTAATCGAGCGGAACCACTAGAGCTACGGTTCTGCGATCTAGCTTGAATGGAAGAGTTCATGCACCACAGGGTCTTGAAGTGACCTCAAAATTTCCATACGGTGCAACTTTAAACTACAACCATGTCTCACAGAAATTTCTTGTGCCTCAACTTGAGCTCCTCAAGAAACCACAGCCATGGAAAAGAAGAAAATAACTCCAAACTCTGGCACGAGTACCCTCGAATGAGTTTAGAAACTTGCTTAAATAAATAAATAAATTGAAAAACCGCATGCTCCTGTCTAAACTCCACTGACTTGAATTCCTAGGCTTTGGAAACAGAGAATGAAGTCCAAAGACGTTGAAAATATCCTAAAATATTGAACATCCTCCACTCAGATGATTCCTCCTATCCTTTGGTTTACAATAGGAGCACAATGGCAATTGTGTCGATTCAAATTTTGAACTACCGAACAGAACAGACTCGCACTTACGTAGCTCCAGTACATTTACATGGACGAGAAACCCTAATACATGTAAGACAGGTTCTCTGTATTCGTAACCTAATTGTGCGACCGGACGTCAGAGCGCTGATAGGAACAAGATCATGTTTCACCTCGTTCTCAGAGCGACCGAGACACGTTCAGTACCTCTTCCCGTATGACAGGATCGAGCCAAAGGTATGAAGTGAGCCAAAGGTATGAAGTGAGAGAGAACGGGGAAAATGCCTCAAAACACTCCACCGGCACGGCAGCAGAAGCGATAGGACGTCCTTGAAAAGCTCTAATGCAAAAAGACGTGAGCAGAAACGATAGCGTCCATGCGTCCAGTAGTTCTAAGATCTATCGACTGTGGCAGAAGATAGGAGACGCACGTACATACACTGATATGATCGCCAATGGCCAAATCGGACGACCAGTGCTTTGCTTTGCTTCAACGCCATTAGCGATCAAGCACTCTAACATCTATCCAGCATCATCGTCCAGCAGCAACACAGTACGAATAATAATGCCGTACCACATCGACGACAGGCGTTCATACTCCGCTCTCTCTCTCTCTCCCAATCGCTCTTACTCGCCCGCTCCTCTGCTCCATCGCCTCTTCCTTCACACTAACCCTCGACTGACTCGCCGCATCATTACGCTCCTCCTTTCCCTGTTGAAATTATCATCTCTCATTATTAGCAAAAAAACCAGAGTCCTCCAATGCGCAACCTATGCAGCTGCGCCACACGATCGGGGCTTCGTAATATCAATCCGGAGCTTCTCATCTGCTAATGAAATATAAGCTTATTACTCCGAAGCTCCTCCTCATAACTTCGCCGGCTGTTGTGTTGAAAGTGTTTGCCTTGTGTTGTTCCGTTCAAGGGCTATTGATCGCGGTTGCCGGCCTGCTTGCATGCTTGGTTGTCGTAGTCTAACGATCGCAGGAGAAGGGAAGCTGCGACGGAGTGGAGGACGACGTTGCTGTCAGAAGAAAGGGAGGTGAAGCTGGCGATGGCAGAGCAGGCAGGCAAAGGAAAAGGAAAAGGAAAAAGAACAACGGAAGGAAAAAACAGAGTAAGTGAGTGAGAGAGACGAAGTGAAAGAGTGGGAATGTTCCATGCGGAATGTCATTCAAACCCTTTGCATTTATTATTTACTTACCACATTCCTTTTCTCTTCATTCCGACCAATACATCTTTAAACTACTATGTCTTCCTTGGTTTATCTTATTATCATAATAGAGCGTTAATCCCCAAACGTCCAACTGTCCAGAAAGTGGATGCTCTACAGAATCAAACATAGTTTTCTCATCCATCATTGACTTTTTGCAGTGTGGATATTTTCCTTCATATTTTTTGGGAAGTTAGGTTCATGCATGTGTGATCCGATTAGAAAGGGGATGATTTGTGAAATTTTTATGCCTCATTAGAGTTATCCTTAAAGTCACCTTGTGTTTGAATAAAATACCGTGAATTTTGCATTAATGTACTCTTATTTGTTCACCCCAAATAGTTAAAAAGTATGGAAAAGTTTGGTGGTCTATGATTATTAGATGTGTAAGAGCTTGGTGGTCTCTAAACTCAAGGGAAACTAGTTTAGCCGTCAAAAAAGACGGTTAAACTAGTTTCCCTTGAGTTTGAAGACCACCAAGCTCTTACACACCTAATAATGAGAGACCACTAAGCTCTTCCCTACCTTTTAACTATTTGGGGTGAACAAATAAGAGTACATTAATGCAAAATTCACGGTATCTTATTCAAACACAAGGTGACTTTAAGGATAACTCTATTTCATGTTGTAGTGATTCACTCAAAATCTTGACAATTTCAATGTAAAAGTGCTCTTAAAAAAATAAACTCATAAAATTAAACAACCAAAAACTCTCCAAAAAACACTGCACTTAGAGTATCACATTTCAACCAATCACAACAAATTTCATGTACAAATTGTCAATATCAAATTACAAAAGAATTTTCAATCTCATGTTTCAAATTTTATACAAAAATATTGGTGATAGCAATCACGATCTAACCATATGGGTAGAATCTAAAATTGATAATGTACAACTTTTATTTATACACCAAGTTCAAAATATCTCTTTGGATTGCATTTTATTGCAAAAATGTTGAATTTGGAGAGGGGTGAGGACATTTAGGGGTTAATATTTTATTTTTTTCCAAAAATTAATTGGGGCTCTGTTTCTCTCGGCACCACCAGTGATGAAGTGAAAGGCCATGAAATTTAATAAGACATGAAACGCTAGGTTACTTCATATAATGGTCTTTGAAGGCAAAATGGAATAGTCATGGGAAAACCATCCAAGGATGTAAAAGGCTAGATCACATCATAGAAAACCTTGCCCTAGAATTGTCGAATACCGGCTCGCCAACTCACTTACGAACCCTACAACTGTTGAAAATTCACAAGTGGAACCTATAGTTGTCAATACCGTTTTTCTAAACCAACTCCAACGTACGATTGTCACTAGAATTTCCACAATTGTCTTGGATTTTCAAAATAAAATCATTTAATTTAAATTTGTTTCTAAAAATTAATTTTCATGAATTTAGCAATTTTTACCTGTAAAAATAGAGACATTGTTTTTCGAAAATTGATTCAAAACCGCCATTTTCTTGATTAAGGCTTGTTGATTATATATTTTGTTTCCAAAAATTAATTTCCACAATTATCTTGGTTTTTTGAAAAAAAAAAATAATGATTATTATTCTTTCTACCAATTGATTTACATGAATTTAATCGTTTCAGTCTTTAAAAAATAGAAACTATGTTTTTCAAAAAATGCTGTAAAACCTGCATTTCTTTTGTAGTGCGTTAAAAACAAAAGAAAGGTGGTTTTCACATACAATATTGCCCTACATTACTAAAATGACGTGTCGAAAACTTTCAGTCCATTTGTTTTTGTGAATTGTGAGACTATTGTACACAAAAGATAGGATGTGTTGGATGTTTAATTTGTTATTTGAAAATAAAGTTTGACAAATGGAATATTTATCAATATTCTTAAAGGTTTATTTATTTATTTATTTATTTATTTATTTACCATACTGAAAAATATTTCATATTTAGGCATGATATCTTTTATCATATGAGAAACCCTAAATCTTAAATTCTAAACCTTAAATGTCAAATAATTCTTTAGAAATTTTGGAATTTTTTTAGAAATGTTTTTATAAAAAATATTAATTATGAATAAGTTTGAGATACTTTTATAATTTAATCATTGAAATAAATTTTAGTTTATATGTCACATATGGCCATATGCTCAATTTTTTGGTTTTAAAATTTTTATTGATATTTGAATGTAACACATTTAAAGTTTCCATAGCCTTTACAAATATTATATAGAAAATAACTGAAATTTTAATTTTATATGGATATAAATATAGATGAGTTTTGATATATAAAATACCGGACGTTCCAAGCAACTCCGTCTTTAAATAATTTTAAAAATAGATACCAAAATTTTTGGAATTTTTTTTTTCAAAAAAAAATTGTGAGGGGAAAAACATTTTTTGAAGAATTTTTTCAAAAAAAATCATTTTTAGAAGTTATAACAAATTTGTTAGAGGAGCGACAAAGTTGCGTGGAAGGTACAATATACACAATATGTTATTGCACAAATCTTTCCTAATTTTTTTGCCATTAAAAAATTAGGAAAAAAATATATCACACTACCTTTTATTGCCATAAATTATACTTTAACTCCCTCAAGGTCCCATGATATTTTGTAATATTTGATGAATCTAAACTTTGCCTACAATTATCTCTTACACAACAAAGTTAAGTGAGGATATGATTTGTATTTTATAACTTCCCACATCAATATCAACAATACAATAGAGTTATCCGCAAAGTCAATGCGGGGTAGTATGTGATCTGTCTCAAGTTTTTATTCAACAAATATACTTGCCAAACTATATCTAACACGAACAACAAGGCACTTAGCTATAGGCGATCATGTGGTTGGTGTGAGCGCTCGTAGAGATTCCCTTATGGGAACTTGGATGACATTTGGAGGAGTTTCTCTTGCATTGGGGAGGTTATAGGTTTAAATCTCCATGACATGAAGGACTTGAAGATAAACATGAATGACTTTATCTTATAGATATAGATTTTTTTCACATTAGAATAATATGATATTAATGTCATTTGCTTAAAATCAACAAGTAAGTGATATGATGAATAATTATATGAATTTAATAGCGTATGATATTATGCAATATTTGCATATATTCCACTATGCAATATAAATTTGTATCATTTTGATTTTTTGCTAGCAAGTTTTTTTAGTGATGTATTAATATTTATAATCAATATTAGGTATAGTAACTAACGCCAATAGATTTAATTCTAATTAATAATACGATGCTTTGAAAACCAAGAAATAAATAAAGTAATTATAGAGTAGATAAAAATAGAAATGAAAAACATATAAAGCTTTAAACAAGTAGCATTTGGACTCACACGATATCACAATGAACCTAAAACATCTCTTTGAGAGCATTTCAAATGGTTTGCAAAGAATCCAATTTACTATCAAGTCACTAATGGATGTGACATGCTAGCCAAGTCAAATCCGCTCGATTGCACAAAGGTTCTCTAAACTATCATAACTAGATGTCAAGGTTGGCAAAAAAACCATTATAAAAATGTGAGCCTAAATTTGTATGGTTTGTTTTTTTGTTTTGAAAAAAAAAAAAAAAAATTCCATGATTCACAAAAAATAAAAGCTTAGAGAATATCCACATCACCTTATATAATATTTTTATCATTTTAATTAAAAAAATAAAAATAAAAATAAAAATCGGCATGAATTGTCAGTCCTTACTACCAAGTACAATAATAATTTATTCCGAATATGTCAACCTTGATTGATTCGGCAAAAAGATTTGAATATTTGGTATGAGCAATTGACTTTGACTCCCTAGTGCACCCTAATTGATTTGGGGAAAAATCAAATATTTGGCATGAGTTGTCGATCACAATTGCCGGGTATAGTAATCATTCATCAATAATATGATATGGAATGTAATCTATAAAAGCTTGTAGTTTACAAAAAAATTGCAATTTACAAAATATTACACTATATACTATTATAATCTTAGGTAAAATTATACGTTATTTTTGAACGACTCTACTCATAATTTTCATTATTATTAAAAACTAATTTTTATACAAAATACAAGATGCAGTAACTATATCAATTCACATCAAATCACAATATAAATTGTGATACTTAAAAACATAATACCCTCAAATAAACAATGCTATAAAAATCACATACTCTTTATACATAAACATCAAAAGGCATGAAAGACCCTAAAGTCATATAAGGTACACTAACAAAGAAAGAACCAACCATGTTGCAAACTCCTTATTATAAATATATTATCTTTATTTAAATACACTACGAGAGAAAACCCATCCAGGTGAAAACTCTTTATATAATGCCCAAAGGCAAAACGCCCTGAAGCAATACAAATTTGAATACACTATAATACTACACGTGCACCTCAAAGGTCTCATCAAAACGCACGAGGACTCTACCAATTGACATTATATATCAACTCACGTACATAAAGTCACTCAATCCACAATACCTAGTGAGGATACAATTTTCCATGACGTGACCCCATTCAAACCCCATTCCAAGTACAAAATCTCAAAGTACTACTCATCCGTCATGACGAAGTGAAATGTTTCAATAATTATGGCTCCTAGTGGGATGAACTATAAACGAACGAACGTACGATACAGATGAAAAGAGAATTCATCCACGCGATTTCATCCATCCGGCATCTCTCTCACGCTCAGGCAGGCGGAGGAAGAGAGACAGTGACAGTATTGAGCGCCACCATTTCATTTTGAACGGCCCCGTGTTTCTCATTTGCGAGCAAGCTGGCTTGCATTGCAAGAGAATTCCGAGCTTGCATTTCAAGTCCCGGATCCCGCAATGCCACAGCCTGTTATTGCCTTTTGATTTTGTCAGCCCCTTTTGATTTTGTCAGGGTTTGTTTTTCTTTCCGTGCGCAGTTGTTAGTTCTTGGGTCACATTCAGAATTCGCGTAATTTGGGTAAGAACGACGCATTGTAAGTTTTGAATGTGTGCGTTCGGAGCTCCATAAGTTTTATTTAATTTTTAATCTTTTTTTTTGGATTTTTTTGGTTTTGTTTGCAGGCGATGGAGATGATGCAGGCAATCGAGTTTATGGACGATTTCTTTCTAACTGCGGATGGGAATAAGCGGCCTTCGCTCATGGAGCTTCCGTTTGCCATTCAAGAAATTCAATGGGAGCGCCCGCAAAGCGTGAAAATGTATGTGCAGGGGCGCAGCAACGGGATGCAAGAAGTGTCGGTTGAAATCGATTTGTGGCGATTGGAGCTTCCGGTGGAAGGCAAGCCCAAGTTCTTGGTGCATCAAACGTCCGGTGCATGGCAAGTCAACTCAAGCTTTTTTTCCGTTTTATCACGTGCATATTTGTATATTCAAAGTGGATTTATTTATAACTTAATTTATTACTGATCTGTTGCGTGTACTTTTCAGGATGGAGCTTCGGAAACCACGTGATTTTTACTTGGAGACTATGAAAGTTGTTGTGGTGGCAGCTCATTTCTTGATCTTTGCTAAGCAGAGCCCCAATTCTTCCAAAGGGGATGTCTGGCGATATGTGCGTAAAGAGTGCAGGTAAAGCTTCCACCATTGTTTAAACCCCCTCAAGGACCGAGATTTCATGTTTTGAAACAACTAATATAATTCAGACGGTGCAAAAGTTTATGTCAGTAAAGAACATTGATCAGAATGTGATAAAATTTGAACAAAAGAAAGATCCCATATGAGGTTCAGAAAAATATGAGGCTCAATTTGGGCTTCTTGGTCCCTTAGGTTTTTTAATTTTAATTTTAATTTTTTTTGGTATTAGAAGCTGATGTTAATACATTCCTTTTGAGTGCCGATTGTTTCTACAATTATTTTTACCCAAGCTTAAAATGACCAATTTAATCGATCATATTGTATTAAAGTGAATTCAGACGGGGCAAATTTTTTATATCATTGGAACTAGCGAAGAGCGTTGCATGTTGTTGTAATTAAATTTGAACCAAAGAAAGTTGTCCTATGACCTATTTGGGCTTCTTGGTAGGTGTTAGAAGCTGATGTTGATACATTCTTTTCCAATTGCAGAGAATTTAAAGCGAAGCCAAATCAGAAAGACCTCTCAGAAGCGTTTCTTTTGCTGCAATCAATAGTGACGAGCGACCCCAAATTACAGGCGTCTCCTGTGAGTACAAACTCATATTTTGGAACTATAGACTGCCTTCCATTTTCTGTCATACCAATGATGATCGGTGGCTTTTTATTTTGATTTTTTAGAAATATATCATTTGTTTTTCAACGTCTCTCCTGCCCTTACATCTCTTTCTTCTGTGCACCCTTCCTCCCTTTATTTTTCTCACAGCATAAATTATGATATAAAAGTACTGATTGTTGGTTAGGACACGCTTTGAAGTTAAGCCCACGTGGTTCCCAATGTGTCAAAACTTAATTGTTTGAAGGGAAAGAGAAACGTCACAATTGAAGACAAAGTCAAAACCATGCTCGCACTATACCGTATTCATGACGAAACCCGACAGTAGGCAGTGACTGTAATCAATTGAGTGAACCCAGCCTCCTTAAATGAGAAAATGCCATTGCGAATCTCGAGCAATGAAAGCTTTTGCATTCCTTATGAGATTAGCAATAAGAGCACAGCTGGAAGGTATGTCACGTTGTCTTTAACAAAACTGTTCTCTTAGGTTATGTGGCCTGCAGTATTTCCCTCTCTCTCTCACTGCATATTTTGAAATATTAATTTATCTTGATGTGGACCAGTGAGAGTTCTATTTAAAGGATGTATTTTGAGTTTTCAATGAAGGTATTTTGAGGTGATTGAACGGTGCCTGGTAGGCTATTTCCAGTATCGGTGATGCAAATTGATATATTTCATTTCGTTTTGGTTTCATTTGGGTCGGGTAGATGATAATGACTCCTGAGTTTTTAGTCCCCTGGCTACGTTTTCTAAGACTTCTGTCATGATGAAATTGTAGACAAGTTTCTATAAGGTACTTGTAGCAGAGAGTAGTCCTTATCGCTGAAAGCAATGACAGAGTTGGAATTGGGATTTGGCCCACTTTGCTGACTCCGAGCTCCTGTTGTATACATACAGATTATACTGCAGTTCTTTCCAAAGCTTTTTAAGAAGCTAGGAGCACAGGTATGTGTCCTTGAGCTTGACGATTCGCTCGTTTGTTTCTCTACAGCACACTGAGTTATTAGTCTAGTAACTTTCTTGACAATTAAGTGTATAACGATGGTCCGTTTGTTGAAGCCAGGACAAGAAGAGGCTGCGTGTGAAAAGGGAGTATTCACCTGTTTTAGAGCCGGGCCCCATTTGTAGCATTGACAACAAGAATACTTCTTACAGTGCTGAAGAGTTGCCTGCAGCGGTCGAGACTGTAAAAGGAGCATCGAGCTCACAAGGTCCCAGGATGCGCAGCCTGGCCGAATTTTCAGTTGAGGCAGATCTTCCCCTCTCTAAGAGGCTGACCCCATTGCAAAAGAAGAGAAAACCAGGACGACCATCACGCTCAGGTAGAAAGGAGAAGGAGAGTGAGGACACAGTAGAAGACGAATGGGTGGATGAACCGGACGTGTGCGCGTTTTGTGATGATGGAGTGGAAGGAAGTGAACGACTCCTGTGGTAACTACGTTTTCTTAATTTATTACGCACTCAGTACGTTAAATAATAGTGTGGTTGTTAAATTGGCTTTGCTTTAATGATTTTAAAACTTCTATAATTATGCCCAATTTGATTGATCATATTGTGAAAAGTAGAACTCAGATATGACCAAATTTTATATCACCGAGAATGATTGGTGAAGTAGAACATTGCAAGTGTTGGTAAAAAACAAAAATAAATGAACGAAAGGCAGTCCCCAACATGACCCACTCGAAATTAAGTGCTTAAAAAGAACTTCAGGGGCCTCTTGTTCCTTCAGGGGTTGACGCTCCACGTATGTTTGTACCATCATTACTGAGTACTGATTTACGTACTCAGGGTCCACGTAGTATGGTTGTTTTAGCTTTGCTTTAATGATTAACTTCTGAAGGAATGAGATTTCATGGTTTTTGAATGTCCAATTTGATTGATCATATTGTGAAAAATAGAACTTAGACAGGGCCAAATTTTATATCACCAAGATTCGTGAAGTAAAACATTATGAAATTGTTAAAAAATTAAAAAAATTGAACGAAGGATAGTCCCCTGCCATATGACCCACTCGAAAGTGCTAAAAAAAACTTGGGCCTCCAGGGGTTAACGCTCCTGACCACGTATGTGTAATGCACAAATATTGTAACATCATTGCTGAGTACTGACTAAATACGTGTTCAACTGTGTTTCAAACTTTTTCTCTTCGTGTCATCATGCAGTTGCGACGGTGTATGCATGCGATCCTTTCATCCGACTATAGAATCCGGGTGGCAAAATAAGTGCCCTACTCTTCGTCTCACAAGAGCAGCTGTCAGTGTAAGCCCATTCACTTACTGGGCCGCGGTATTACTGCTAGAAAGACAGTGTTGCAGTGAGGATGTAATTGCTATCTTCGAGCTTGAATCCTTTTTTGCATGAATGAACGTTGCTCGTCAGTTATCAGTATTCTTTGATAGACCTTGAATGTCCTCAAACCCTCACCCTCTGGAGATCTAATTTAGCGGAAATTTTAAACCTTCTTTGTTTTTTAACATACAAAAAATTGAATCATGTGACGACCGATTCATACACACATCGCTTTCAAGAGCTTTTAATGAGCAACCAGCTTTTGGTAATCCGGGTAATCGTATACGCAACTGTCAGTACAACGTGGTCGGAGCATCTACTTTGATTCAGTCGACTGGGGCTTGTGTTGAGCTTACATCTTTCTCTGCTCCCCTGACTGTAGGTGGAGACTTGGATATGCCCCAATTGCGAAGTTGGACAGCACCAATGCTTTGCTTGTGGGAAGCTTGGGAATTCGTCATCAGATCAGCAGGAGGTAGAAGCCATCATCCATTTAACGATTTGAAAGTGTCTGTCTTCGTCTGTCACATCTTTAATTCTTTCCTGCATGGATTGCTCTTTCTATGAAACTCAGCTAGAGGATACTTAGAGGATACTAAAACCGTTAGCCTGGGTCTCTTATACTGGCCTCTGTTAGCAACAGCGACTCATTTGTTCATACACTGGATTGGACTTATTATCAAGACATTGGTCTGAGCTAAATGTTTATGGCCACTGATCTTTGAATGGAAATCGGGGCTTCTATTGACTGACACTTATAGTGGTTTACAACCTCAGTCTCAAGTTGAAATTGTATAAGAAATTCATGCTTAATGATAAAAAATTGATCTCAACTGATTTGGCTCACAATTGTACGGACCCAAAGATTTCCCTCAAAATCACGCTCCTACGCACGTTAAAATGCTTTTGGTGATGCAAATATTATCATGTACTAACAGGTCTTATTATGGTGTACGTAAACCTCTTGCCTGGATTGGGCCTTAGCCGATTGAATTTATGATGACTTGGATCTCTTTTTAACGATTGAAGCTAACTCTGTGATTGAATCCTGGCCGATTCAGGTGTTTGTGTGTGGGGCTAAGCAGTGCAAGCGATTTTACCATCCTGGTTGCGTGGCCAAGCTCCTTGTTCCCGAATCAGCACAAAATAACTTGGCGTGCCGCATTCAGCTGAAATTAGAAACATTTTCCTGCCCACTTCACAAGTGTGCAAGCTGCAACTTGGATGAAGACAAGGAAGAACCCACTTTATGCCTTGTCAAATGCAGGCGGTGCCCTGTGGCATGGCATGAGAAGTGCTTGCCTCAGTATGCATCTCAAGTCCCAACCACCAGTCTAACAGAATCATGCTAAATACTACTTAATTGCCACATAATGCATGTTTAGTGAAATCATGAATGTAGAAATATTAAATTATAATATATGCTTCTAAAGAGAATATTCACTGATATATTCTTTGCGTGCTTTGGCGCCCTGGCTTTGTGTTTCTTTCAGAGTATGCCGGACTCAACTGTGGCAACTTCAAAACGGGCAGTCCGTTATGTATTGTGGGTTAGTATTTCAGAACCCTGCCTAGATTCAGTCTAGATTCACCTTCCAGTATTTCTGATTTTGCACACTTAGAGGATTTTGTGTTTTTTGCCCATTGAGCATGTTTCATTGTAGAGTTAGATTTCTGCCTTGATTGACTGACTACCATCAGGCATCTCAAAGTTCAATGCATCTACTGTGCTAAATGTTTGCCTCCTCTGGCTCACCTTGCTCACTGTATGTGGTACCCTAAACCAAACATTTGGATTGTAATTGGACCAGACGACACACACTTGACCCGGTGTTGCTGACTCCAGAGCGGAACCACATCACATTTCCAGCATTGGAAACGGTAATTATGTTGTACACAGTTTACAGATTTCCGAACTTGGTTTCCAAGTTGATCATAAGGTTATGGAAATAATTAATTAGAATGATCTCTCGACCGTTTCCTTTTGATTGTGTAGATAAGAATTTACCTGCGTGCCCAGGCTCATACCTTGATACTGTTTTCTTACAGAACGGTATTCCGAATGGATCAAAGTTTTCAGGGGCCTTGTTATCATACGTGCCAACTTCAAGGAGACCATGAAGACTCTTTGAAATGGGTGGCTGATGAACACTATATACATGTAGGACTTCATCATTCATTAGCGTTATTTTCTGACGTGTACCTGAATAGATAATTACGCGACAGTCAACAAAAGATGCCCAGATCTGGTGCACTAGCTTGTTTGATAACCATCATCTAGTTTAACGTAGTAAGGGTGAGCGATGTAACTTCAGAATCCTGCAAAACTGTATCTCAAGAAACAATCAAGCAGATAGTGGGGGACGTTCTCCACCGATTGAATGCAGGCAAGTGTCTCCTAAAGTCAATTAATCTTGTATTCTATCTCAAACCTGATTTAGAAAGAAAGGTGGATTTTGGAGTTTTAACCTCAAAATATTGAAGTAATTTACATTCTAAAAAATGTAATACATACTATTCTTGTCACGGATGATGCCTGAAAAAATTTCATAAAAAGTTTCTCCATTATTAGCGATTAATGGTCAAAGTGGTTTGAAAACTGAGAAAACTAAGCCCGAGGGGCTTGGTATATCCTTAACTTGCTGTTTTTGTCGATTGATGCATAAACAAAGCAATTGCTTGACTGAATTTCCCTGTGTACTCAACTTGTCTCTGCAGGAAACAATGGAAACAATGTGAATGGACCCTGACCCAAGCACACAAAGCTGCTGTCTGAGGTGTACAGTACATAGAATTTGAGGAACTCAGTTTTTGAGACTACATACTCCTGTTTCTTAGCCAACAATTTTGCACTGAAGTGATTATGAAGTTGGGCAGTACAATCAATTGAACAGAGCGGAATTCCTTTCCACTAGTGTGCACCATTTTGTTGTTAGTAATATATTCATTGAGAGTTACGTTCCGTAGAAGTAAACGTTAAATTATGTGACTGGTGAACTAGTTAGTTTCTGAAACTTGCAGTTCAACTGATATCTTCTGAGATTCATTTATTTATCCTTCTGATGAATCAGAAAATACAACATGAAATATTAACCCAAAATACTAACCCATAGTTGTGGTGCTTGAGACAGGCCTGTGAGTGAGTTATATCACTTTGGTCAAAAGCCGAGACACACCACCTACCTTGTCAATCAGAAATTTGATAGTAAGCGTACTAACAGGACAGTACCTTGGCTGGTGCAGTTTGTATGTTGGTCTTCGGATTGACATTCAAGGAGCAGATCTGTTGAGTGGAGACTTTTGAATGTCAATAGACAGTCTCGATGAGCTTCACAATAATACTGGTACCTAACAGTGTATTTCTTTAATTTTTTTTTGGATTTTGGGAAATGCCACAGTGGCAGCGATCTAATCCACAGTATTTGCACATTCATCCCAAATTTGGATAAGAATTCACTTTCCATCAAAACATGAGTATGTAGTCTCAAAAAACCATGTTCATTCATTTTGGATGTATGTAGTCTCAAAAAACCATGTTCATTCATTTTGGATTTAGAGACGGAGTATGTAGTCTCAAAAAACCATGTTCATTCATTTTGGATGAAGATTGGTAGCAAGAATTTGAGTACCCACATGATAAGGTTCTTAAGCCCTTTGGGAATCACACCCTTTCCCTCATGTGGTATTGTACCCATGTCGGCTTTATAATATTATAAAAACGGAATAACTATGCTCACCCAAACAGTGTTCATCCACGGATTTCTCTAGAACCCCCGGTGGTCTTGAATGAATGGGGACAAAAGTGCCCCCTATTTTTGTCCGGTTCAGGCTCCACTTTAAAAAACAACCCCCTCCAATGGTTTTTTATTCCCAAGTAGGTCTCCCTAGGGTAATTTGGGGCCTACGGCCCCAATTTACCAAAAAAATTTGCCAAAAAAAACCCCGAAGGTGCCCAAAATGAAAATTCCAGTAAAAAGGAGGGGTGGATGAATAGTGCCAGCATTCAAGACCACCGGGGGATTTAGAGACGGGGTTCATCCACTCTTAATCTTTAAGTTTTCTGACAACATCCCTTATTCAATCTCCACTTAGATGCTATTCCTT
This sequence comes from Pohlia nutans, assembly GCA_022496805.1. Classification (NCBI taxonomy): domain Eukaryota; kingdom Viridiplantae; phylum Streptophyta; class Bryopsida; order Bryales; family Mniaceae; genus Pohlia; species Pohlia nutans. The sequence continues at coordinate 10,458,363 of CM040105.1, forward strand.
GAATCTCTATGAGATTCGGAGGTGAGCGGGGGTGGCTCTGAAGCACCTTATGCACATAGCAGGTTTGTAGCAAACAATTTAAATATTTGGTGCTATGTATATTATTTTATGGATTGCAACCAATGCCTATGTGACATGTGGCAAAATAAATTTCATCATATCAAAATATAATTGTTTCTATATGTACTTGCTCGGGTACGATATTTGTAAAAAATAAAATCTAGAAGTATATTTTGCCATTTGACCTTGTTTTTGCCAAATTGTTTTTGGTATGTACTTTATTGTAGAACAAGGATATAAAATAGAATGGGATCATCTACTAGCATTAGAATCAATGCATAATTTTGAAATACAATTGAAAAGAACTAAACACTCTCGCAAGGGTCTTGGCCCTTGGTCTTCTGTGATGTCTTGTTTTCTCAAAAGGAATAAAGTGTCCTATTGTTTAAAAAAAAAAAAAAAAAACTAAACTAAACAAAGTATTGTCCTACTTTGCGCTCAACAAGTAGGATACTTTATAGTTGTTTAAAAAATGAATTAGTGACCTCTCTGAAGCTAATAGTATGCTCTCCAAGCTAGTACAAAGTTATTTAAGGTTCACTTGTACTTTCTTATACCTAGGTTAAGCTCTTCCAAATGTGCCATGTTCCACAACTTATCTCATAACATATCAGAACGGACTAATTTAAAATTGAAAGTAAAGTATTTTAGGTGTACAACCAACTAGGATATTGCACATTTGCGCACAAAGGTTTGCAATTGTAGTATTTGGCGTTCAAAGGTTGGATTACAATGATTGCAATTGCATACTTACAAACTTGGCTTCAAAATGATTTTCATATGAGGCCTTCGCCACACAATTGGCTTCTTCCTCAAGGTTGGTAGGCAAAAGTGAAGCACTTGGTTTCTTATTTGCAACATCACTCTACCTATATACTACATGTGAATGTTGAACTTAATTCCAAACCTACTAAGAATTAATGACTCGTTCTTTCGTTGCATTCGGCTTTCATATGTGTGATACTTAGAGTGATGAACCAATCAATAGCCTTTTAAGAATTGCTTAAACTTCTAATCATGTGAATAGCTTTGAATAAGGTCACTAAAAAAAATATACACTAGTCATAGTGGTAAATGTATAGGATAAACCACTCTACTGAAAGAATTCACTTATGTAAAACAACTATGCATGAGGGCGAGAGTTCTAGTAAATAGAATGTTTAATTCCTTGTTGTTAAGGATATACTAGTAATACTCAATACAAACTAGACTTGAAACCAAAAGAACGCTAAAATCAAAAACAAATTTAAAGCATTACAAAATATTCCAGGCCTCCAAAAGGCTGCTAACTCAACCAAATTGTCATGCAAAAATAATTTAATAACATTGAATAACAATAATAATATAATAATTCACAAAAAAATCCAGTCTAACTTGGCCAAAAATGGTGCTACATCATATTTATTTTTTTAATATTTTCTGGTAATTTTTATTAGTTTTTAATGTTTTTAAATTCCTTTAATATTATTGTATTAATATTTTTGCATGGCAGTTTGGCTAATTTAGCAACCTTTTGGAGGCCTAGATTTTTTTGTAATGAATGTAATTCTAAGGGTACCTCACTTATGTATGATTTGTATATCTTATAAGGAAGTACAAAAGTTTGCGTAGCTACAATGTTTTAAGACTTATATTAGCAAGATTGAAGTTCTTATGTTGGTTTCAGTATTGGTATATACTAAGAGCTTCTCGACCCATGTGCCAAAAGGACTGTGTTAATGTTAGATTACAATAGATAGAAATAGTGATGCAAAACTAGAAATCGCCATCGATCTCTATTCATGTCCGGTCTTCCGCCGCTCATGGGTTGTTCCATGCCAATGCTCATGATTGCACCTTTCTATGGACCATTTTGGAGATGGCATTGGATCCAACTTCCTTCATCCCTCTTTCCTCCCCTCCACACTTAGTCTCTCCCATCTCATTCTTCTTGTCTAACATAGTCAAAGGACAAATCCAAGGTCCCTCCAAAATTTGAATTGGTCAAAGTATAGAGAGAGATAGTCAATGGATGGCACGTGGCGCACGCTTGGTGGACTACTTCTGCTAACTACAATATTTACGGTTAGAATGGTTTACCATTGGCGACCTGAAGGTTCAAATTGGAAACTTTGACTCATGGGAATTTTCCCACGCCTACACCTTCTGATGCTTTCTATGCTACTTTTTGGGTTTGATATAGAAAGTTAGGGGAATGATGGCCCACATTGAGAACATCGACTCATCTCTGCGCCATGTGTCACTTCAAGGAACTCTCCACGTGTCACATCAACAAGGAATTCTCCACGTGTCACATTTATAAATCCATACCAATCACCTTCCAATTTGTATTTTATGTTTGACTCTTCGAAAAAGCAGAACCCTAGCCGAACTTTTTGATTATGAATGTGGCACGAATGGAAAGGATTGGAACGTTCAGTTTTGAAAGGTGTAAATGCTCAATGGAAAGCCGTCCTTACATATAACCCGTTGGCGTCACCGTTGCTCCAACTAAGTGGAGAAGTTCTAATAACATGTCTTAAAAAAACTTCAATAGACAATTAAAGAACTTACGGGACACTAAGATATTCTAGGAATGACAATGATATTTTAAGAATCCACATAAGCGATTTATGAAATGCAATTAATATATGTTTCAAACACCCATATAAGTTATTTTAAAAGACATTTAAGACACTACCGTATGTAAAGTGATTCCCAAAAGTAGTGGGCCACCATATGAATTATTCTCATAAATTGAGAAATTGGAATCATAAAGTAAAATTTGGACATTTTGTTGTACAAAAGGGATTCTACACTTAAATTCAATTTCACTTAGAATGGACTATATTTAGACCTATTATTATTTTAATGAAATTTCTATGTAAAAATATAAAAATTTATGAAAAGTCAAAATGTCTCATTTCTTTTCATAAGAAGAATGTTCATCTTGACATTACAAGTTTCATGAATTTTGGATTTTGATTGGTTAAAATCTTATTGATTGAGATTTGACCTCAAAATTTTGACTTTTTATTTTTCACTCCATAAATTACAAAAAATAAAAAAATAAAAAAATAAAAAAATAAATACATATATATTTATTTATATACATATATATATACATATATATATATATATGTATATGTATATATGTATTTGTTTTTGTATGTGTCAAAAACATATTGTAGATGTACTCAAGATTTTAAAGTTTGACTTATTGGACTATGATCATACATATTTAGCCAAGTTGCATAGTATAGATTGATATTAATACATGTGACTATACAAAGTGGCCCAAAGTTGTATGCTATGGATCATTCCTATAATTCTAACTATAAGCTTTTTACCAAAAGTGTGTAGAAGAGGTTGAGGACTCTTCAAATATGATATAAGATGTATGATAAAATTTGGGAACTTTTCCAAGATGGTGGGAGGTGTATCTCTATGATAGTTGTTCATTTCATTTTAAAAAATTATTCTTTAATTGTTCAATTACTATACTAATTGGACTAATTTTTGAATTAAATTTGTACAAACTTCCTTGAAAGTTGTAGAATGAAAGGACCTACAAAATTAATAGAAATTCACATTTGTCCACTCACATCACATCAATTTTTTATTTTTATTTTTATTTTTTTAATAATAATAATAATACTGTTATTATTATTTTAAAAATATTGTTATTATTATTTAAAAAATAAAATTAAAAAATCCATCACTAACCGCTACAAGAAACAAAACTCATATTAACTTTTCACCCAAAAATTGAATTTGAAGTCTACAATTAGTTAACTAATCCATGAACTCGGATGCCATATGTCCATTCCTCATCTAATTTTAAAATTTTGAATGTGGATGTGGACACGTGAACAAATTACAAATCATACAAACACAAGAAACTAAAATGTTGACTTGAATATGGGATTTTTTTTTAGTTTAAAAAAAGGTACTATATGAAGTTATATAGGCAAATTGACACATTTCCTCACACATATGGCATCAATTTTTTTCTATTGAATGGGAGATTTCAAATAATAAAAATAGATACATTTCACATGTCTTGTATATTATATAATATTGAATCACTATGTAGGCCCATGTTGGTGTTTGGAACGGCATGATTGTTTCTGTGACATAACCATTATAAGGAGCGTGCATGTGTGCGTTCATCACTTTGCGTTATATAACATATAAATAATTACACAACAAGACTACATTAGGAAAAAGACATGGTCAACATAAAATATTTCTATAAACATATGTCAAAAATTTGTGAAAATTAGTTTTTTAGAGAAAATAATTTTGTACGGTGATCAATTTTTGAAGAATATTCCTAAATATTCTATTTCTAAACCTAATTTTTCCAAAAACCTTGCCATCTACCTACAATAATAAAATTATGAATAATCCAAAATATAAAACTACAAAATCTCCAATTAAACAAAATAAACTAAATCCACTATTCTTTTTGTTATTCTTCTTTTACTTCTTTTTTCTTCAACTTAGCTAATTCTAACTTAAAATCCATTTGATGCTTTTATAAATTAACTTGTATTGTTTGTTGAGCTTAGGTCATTTTTGATTTCCAAGGTCTAAAGAATGTTGATTGTACTATAAGAAAAATAATTTTTTTATTTACACCCTATGGTATTTTGTATCTAAAATTCACCTAATAATTTATATAAATATAGATAATATATTATAAAGTTATCATTTTGTATATTAACATGACAATTATTACATATAAATTTATTTACCTCGCACTTATTTAAATTCACATCTCTAAGTAATATTTATGACCAATTACTCTTTTCGTGCGTAGATACATTTTTATAAGACAACATGCTCCAAAATGGACATGATCTAAAAGTGAACATCTAAGTAGAAGACAAGTGCACTGGAATTAAACAACTCCAAGATTTATGTAATAGAGATCTATGTACCGGTGTTAAACACTTAAAGATTTGTGCACTGGAGCTAAACAACTTCAAGATATGTAGATTGGAGTTAGAAAGCTATAAGATCTATGCACTATAATTTGACATCTTTAAGATCTATGCACTATGATTTGACAACTCTAAGATCTATGCACCAAGTTAAGCAACTCCAAGATATATACCCTGAAATTAAATAGCTTGAAGAAGAATGAATCACCATGTCCCAATAGAAAGGCATGAAACACAATGGTGACTTTGGAAGCATGTACCAAAAGAAAGTGAGTGAGAAATCATAGTTGTGCTAAGAGACGGTGGGAAAAAAAGAGTTGACTTCAAGGATATTATAGATAAGATGTTTAGTTAGCCTATGTGTAAATAAGAAAGAAAACCTTCGGACTTAACCAAGCATTGAAAAGGTGAAGGGAAGAAACCCTTAACAATGATGATATTCTTTAAACATATGCATCAATTGATGTACATCCGTGAATTAAAAGAGAGCTCGAGGAGAGGAGTGCCATCTTTTATTCTCTCCTCTATAACGGGAGGAAAAAACACACAATTTGCTATTTACGCATTTGGCTATATAATCATGCACTTGGCCCCCATGCGCATAAATTTTTTTGTCCTTTTTTTTTTTCAAATAGCGATTTTTGTCTTTCTACAATCCCTTACATTATAAACAAACAATTCTTTTATGTATTTTTTTGTTTTATTTTCATTTTTCCTTTTATCTTTTCTTTTATCTTGTCTTCTTTCTTGTCTTTCTTCTTGTCTTCCTTCTTGTCTTTCTTCTTGTCTTCCTTCTTGTCTTTCTTCTTGTCGTTTTTTTTCTTCTATTTTTTTTTTAGCTATGGTTGTTGAACCCTGAACGGCGGCCCCAAAGCCAACAAAAAGTTGTGTACAATTCAGCAGCATCGAATGACCAAATAAAGTGTTTTTGTTTTGTATTGGGCGACTGCCGTGTAGGGTTCAGTAGCACTTGACAGCCAAAAGAAAAATTAAAAAATTAAAAAATTAAATTAAGAATCTATTTTTAGCCGTTGGGTACGCGACTGCGCACCCAAAGTCCTCTCTCACTCCCTCCCCTCTCTCCTCTCCCTCTTCATCTCCTTCTCCTTTCCTCATATATATAGGGTAGAGGAGAGAGGGGAGGGAGTCCCCGACTCTAAATCCCCCCCTCGACGTTAATGTAAAAGGACAAAAACTACCCCGTATTTTGTGCATGTAGGGGCCCACTTTAAATTTAACTCCCTCTTCTAAGGGTTTAAAATTCCTGAGAGGGTACCTCTCGACCAATTAGGTCCGTAGGTTCCAACTTTGCAAAAAAATTGCCAAAAAAAGACCCTAGGGTGCCCAAATGAAAATTTCAGAAAATGGGGCCCATGGGTGAACAATGCTCACATTAACATCGAGGGGGGCATTTAGCCCCTAAAGGACCAAGTGTCCTAACTAGGACATTTCAATGTTCGGGTAGGTTCCCACGGTGTCAATTTTTATTTTTATTTATTGAAATAAATTATGTGAATTCGGTATATCAATACAAAAATGGGGATCTAATTTTTTTTGATTTCGACTTTTTAAGTGGAAGTTATGGAGAAAAATGGGTTTTTTGGGGGAGAATGGGCAATGCAGGCAGGGCTCAAAATAAACCTCAAAAATTACTATTTTCAACTTTAACCTTAGGATCTTGTTATAGATTACCAAGAGAGTGCATGATAAAATTTTCATAGAATTTGACCGTACAGATTGCAAGATTACAGTGTTTGAAGTCAAAAGATGAAATTGCAGTCTTTTTGGGAATTTTTTGACCGTCTTTGAAGACATGGGAAAATTTGTTAAATTGGTCAAAAAATTTCTTAAATTTTATTTAAATGTTTGATTTGGTATTTTATATCAAGAGTAAAAAAAATATTCACAAAAAATTGAATAGAAAGAGGTGAAAATGATGCTCAAAAACAGGAAAATCCGCAGTCCTTTAGGGGTTAGAGTTGGGGGGAGGGAGTGGGAGAGATTCTCTCTTCTCTCCTATATATATATGAGGAGAAGGGAGGGAGATGGAGAGGGAGAGGATAGAGGAAAAGGAAATGGACCGGAGAGAGGGACTTTGGGTGTGCGGCTGCCCACCCAACGGCTAAAAATAGATGAAAATAAAAAATAAAAAATAAATTGGGGATGGCCGTCGTGTAGGGTTCAGCAGCATTAAACGGCCAAATAAAGTATTTTTTTTGGGCGGATGTCGTGTAAAGTTCAGCAGCACCCCACGGCCAAAAAAGTTATAAAAAAATTTAATTTAATTTTTTTAAAGTTTTTTTTAAAGTTTTTAATTTTTTAATTTAATTTTTGGATTTTTTGCTTTGCGGCCGCCGTTTAGGGTCCAGCAGCCACAGTTGAAGAAAAACAAGAAGAAAGATAAGAAGGAAGACAAGGAAAAAGACAAGAGGAAGACAAGTCAGAAAACAAGAAAGAAAACAAGATAAAAGAAAAGATTAAAATAAAGATTAAAAAAAGGATAAAGATCATAATAAAAAATAAAAAATAAATTGTTTGTTTACAATGTAAGCGATTGTAGAAAGACAAAAATTGATGTTTTTTAGAGAACTTTTTAGCTAATTTTTTTAAAGCCAAATATGCTTATGAAATGAACGCATTTGGCCAAGTGCATAAATAGCGAATTGCGTGTTAATCCTTTAGTGTCCAGGGTGGTTCTAGAGAAACTAGGATTTTTTGGTGTATTTTTTCTTAAAACTCTCTCCGTTCAAATTATTAATACTATTGATAGTGTTTAATCGTATAAATGTAAGCATAGCTTAATCAAACAAGTGTTGGTCAAACCTTGGTAAGATTAGACCGTTGGATTGGAAGATTATAGTATGTCTTTAAACCGTGCCCTTGAAAAGGGACTGGAGTTTCTATCTATCTATCTATCTTTAAACCGTATAATGCACACTCAAAAATGAGATTTTGGAGGATGTGTGACTTCAAAGTTAAATAGAATTTGGGTTTAATTTTCAAAAATAAAAGTGAAGAGGTTCAACAATGACCTATGTCGACACCTCTTTGTTGCAATCTTTCATGTCAAGAACGGACTCACACATGATTATTGTGAATTTTGTAAGTGATAGTGACTTATCCATATACGGTTTAGGACAAAATATTATATGTTAAAATATGAAAGGAGTTGGTACATTGATCAAGATCGGAATACATACACTAATGGAATATGAACAAGATAATACAATCCAAAAAAATAAAACAAGATAACAAACTTCCAAACACAATAAATACTGCATAGTACATGTGATGTATTTGTCAGTATTTACTGTATTTTCGCATATTTGCAGTGTTTTCACGTTTTGTTCATCAGTATTTTGATAGTTGCACAACTCCAAATTGAAATTTTATTTTTCTAGAAGATGTATATTATAAATCTCCAACTCTGAACATTACAATTCAAAGTCCAATTGTTTGTGGATTTTCCATTATTTGCGTTTTCAACACATCAATGACCACAATGTGGTCTCCTGGGCACTAAAAGGTTAAGAGCTCTTAGCTTACACCCTTTTGGGGGTTTTATCAAGGACTTGTGTGTAAGTTGTGTACTTCTACGTACCTTGAGTTCTTAATCCATCCCGTTGCTATTGTTGTTTGGTTGGAATTTTTAGTTACGTATTGTTGTACAGAAGGTCCGCAACAACAACCAATGACAGTTCAAAATTTATTTGAGAAAATTTAAGGAGAACTAATTAAACCATTATATGCTTCAAAGATGTTCGTTTGATAAGAATCTAGTGATATATGTAAATATCCTATAATTTCAATTTTGAAAAGTTGTAGATATTAACGGAGTGTCTAAAATAACCTAGGTCGGATTGTTCTTTGAGAGGTTATTAGTCTCATGTAATTTTTTTTCCATACTCTCAATAGAAAAAATGTGGATTTTATATTCACATACATTCTACCCTTATTAACCCTTAGTGGGCATGGCTTTCATGATTCCTACATCCAAAATTTGTTTAAATTATATTTTAAACATGATTACATTTTTAATTTACTTTAGTTCTATTCTAAAGAAGTATAGATCCCTCAAATATGCTCGGTTTGGCATTTGAAAACCCCATTTGGTCAATGGAATAAAAGCTGTGAGCAAGATTCTCCCAAAATACCAAAAAGCCTGCGTGACTCTCTTTGTTCATTAAAGGTTAACCCTTAAAAGGCCCTTGGGGTCCCTCTCTACAACTCGTATTTAGCCTTATAATTGTTCAATTGTGGTTTAATATATGAATTGTGATATATTGTTATATACATATTATCATGATTATTAGTTTTAATTTGTTCTAAAAAGTGTTTGGTCATTGTTATTTTGATGAAATACCACCAAATAGAGAATATACTATACGACCACAAAGGGCTTCTGGGCCGTTCAAGGGTTAATATCACACCCTCGATTTGATGAAAAAATGTAAAAAAACAAGAGATAATGTATTCAATAATTATATTGCATTTTAGGTGTTACTGTGACATTATCAAATTATCAGATCACGATTACAAATGTAAAGTGGTCACAAAATGCCGTCTAATAAATCCTAAGAATAAAAATCACACCAATATAAGATGTACTATGTATTAAAACCTAATTACAGCTTGTAAAGGTTTATAAATTTTGAAGTTTATAACTAAAAAAAGAAAAGAAAAATTTGTGAAAATCCTATAATTATTTGAACAAAGCAAGGGAAAGTTATTAATCCTTAAATGTCCTCACAGCTCTTCAGATCTGGAGAATTTCAAAGATGTCTTATAAAATGCAACTTAAAGGGATATTTTGAACTTGACGTATGAATAAAAGTTGTACATTATCACTACTAGAAAATTCTGTGATCGTATCAACAAGAAAACGTTGATCGCGGTAGATGATTAGGACGTGTTGTCCCGGTCGTTTTCCAACTGAAATTTGTTGTTCCGGAACTATTGATTTGGTCAAAATAAATTTGTTTCAAAAAAAAAAAAAAAAAAAAAAAAAAATCCACGATGAGATAGATGAAATTTGCCCAAATTTTCTCTGCCCTGCGCGAATATTATTTTGGGCTGCTAGGGAGAAAAATTTGGGTGCCCGAGAAAAAACAACTGTCTGGTCGAACTACTAGAACTACTCAAACCATGGTGGGGCCCATGGCTAGATTTGAACTCCGGACCTCCTAGCTCCAAACCTTGGTCTTTACTCCCACACCACATACAAGTCTTAATGCAAATCAACAATTTTTTTTAATAATTATAAACAAATGTAACCATTCGCAAAGTTTTTGCCATGTATAGAAAACTTTTTTCCAATTTTTTTTTGCACTACATCATGTAGGAGTTTTTCTATATCTAGAAAAAATTTCAAAACATTTTGATTTTTTTTTTTTTTTTGCCCAAGATCGCGAAGGCTGTGAGTTGTTTTTTATTTTTCAACGGACTTTAGATGTTTTTAGCAATGTAAAAAAAGCTTTTTTCCAAAAAAATTTACACTACGTCATGCAGGCAATTTTCTATACCTAGGAAAAAAATCAAAAAATTTTGAATTTTTTTTTTTTGGTGCCCAAATCAGGAAGGTAAAATTGAGTTCGAAGAAAGTTTGATTTTAAACTCAATTTAACCTGTAATGCTTTGAGAGATCATTTTTTGGTCAATGCCCCCTTTTATGAGCTGCCCGAGACTAAAATATTAAAAACTAGTTTAAATTATAATTATTTTCTGATAGGAAATCAAGTATACTTTTGAATTCAATTTGAATCATGCAAATTCAAGTTAAACTCCAAGAGGAACTTTAAAAAAAACAACACCTCTACATCATTTTGTGTTACAAATTATACTATTTTGGAAAAGTAATGTAGTACATCTATTTTGTTTTGCTTCTATGATGAAAAGTACAATTATGACCAATAATACCAAATTTTGAATTCTTAAAGTATAAAATGTAATTTTATTGAATTTTTAATGTTAATTTCTTCTAAATTCTATAAATGAAGATCTAAAATATTTTGGGAACTTAGACCGTAAGGATATTTTAAAGAAGATTCCAAAATAATATAAACTATTTTGAAAAGATGCAAGAAGATTCCACAAGATCCCAAAAGATTCTTAAGGATTCCATTCAACAATATTAAAATATTTTGGAGATTTTCCCTATTTATTATATTACGTCATTAAATTGATTGTTCTACAACATTAGAAATTTTTTTTGTTCAAAATTATGACATTGGTGGTACGAAAACATCCTTGAAAATAAGTAGTATAATTTTATAATATTAAATAATATTTTTATGTTCTTTATATATATATATATATATGTAATATTAACTACATTATTATATACAATGAACTTGTTGACTCTATTTTCAAAGAATTAATCTAAAATTTATATTTTTAAATATTTTTTTTAATGCTTTTGTAAAATTGATGCTTCATAATGCACTTTTCAACATTTTAAAAAATTGGTAAGTTATGAAATTTGTTGATTTTCTGTTGATTCGGTCACGATTTTTCTTACACTGCCTAAATCAATGGAAATCAGATTTTTTGTATTGCCTAACAAAAAGTTCAAAAATCAGTGAAAACGGTCGGTCATTACAGTGCATATAACCACAGAATGTTGTTGATTTTTTGTTGATTCGGTTGCCATTGTCTAGTAGTGTATGAATTTTAGATTATATCCATATAGTTAGATCTATGATTGATATCACTACTATTTTTAAAATAAAATTTGAAACTTAAAATTCAAAATTCTTTTATAATTTGATTACAAACAAGATATTGACAATATGTGGATGAAATTTTTTGTGATGAGTTGAAATGTAATACTCTAAGTGTAGTGATTTTTTGAGATTTTTTGCTTGCTTACTTTTATGAGTTGGTTTTTTCCAAAACACTTTTACATTGATATCTTAGGTAAACCACTGCAACATGAAATGAGGCATAGAAATTTCACAAATCATCTCCTTTCCAATTGGTTAACAAATGCATGAATCTAACTTCCCATAAAATCTACAGTTTAAAATACACACTGCAAAAAGTGCATGACGGATGAGAAATCAACGTTCAATTTTGTACATCATGCATTTTTTTGCATGGTTGAACTTTTAGGGGTTAACCCCTAAATGACAGAGGAGGAATGGGCAAAACCTATATGTGTTATAAAATGTTACTTCTGCAACTTTGATGAAGTTTGGTCCAAAAGAGAAATGATAAGCATGATGCTTAGTAATTATCCGTATAGTCAAGCTTTCCAAAAGAGCTTTTTCAAAAGAAATAACATCATTAGTTTCCTGAAATAATAAATTTTATAACACTAGGACAATATTGAGGTATTTGTCTTTGGAAGATTCTCCTCAGTGGAGTTTAACTTGGATTGACATGATTCAACTTGGATTGAAAAGTAGACTTGATTTCCTATTTGAAAAAAAATAAAAAATAAAAATAAAAATAAAAATAAAAATATATATATTCATATTGGACAATTTGTGAAAAAAAGGGCAGCGATCATAAAATGGTCATTTGCTCACTTAGGGGTTAACCCCTAAACGCCCAACCATCCAGAAAGTGGACGATGTCCAAAAACGAAGTTGTTTTTAACATCTGTCATTGACTTTTGGCATAGTGAATTTTTTACGAAAGATTTTTTGAGAAGTTAGCTTCATGAATGTGTGATATGGTTAGAAAGGTAATGATTTGTGAAATTTTTATGCCTCATTTCATGTTGTAGTGATTCACTAAAAATTTCGAATATTTTAGTCTGCATGTGTTATTAAAAATGTCAACTGATAAAAGTAAGCAACTAAAAGTCTCAAAAAATCACTACACTTAGAGTATTACATTTCAACCCATCACAACAAATTTCATCCACAAATTGTAAATATCTTATTTGTAATCAAATTACAAGAGAATTTTGAATCATAAGTTTCAAATTTTATATAAAAATAGCGGTGATATAGTATATATATATATCACTGCTATTAAAAAATAAAATTTGAAATATATATATGAATAAATTTGAAATAACTTATTTATATATATATATATATATATATATATATATATATATATATATACACATTCATTCATCTTGAATTATATACCTTTTATAAACAAATGAAAACTATGGTCCATTAGAAGAAATACGGGGTTGTAGAAGGCTCCGAGTCCTTTGTGAAAGTTGCGAAAGGATGGGCAGCAAAAAAAACATGAAATACACTTCCGGGCCCGTTGCAGAGCCAATTGAAGCTAATGTTTTGTGTTTTAAAAATATATAAAAATTATAATAAATAAGAAAACTACAGTGCTTGCAAGCGGGCTTAGTTGGAGGCCTTTTTTTGTGTGTGCATGGTATCAATTTCATTGTAGCATTGTCTGTGATTTCGGACATCACAGTTCATGGTTGACTATGCTCATGAGCACCATGGGCAAAAAAGTGGGCATTTTGAGAGCCTCTTGCAAGCCCATATTTCCTCTAATGTATCCACTTAACTCCTAAATGACAAAGGGATATTGAACAAAACGTCAATGTATTGTAGTATGTGACTTCTTTATCTTTGATGAAGTTTGGTCCAACAAAAAAAAATGAAAAGCATGATGTTTTGAAATTATTCGTAAGCTTAAATTTCCAAAAATAGTTTTGGATGTTTACTTATTGAATCTAGAAGCGTTTAACTTCAAAATTTTATCAACGGAATTGGCCAGTTATAAAGGGATATAAAAATAAAAATAATCATAAAAATAAAAGGTTGTGTTTATGACTATTTCTAGATGGAACTTGCCAGTCCACCCATTCTATATATATATATATATATATATATAAATTTGCAAATAATTATTTTCCAACAACACTCTAAATAAACCTAGAGAATAAATCTAGAGAACATCACTATCTAGAGAATGATTATTTTTTGACAAAACACACTCTAGGGATAAAATGTAGAGAACCAAAAGAAAAAGGTAACATTAGAAACTTCAAGGCATGTGAACATGGTGCCATGATGGTGCATTGAAATGCAATTATGATAATTTGGTGCCAACCTCCATACCAACCTAGTAAGGATAAAATGACACCAAAATGACTTGTATGCGGCCTTTGGTGTCAAAATGGCACCAAAATAGTTTGGCCCAACTTTTCTGATGAAGGGAGACCGAACTTTTGATGTTTTGGACTTACCGATCTTTTGGTGACATAAACGAGATGTGATAATAGTAAGGATGATATTAACGAGGGTAGAGTGTCCGCGTTGATCAGTCAGCTGGGTCAGGGTACATCGCAAACTTACCGGGCACGGCAGCACTGTAGTACACAAAGTTAGTGAGGACACGGTAAATGGTCTGCCTTGCACTACCATTATCTATCTCGCTCTGCAGTTGTCATGTTTGTTCTTCTCCGCTTTCCTTCGCTTATGCAGCGTCTCCGCCATGCCATGCCATGCCGCATCTCTTGCACCTCCATTCTCGTGCAACAATTCCCGTCTACTCGTTGATGGCGGAGAACGGTAGCAGAAGTAGTCTCAGGATTTCGTGGAGTAGTTTTCATTTGGATCTTGCTGCGGGGATCGTTGGCGCCGTTAGGGCGGGCGCTTGAGCTTTGAAAAGGCCTTTAGGACGAGGAACATTTGTTGATTGGGAAGAAAAAAAGATGAAGAAACGGGAGCGGGAGGGCCATGAGGAGGATGGAGCTAATCCGCCTCAGGGAAACAAGCGAGCTTCGCGAGGCGGGGGCGGAGGTGGCGAGTCTTCGGAGAATGGTGTAGGTGGTGGGCAGCAGCAGCGCCTCACCACCGAAGATGCGCTTCAGTATTTGAAAGACGTGAAGGAGAAATTTAAGGACGACAAGGAGAAGTACAACGAGTTTCTGGAGGTGATGAAGGACTTCAAGGCGCAGAAGGTGGACACGGCCGGCGTGATCACGCGCGTGAAGGAGCTTTTCAAGGGCCACCGTCATTTGATCCTGGGCTTCAACGCGTTCTTGCCGCCCGGGTTTGAAATCCGGCTTCCCCCACCCGTGGAGGAGATTGTCCAGCAGCAGCAACAGCAGGGTCCTGCCGTGGAGTTCGATCAAGCGATCAACTATGTGAACAAGATCAAGGCGCGTTTCCATGCGGATGAGCATGTGTACAAGGCCTTCTTGGAGATTCTCAACATGTACCGGAAAGGGAACAAGAACATCAACGAAGTCTATCAGGAAGTCGCGTTGTTGTTTGCGAATCATAGCGATCTGTTACAAGAGTTTACGTATTTCTTGCCCGGGACAACAACGACGAATGGCGCGACTAGTCATCATCAGCATCATCAACATCATCCTCCCATTGTGAATAAGCCGAAGATTGCGTTTGGGAAGCCCGGTGGTCTTTTAATTGCGAAGAAGGAAAAGATCGTCGGAGTACATCGGGAGCCTCCACGGAGAGAGGAGAAGCCGCGCAAGAAAGACTTAGGGTTCGTTGTTTTACGTTTAATTCTTACTTTTACGTTGTCACTTTAGGTTTTTGTAAATTGATGTTTGTTTGTATGTTTGTTTGCTTGTTTCTGAATGTTGGATTGTGTGGACAGGGAGAGGAAGGACGGGGGTGATAGAGAGGAAGGGAGTCGGGAGAAAGAGAAGGATTTCGTGGAACAGAAGCCGAAGAGAGCTTCGGCACGCAATGCAAGCGATGCGATCAGGCGGCAGTCGCAGGCCGGCGAAGGAGGCGAAGGAACTTCGGGGGTTGCTGCAGTGCAAGGCTCCACGGGGGATGAGACGAAGGTGGTGAAAGGGGCTGCTTTGCAGTATCCGATTTTCGACAAGGTGAAGTCTCGCCTGCGTAACCGAGATACGTACCAGGAGTTTCTCAAGTGTTTGAATATATTCAGCCAGGAGATTATTAGCCGTGTGGAGTTGCAGAGCCTGGTCGGTGACATTCTGGGGAAGCATGAGGATCTGCTGGAGGGATTCAACGAGTTTCTGACGCACTGCGAGAATGTGGAGGGGTATCTGGCTGGGGTGTTTAGTGAGCGTAAGCTGGGTGGAGATTTTGGGGACCCAGGGGCGCCACTGAAGGTTGTGAAGACGGAGAGGGATGACAGGAACAGGGAGAAGGACCGCGAGAGGGAGAGGGAAAGGGACCGGGAGAGGAAGAAGGAGAGGGAGAGGGAGAGGATTAGGGAGGAGATTAGAAAGAGAGAGAAGGAGAAGCTTCGGGAGAGGGAGAGAGAAAGAGAACGAGATGTGAAGGAAAGGGAGCGAGACGTGAAGCCCGTGAAGGAAGGACAAGCCCACAAAGTTGCGTCTCAGAAGGACAAGTTCGTTAACAAGCCCATTTCCGAGCTGGATCTGTCGAACTGCGAGCGGTGCACGCCGAGCTACCGGTTGCTGCCGAAGCAATACCCGAAGCCGGTGTCGAGCCATCGCACGGCCCTGGGGATTTCCGTGCTAAACGACAACTGGGTGTCGGTGACGTCGGGTAGCGAGGATTACTCGTTCAAAAACTCCCGGAAGAACCAGTATGAAGAAAGCTTGTTCCGGTGCGAGGACGACCGGTACGAATTAGATATGCTGTTGGAGACGACGGTTGCGACGGCAAAGCTGGTGGGGCAGTACATGCAGAAGCAAGAGGGCGAGAACGGGAAAGCAGAGGCGCTGCCGCCGGTGGAGGAGTTTTTGTCGCCGATACACCTGCGGTGCATCGAGCGGATATATGGGGACCATGGGCTCGACATTCTGGAGGTCTTGAAGAAGAGCACGTCGCGAGCGATGCTGGTGATTCACTCCCGACTGGTGCAGAAGGAGGAGGAGTGGACAAAATGCCGGGAAGAGATGAACAAGGTTTGGTCGGAGGTGTACACGAAGAACGTCTACAAGGCGCTGGACCACCGGAGTTTCCACTTCAAGCAACAGGACAAGAAGGCACTGAGTACCAAGGGGCTGCTTGCCGAGATCAAGGAATTGTGTGAAAAGAGAAGAAGGGAGGACGATACGATGCTGGCGATTGCTGCTGGCAACCGGAGGCCACTGTTGCCTGATTTCCGACACGAGTTTGGGGATGCATCCATCCACGATGACTTGTATCAGATCATCAAATACTCGTCGGAGGAGATCAGCAGCTCGCCAGAGCACACAGAGAAGACGATGCGTTCGTTGAGAACGGTGCTGGCGCCGATGATGGGAATACCGCTGCGTCGACATTGTGAAGAGGACATGGAAGAAGCATCGGATGGGAAAGGAAATGCGATAGAGAGTGGTGGTGGGAGCGAAGGGGATGAAACTAGCAGTCCTGAAGGTGGTGGTGGTGGATTAGGCAGTCAGGAAGAAGTTGTCGTAGGTGTTACTTGTATGGAGCGGTCTAGGGCGAGAATTTTGGGAGGTACAGACGGAGACGTTCAAAGAAACGTAGAGGAGTGTTTAGTCGCAGAGAATGCAGACACTGGTGTTGGTGATCATGGAAGTGAGGGAGCGAATGAAGTGTTCGGAAGGGATCCGGAAGGCACTGCTGCTCGAACAGAAGGCTCGGGGTGGTTACACGCAGAGAACAGTGGGCGGAAACAGCAGAGTTGTTTGGCAGGTGAGAGATCCGAGTCGGAAGCTAGGTTAAATGATGGGTTAGTACCAGATGGCAATGGGAGCGGGGTTCGTGACACGGTCGATAGAGAGGAAGGAGAGCTCTCTCCATCGTCTGAACAAGAGGATCGAAACAAGGTTAAGTACAGTCCAATGCAAATGGGAATGGAAGAGAATGGACACGATGAAGTGGAGGCAGAAGGTGTGGGTGTTACTGAAATGGATCATGATCAAGGTAAGTACAGGGTGTTTTTCTTCCTTCCCTATAGATGTTGTTGACTGCTGGGGCTTAATTACTAATTATGCGCCAAACAGGCTCATATCAGTTGATTGTTGTTAAGAAGCCCATATAGTGAGCAACCCATTCGGATAACAATTGTATCTAAGACAAAAACATGTGATGCAGATGCAAATGACAAAGGAGAAGTAAGTGCTCAGAAGTCAAGTGAGGATAGTGACAATCCATCGGAAGTTGCTGATGAATCGTCCGCTAGTGAGCAGTCAAGCGATGAGCAGTCCGAGCATGAGGAGGATGACGACGAGCAGGAAGATAAGGTAGAAAGCGAAGGGGAGGCTGAGGACATGGCAGATGCAGATGATGGGGACGAGGATGGCAACTCTTCACTAGCGACCTCAGAGTATACATATGCACACTGCAAGCCACTTGCAGTTTATCCTGCATCTGCTACTGTTGCAGTGGTTGGCTCCCATTCCAAGGCGGCAGGAAGAATATTTTATGGGAATGACATGTCGTATATCCTCTCCAGGTGAACAAAGCCAGGATTTTGGGTACAAAACTGTCATGTTGTAACGTTTTTTAATCCGTTGTCTGTTTATGTTCATGAATTTCTGGAGATAAGGTGGTGGTCATCCCGCTTTATTCCTGTCAATTGTCTCCCAGTTTTTTAACTTTCGGAGGTCTCAGGGTAAGGACATCTCTCACACTGTAAGTTGTGTGTCTGTCCAGGCTGTACCAAATACTCTACGAGCGCATCCTATCTGCGAAGGTGAATGCAGAGTTGGCAGGGAAGAAGAAGTGTAGTGAAGGGGGAACTGCTCCCAACTTGTATTCAAGGTTCATGCAGGTGCTATACGGCTTACTGGATGGTTCTCTGGACAACTCAAAGTTTGAGGATGAATGTAGGGCCATCATTGGTACACAATCTTACATACTTTTCACTTTAGACAAGCTTATTTTTAAGCTGGTGAAGCAGCTACAAGTGGCAGCTGCCGATGAAGGGGTCCAGAAGCTGCTAGCACTGCACGCTTATGAATACGAGCGTGAAGCTGTTGATTTGGTGTACTATGCAGATGCTTGTGTGGTACTTCATGATGAGAGCATCTACCGTTTTGAGCACAGACCGTCGAATCCCAGCGAGTTGCTGATACAGCTGATGGAAAATTCTGAAAAGCTGGACTTTCCTGGAAACGCTGTAGGAAGTCCATTTCAGAAATATTTGGATGGGTTTACAAAGTCAGCACCTGGAACAGAGAAGAATCAAATAATAAGAAGAATTCTGAAGCGGAAGTATGCAGGAGAAGAGCAAGATGCTGTCATTGAACGCGCTTTGTTGAATGCCAAGGTTGTGAATGGGCTGGAGAATAAGATTTCTTGTCATACTTCCAAAGTGTCATATGTGCTGGACACCGAAGACTTCTTTTTAAGGTGTACAGCCCGACGTTCCCATAAGCACAAGCAGGAGCAGGAGTTCAAAAAGAAACAGCTATTTGGTGATTGGCTTGACAAAACGAGAAAATTGAGTGATCATAGGTGAGTGTCTCCTCGATCTGGGAGAGCCTGGGCAATATATTTGCAACTTTGTTGTCAAACAACGATAATTATTTTACTGCTGTATAGAGAGAGATCCGTCCGGTAGTCAAATGAACAATTTAATATTGTTTACAGTTAATGATTTGTTAGGCATCCAATGTCATTTTGATATCATCTGCTGGTTCAATTTTGTATATTAATGTCTGCTCATTTTCAGAAGTTAAATGTAACAAAGAGTCTGTTTTGTGCTTGCAGTGCATCCGAGTCATCAATTTCTCGGAAGGAGTAATTAACTGGCTGGATTCCTGATCAGAGGTAAAGATGAAGCCCACAATGATTCATTCTCTTTGAAGAGCCCTGGCTGTTTTGGTGGAAATTCTCATGAATGCCTTGGTTGTTTTTTGTCGAACGAGACCCGTGTGAAATTAACACATACTGGACGAATATGAAGTGTTGTTTTGTATCTAACCATATTAATCTCTATTGGCAGGTCCTATGGATGATTCCATAGAGCGCTAGCTGTTTTTGCATCTCTTTCTGCTGTTTTCAGAATGGGCTATCGATCAGGATAGTAGCTTCTTTTGAGACAGTAGGGCTCCTTTATTGAACTCAATTGCTTGATTTTAGTGTCATCAGCTACTTCCATTACCATTTTTACCATAGAATTTATTCGAAAATGTTGCTCCTGTGATTGTTGTACGTGCTAGATCAAGAGTGGTATATTTTTTTTGAGGGGTCTGAATGAAGGAGAATGCTTCTACTTGTCTTGTGCTACCTTATCGTAGCATCAATAAGGAAGACCGCCTTGTTGCTTTGTGGAGATGGATGTCTGTTCCTTACGTTTTTGTTTGTTCCTTATGTTTTTGTTTGTTCCTTACGTTTTTGTTTGATGTGATGTGCAGGTCAAACAGATTTCTGAGGACATTCGCCAAGGTTTTGGACCCGAAAGAGTTGTAACATAATTTTTTTGGTGATTTTTTGGGGAACAGCTTCTGCTGACTGTCAGTACTACTCCATACTTGTAATCAAGACTGAACCTCACACTTGTAATCAATCTCATCCCTTGAACCCACACCTCGGCTCTTTCAAGTTTCAAGAGTCAGCATTACGCTATTGCAGCGCTACTTTGATTATTGCAGCGCTTGATCATGCTTGGTGACATTCTCCGCAATGAGGCCACTTTCCACTTAAGTAGGTGGTCTTAATTCTGACATGGTCCCAATTCTTTCAGACGTACGTACTGGGTAGGTACATTTTAGGGCCAAAATGTAAGCCCCTGAATGCATGCATTCCCAAACGTTTGTGAATGTTTTGAATTTGGAATGGATACACTTGTGTAGCACTAACTGTGATTTCACATATGATCTCTCAAAAACAGTACTGTAGTTTGAGGATCTTTTTGTGCTTAACCCTTTAACGTTTTGGGTACTGTAGCTGGGTTCACTGGTAGGTTTTGCCACCATGATTGATACTACCACAAATAGAATGGATGAAATTACAAAGTAACCGTACAATTGTATTCTCATTTGGAGTGGAGACATTTTGCCAAAATTAAAGAATCATCTGATGCTGGGATTGGAATATCATAGTATGTCTTTGAATTGTATAATGCACATTCACAAAATGAGATTTTGGAGGGTGTGTGACTTCAAAGTTAAATAGAATTTGGGTTTATTTAAAAAAAAATGAAAGTGAAGAGGTTTAGGAATGACCTATGTCAACACCTCTCCATTGCAATCTTTCTTGTTAAGAACGGACTCACACATAATTATTGTGAATTTTATAAGTGAGTGATTTATCCATGTATGGTTTAGGACAAAAATTTATACGTTAAAATATGAAAGGAGTTGGTATATGGATCAAGATCGGAATACATACACTAATGGAATATGAACAAGAGAACACAATCCAAAAAAATAAAACAAGATAACAAACTTCCAAACACAAGAAATACCACATAGTACATGTGTTGTATTTGTAAGTATTTATTGTATTTCTGAATATTTGTAGTATTTCACCTTTTGTTCATAAGTATTTTGATAGTTGTACAACTCCAAATTGAAATTTTATTTTTTTAGAAGATGTATATTATAAATCTCCAAATATGAACTTTACAATTCAAAATCCAATTCTTCAATTTTTTTTTCGTTATTCACGTTTTTGACACATCAAAGACCACAATGTGGTGCTTTAAGCACTAAAGGGTTAAAACATGAAGGTAAGGTACTCCGTTCTGGACATATTTCCTTTTCCAGATAAATAAATTTGTCATCCTGTTTATTGTATGGCTGATACATTGTTTTATGTGATCTTGGTGCATTTTATGTTTGATGATAATAAAATAGATTGAGAGCGATAGATGAGTGAGATGACATTGCATATACTTGCATGTACTTGCATGTTGAGTTGTCAATGAGGTTGTCAAATAATATTGGATTATTGGTAAGAAAAGTTGTTAATTCACCCCTCCAAATCCTAGATTTCATTGTATAATTTTATTTTTATTTTATAATAAAGAAAATTATAATTCAATGACTACCGTAGATCAAAGTTGATTTGAAAAAGTGGTATTGATGACTATAGGTTCCACTTGTGCCTTTTCAACGATTGTAGGGTTTGTAACGTGTACCTTCAAAAAAGGGAATGATCGAGGTTAAATGATTTTGATATCTTAGCCATTAACCCTTGAGTGTCCACACTACAATTACCCGGTCAAACCTCATCAATTCCTCACATTTTCAAATGCATTATATTTTTGGGTATTTTTCTCACATAAGGTATTGTTAAACCGATTTACCCAGATTTTTTCATAATTATTTGAATAAAAACAAAATTTATGATATTTTTCAAAGTTTTTTTCTTGTAAAAATCATAGTAATTACAAAAAAAGCTTAGAATAGTATGAAATTTTTAGGGAAAATGTAAATAATAGTGATGAACAACAAAGTGTAGGTGGCATGCTTCTTGAGCCTACATAAAAAGAAATTCAAAAGAAAAACATTTTCTGCAGTGTATATTGGAATTTTAGGGGTTTGAGATTTAAAGTGTTATAAAGAGCGCAGTTTTAACAATTTTGAAGAACGGTAAATTGGACTAGAAAGTAGAAGGCAAGCCCCCACACTTCCTTAGTTGGTACCATTTTCATTTGAAATTAGGAACTAGGTGAAAATCAGCGATTGACTAAAATACAATCATGCATGGGCCCACAGTGAGGGCTCCTTGCACGCTTAAGGGTTAAAGAAATGATGAACCAATTTGTGCCTCTTGAGATCCCTCCTTTTACGAACGGTATGTACGAGATTTGAGCCTCTTGAGATCCCTCCCTCCTCAAACGGTATGCACTAGATTTGCGCCTCTTGCCCTCTTGAAATCCAACCTTCCGCAAACGGACATGCATCACATTTGTGTCCTTTTTGAGATCCCTCCTTTTGCAAACTTGTTTTCAAGAAAAAATGATAAATCACGTTTGTAACATTTGAGATTCAAGATATTTTGAGATCTATACAATTATTCTAAAAATAGTGAAACAAAGCTGTAACGTAACTATGTAGGGGCAAGCACAATAAAGTGTACCACAAAAGTATTAAGATGCTCAAATTGGAAAATGGCCCATGTCTACAAAACACCAAAAGTGAAGTAATCTTTGAATGATTTTAGTAGGTAAAAAAGCGTGTTCAGTGTGGAGAATGACATTTTTGCCTCTCCTCTATAGTCAAGAGGAGAGGCAAAAATCATTTATCATGAAGTGCCAAAATGGCAATATGGTGTTTCATATTTCAACATTCATCCACATATTGGATAGAAGATATAACATGTCCATAATTTTGTATAATTTTTATTCACAATTTGGCAATTTCATCCAAAATATTTTTGTAATTTGAAATTTTATAGCAAAAAAATTCATGATTTTTGGCCATTTTTTAGTCGGATTATATATATTTTTGGTGCAATCTAACGATATTTTGCCCAAAATAAAATGCCATCACACAAGGTCCTTTTTTGTTCACCACAAACTTCCAAAGCATCTCTTGCTTGGTCCCTCTTGCTCACGACAAACTTCCAAAGCATCTCTTACAAGGTCCCATTTTGTTCACCGCGAACTTTCACCATGTCTCTTGTTGGGTCCCTCTTGCTCACGGGACTTCTATCGTGTCTTTTACAAGGCCCGTTTTTGCTCAACCCGAACTACTATTTTGTCTCTTACAAGGCTTGCTTTTGCTCACTATTGACTTTCATCGTGTCTCTTGTTGAATCCCTCTTGCTCACCACGGACTTCCACCGTGTCTTTTGCAAGGCCCGGGCATTCATTTGAAAGAAATGTGACAAGAAATATGCAAAAACAATCTTTTTCTAGGAACCAAACAATGTCATTTTATACCACCTTATTGGCCATTTCTGCCATTTTCTTTGAATTCTTTGTTTAGATCTTTTTTGAATATATTATTGTTAAACATTTGTCTCTAAATTCCGACATTTTATTAAAGTAAGTTAACCTTATTATTTGTTAGATAAGAAACTAGGTAAGAAGCAAGCTACAGTCACCCAAATCTCAAGCGTATACATTTGTGCAATTTCATGCACATCTAGCACCAAATAATACCAAATAAGTGACTAACTGCAAAGCACAATTAACATAGAGCTCTTTATTGATTTGATGAACTTGCAAAGCAATCATCAAATTTTAATTGCGAGCCCACCTACACTTTTGTGAATAATGTCAAGGGAAAAATAATCCCCTAAAACATTAATATTCTAGCCCAGGATAAAGAATGTTCATTTTAATATGAAATCATTATTTTAAAATATCATGTCAACTCATAAAATTAAAATTAAATTTCTACACTACCCTATAATAGGTACTAGAACTATACTTAAAATGGTGACTAGGAATGTACACATATCATAATAGGTGGGGCAAAGGTGTATGTAAACGTTACATGGTTTTGTCCCTTTTCCTAATTTATCTTATAGTTGTTCACGTAAATATAGAGAATTAAGACTTGATAAGGTAGATTATGTGATTGAGAACACCATGAATATTAAAAAAAATGTAAAGAGCTGAAATAAAAATGCAAGGTGGATTTTAAAAAGTTGCTTCCACTACAATTTTGGTGCATTGCCACTACATTTTTGTAGGACCATAGCTTGCTTCTACCCACTACTAATAAAGTATTGTTAGAGAAGCATTGCTTAACCTCTAACTATTTAACCAACCATTTTTTGACTGATGTACAAAAATTGAATTTTGTTTTCTCATACATCATGCACTTTTTGCAAATAAAAAAATACTACAAAATTCTATGACAAGATAGCTTCATGCATGTGTGATCCGATTAGAAAGGGGATGATTTGTGAAAATTAAATGTTTCAATCATGCCACTGATTTCTACCAATAATTTCTAAGACCTTAGTTCAAAACAAATCAAAAGTGCTCTTAAAGTAATCAACTCATAAAATTAAGCAAACCAAAAATCTCCAAAAATCACAACAATTAGAGTATCACATTTCAACCCATCACAAACAATTTCATCCACAAATTGTTAATATCATATTTGTATTCACAAAACATATTTGAATTACAAGAATTTTGAACTTTTCGTTTCAATTTCTATACGAAATATTGGTGATTGTTGTTATAGTTCTAATCACATAGATAGTATCTAAAATTCATAGTATAGAAATTTTGTTCATAAATTAAGCTCAAAATATCCCTTTTAGTTGCATTTTATAATGCATCTTTGCAATTTTCCAACTCTGAAGAAGGCTATAGGCATTTAGGGGATAATAGAGAGTTCACTTGGCTTGAGTTTGAGTTGAGAGAAGGGTTGAGGATTGGGAGTTGGGTTGAGTTGAGTTTGTGTTGAATGTCTTAAAAATGTTATGGTTTAGGTTTGTGACTAAACCCGGGTCAATTGAGTTGACAAATCTAAACCCTAACATTTTTTACCAACATTATAAAGTTTCCTTCAAAGTCCAAGAATATAAATAAGTTTATACTATTAACTTTGACTATCTACCAAACAAATTTGTAGTTCGCAAGTTAGTTGGATCATAGGCTCCTAGCCTTTGTTTTTTTCATTTAAACTTGAATTACAGTATCCCTTACTAGGATGTACGAAGAATCACCAAAGACACAAAAGGACCTTGCAACATTGTTAAAGAATGTTATGATAAAACACAAGAGTAATATCACATAACATTCTTGAAGTAGTAAATAAATTTTTCTTCACAAGTTTCAACTAGTTTATGTTTTTGTATATAGTATTCTTCTTTGGAATTCTTTGAAAGAGAGTTAAATTTAATTTGAGACACTAATTGTAGGAGGTTTACAAAAACAATCATTACCTACGTCAAAGACCCTTCAACTTTTAATAAAAGATGAAGGGTATTATAATATTTTATATATTCTTTATAAGTTATTAAACTCACTACATTGTTAACATTTTCAACACTATTTAAGAAAAAAAATTCATTTAAGAATTGTTTTTACCATATTGTCTTTTGAGGCATGTAAATTTTAGTCCAATCATAGCAAAGTAAGAAAACATATAATGAAATTATTTGAATTTTTTTTCAACAACATTATCAAAAACATTATTATGCTATCATGGTATTCAAGAGCTTTTCAGCATTTATACAATTAACTATAAAGTACATTTAAAAATGATACCAAGATTTTCCGGTACATCCCATGTAGTCATAATTATACATGTCAAAGCATGAACAACATCTCCTCATCTTAAATTCCTAATTCATAATTCAATCCTATTATTCAATGTTTACACATTTTTTTAACCCTTAAACGTCAAAGCAAGCCCCACGGGCTTGGTATAAAGGAATAATTGGAGAAAAAAGTTTCATTTCTCAACCAAATCAAGCGAGACTTATTGCGTTGGAAAGCTACTAAAAAAGCGATCTAGATTCCAAATTTTCGCCTCATTTGAGAGATTGTGGAATCGTTGGTAAGCAATCAAAGTTATCAAATTGAACAAGTTTTGAGGTTGGGGCAGCTGAAGTTCAGCAGTGCCGCAGTGCTACAGTGCTAGCCAGCAGTGCACTGCAGAGCCGTTTTTGTCAATTTATTTATTTATTTTTTCCCAAAAAAATTTAGATTCCTTCCGGGCTGCCCCATTCAGGCCCTCTTGACGTTTAAGGGTTAAGCAACATTGTTTACACACTTGCTCTACATACATGTAATATTGCTCAAGTAAGCAACATTGCTTACAAACTTTGCAAACCCCAGATTCTAGTAGTGCCTATAGATATCTCAAGTTAATCAAAATAAAATGTCTTATAAATGTTCAACAATGGTGTTTAGGTTGAATTTTCAATTTCAAAACAAAGTTGCTTAGATTTTATATTTTTATTAAAAACATTCAAAGAAATAAAAAATACAAACTAAAAAAGAAACTATTTTGTTCAACCTAAAGGGACTTTTAAAACACCATTGATGTTTGTAAAATTAATTATCTTGCACTGTATAGAATGATTGCATAGAAGTTCACATTAAAATTAGAGCTATGACCCAAAATTCATATGCCAAAAGCTACCCTCAATAACCTCAACTAAACAAAATTTGGTTCGATTGGATGTTTTTAAAGACATTTATAATCATCAATTTTAAATTGTAAAAATGTGGTACTATATATACTTTGTGTATTTTTTACAAGTTAAAACCAGAACTACATTGAAATCATTTCCAACACTATTTTAGAAAAGAAACTTGTGTAAGAATTGTTTATCCTAGTCTCTTCACGCAAGAAAGCTTTAGTCCAATCATAACAAACATATAATGAAATTGGTTGAGAAACTTTTCAACAACATTACCAAAAAAATCTTTCATGTGATTCTCGTATTCAAAGCTTTTCATGATCTTTTTTGGACTTGCACTAGGGTTGATGTGGCTCTTCATTCTTATAATTCGTTCATCGTAAATATTTATGAATGTGACCTTCAAGTACAAACAAGTGTTATGTGGGAAGAAACTCACAAAATAGAAAAATGTGATGTTTATGATCATGGTATTTTTAACATTCCAATTGAAAAAGAACAAATGCAATTTAGGAACAATAGTTAATACATTTCTTATTGCTACAAAGCTTAATATTTGAAAAAGCACATATATCTATGAATGGTAACTATGTATGTGACTTGAACGTTTTGTTTTTCACAATCAAACCTTCATGGCACAAATTTAGTTCCGCACTAAAATTCATCATTGATGTTTCTTACCCAAAAAGAATTAATTTCTCTTAAAAAACAACGTTTAAGCATGGTAAACTTGTAGTAAACTAGAAAGCAACCGTGCAAAATAAAATAAAAACTAAAAAGAGGACAATGCTAAACTTGTAATTGTAAACCAAAACGCAATCGTGCAAAACCAAAATGAAAACAATGGTAAACCAGTAGTAAATAATATTTATCCATAACTTGTAATAATTAAAACCAACATACAAAATGCTATAACTTGTAATAATTAAAACCAACATACAAAATGCTAATTCTTGGGTAGATTTATATGTCTCAAAACCTTGTTTTGATGACAAAGTATTACTTTTGCTTTTGGTGGCAACATCTCTAATTCTATATTTTTCCATGATCAACGACTGACTAATCCTCCTCACTAACCTCTAGCTCGTACACTTACTATTGCCTTTGTTGTCATTGCCACAAGTTCCTACGACGTGACATTGCCATTGCTACAAGTGCCTTAGTTGCCTTGCCATAAGCTTCATCCTGATCTATTTGGAATTTGAAAAGCCACAACAAATTATCGAAGAGGATGCACTCCGAATGATTAGAAGAGTCATAGTCTTACTCCCACCACGGAATCTCCCATATAGCACAAGCCACGTGCTCAACATGATCCACGTGCTCAACATGATCCACATGCTCAACATAATCTACCTGCTCAACATAATCTACCTGCTCAACATGATCCACCTTATGAATATGATTCTAGACCTCCGGAACAAGAATTACAACATCCTCACCATCCCTCAAAGCATTAATATGAACTTGACTCTTGGTGTCTAGAGCCTACTCTACAAGACTCTCATTACCTCGGGCCCTCCTACGCGAATGCGGCGACTCCATGTCCTCCTCAACACTGTGTTTTGGCATTTTAATTCTCAAAGCTGCTATTCACAATCT
This sequence comes from Pohlia nutans, assembly GCA_022496805.1. Lineage (NCBI taxonomy): Eukaryota > Viridiplantae > Streptophyta > Bryopsida > Bryales > Mniaceae > Pohlia > Pohlia nutans. The sequence continues at coordinate 10,486,813 of CM040105.1, forward strand.
CTCAATGACAAGGAAATAATTCACAACTAAAAACCCAAGGAACTTCATAGGTGTTTAAATCGGTATCTTTAATTGTTGCAATGAAGTATATACTCATTGACGTGAAAGGTCAGGCCTATTGTTGTTGAGAAGGAGGATCGTGGGTGACAGCTTTGGCCTGATATTCTAGACATAGTGGGGACACAAGATTTGACAATTGGACTTGTACCTTTGTTAAAAGAAATGGACCTTTAAACCCGTGCCTTGATTAAAAGGAATAAAACTTAAATATGACAATTTGACTTGTAACTTTGTTATAAGAAAAGGACTTTTGAACATGCCCTTTGATTAGAAGGAATAAAACTTGGATATTATTTTGTTGGACAAGTACCTTTGTTAGAAGAAATGGAATTTGAACTTACTCCTTGATTATTAGGAATAGAACTTGGATATGACGATTGACCAAGTTGTACCTTTGTTAGAAGAAATGGACTTTTGAGCTTGCCCCTTGATTAGAGGGAATAAAACTTGGATATGACAATTGAACTTATACCATTGTAAGAGGAAATGAACTTTTGAACATGCACCTTGATCAAAAGAAATAAAACTTGGATATAGCCATTGGATTGGTACCTTCGTTGAACTTGTAACTATTTTAAAAAGAAATGCACTTTTAAACATGTGCTTTGATTTATTTAGAACGAATAAAACTTGGATATGACAATTTGACTTTTATATGGACTCTTGAACATACACCTTCATTAAACTTTAAAAGGAATAAAACTTGAATATTCATTTGTTGGACTTGTACCTTTGTTAAAAAAACCTTGATTAGAAAGAGTAAAACTTCCATATTTGAGGAATCTTGGACTTTTACCTTTGTTAGACTTGTACCATTCACACAGGTGATTCCATGTTGATTTCAAGGTCCATGCACTGATTGGAAGTATTTTTTGGTAGGTGTTGAATGCATTATGTGATTTATAAAAATTATCTTCCCTTGCACTATTATTAACACTTTGTTTTGCATGCCTTTACATATTCTAAATAAACCATCAATATAAAGTTCCCAAGTTAGTTGAATGGATTTTAAGAATTTTCAATTTTTCAATGAAGGTTTCAAGTAGTGTCCCTCAAGATTAAACTAGGATGTCTATATTGTACAATAGTGTGTAAAATAAAATTATTACCTTGTATATATTAAACCAACATATTTCAAAGTGCCAAGTATCTTAATACCAATTGCCAAAAGTTAATATAACTTAGAAGATGGATGTGCATATTAGTTAAACCTTGAAGATCATTTAAGGATTATTCACATTATGCCATTTTATTGAATATTGTCATGAGTTTTGAGTTAACATTATTTGAGTAGTTGTGGTTGTTTAGATCTTCATATATTGCACTACTAGAGTAGTGCATTAATGAATCAAATACATCGTGTGAAGTACATTTATGGGGAAATTTACACTAAAGAGTAAAAATCTTAACCTCTAATTGTTTAAAGGTAATTCCAAATTTGAAATTTTATGTAGACATGTTATAAAGTATAATCTAAAAGGCCAATTAGGTGATGTTATTGGAATAAAAGATATAAATTGTGTGCTGTAGATATTATCTATACAATTGAATATAGCTTTGCTATAACTGATATGTACTAATGAAATTGAAGACAACCTTGGAATTCAATTATTTGTATTACAAATAAGTTATTGATAATTTTTGAGCAAATTTGATTTCCAAAGATTTCAACATGCAACTCTCAATATCAATAAAAATTGAATTTTTTTGAATCACTAAAATTATTTATGAGGGGCTATATTCTAAATTGAAATAACAATCTGTATTTTTTTACATGCTTTTAAACTATCATTCATAGAATAATTATTAATTCAAAGGTATTTTCAGAAATATTTACTATTTAAGCAATGGTCAATAAATTTTAAAATCAAAAAAACTTTATTTCAATCAATTTTGTCTACATATGAGAACGTTACAACAATCAATTCTATCTATAGGCCATTAAGTTCCAAAATGGCTTCACTTGCACAATAGCATTTAAAAGTAAATTGAAAGAAATAACATAATTCATGTAAGATAGAAGGATAAAAATGATCTTAATAATTTTATTTCTAATTCCAACCCTTCATCTTTGTGGGGCTATTTTATCTAATTTTGAATAAAATAATTCCCGTTGATGTGGATGTATTTAAAAACCTAAATCATAATATATAGTCTTAGAGTAACTATTTTTTCTTCTAAAAACCTATCAAAGTAACTAATAAAAGAGAGACTCTCAAGTTCACTATTTTCTTATCCCAAAGTTATTAGTACACTAACTTTGCCTTTGAGCCCACTATGGATCTATGGCAACCATATCTTCATCAAATTTAAAAAAAAGGTAAGTCATGTTGTATATTTATGTCTCAATTCACTATTAGAAAATCCAACTAATATGTTGATTTGGTCGTGTTGACCGGGACACTTTTCTGTTGATTTGAACAAAAAATTGACCAAATCAACAGAAAAGTGTCCCGGTCAACGCGACCGAATCAACAGACTAGTTGGATTTTCTAGTAGTGATTCATGTAGGGCTCACAATCTAAAAAATTCCAAATACCAAATTAATCCAATAAAAATTGTTTTATAGAGAGTATAGTTGGCAAATTTTATCCAACTATAAGAATCTTATGGAAAAGAAGTGGTTACTTTGAAACCCACTTATCTCTATGTATACAGGAAGGGTGTAGCATTACAGAAAAAATGAACCCTTACATGGGCCCTCCGAACTCTCCTTGTGGGACCCCTTGATTGCTTTTAAATTGTCCTTCTGTAGCTACTATTCCCCTATCTACGTCCACCCTTGTGACGTCAAGGCTGAAAAAGGGGGTCAAATGTGATTGGTGCACGTACTGCACGTACTAGAGGGAGCCAGGGGCTGAGGTACAAGACGGAGCAATTTCATTCCTCCCACATGACATAAAGTAATAAAAAAAATCAATTACAAGGCTTCCATCTTGTACCCGTCCCTGGTACAATTAGAGTAGAAAATTCGATTAAACTTGGTGAGACCTACATGTACTGTTCTCGATTCGCCCAAGATACAGACCCTTTAATGTCAGAAAAGAGGTCCTTGCCCTACCCCATCTAGCCCCAAAGAAATAGGTCCCAATGTCAAAGCTAGGAGGCCCATTTGAGAGTTCATTTTTTCTCTAATGTTTTGCTAAGAGGAGCAGTAAGTGCCCAATTTATAAACTCATTAACCCCTAAATGCCCAAGCATCCAAATAGTGAATGGTAGTTGGTCAAATTCAATTTCAACCTTAAAAATGATTATTTTTGCTTTCAAGTTCAACTAAGAAAATGAAGCTTATCAAGCCTAGTTTCTACTTCATCTTGTAAATATGAAAAAATCATAATATTAAGTATTTTATTGCACTTGCAATGTCAAGAGGTCATAATCCAAACTACACTATGCAGCATATATCATTATCAAATTTCCAAATTTAGAAAATACAATTTGAATTGAATTTTCCTATATGGTTCTTTATTGTAACTTGAACCTTTTATAATTTTTTCTGGTTGTTTGGAACAATTTTGTAATTTATATGAATTTCTTTGTGTATTTTACTTTAAAAGTCATATTAAATTTATAACGCATTAAAAAAAATTGAAAAATTGAGGACCAATAGGAAACATATGTTTAAATTTATTAAAAATATTTCAAAAAATATCTGAAATGCTATTGATGAGCAAACTCCATATGAAAGTGTTGTTTGACTTTTCTGTGAATGCCCTAGGCATTTAGGGGTTAAGGACTCCTAGTAAATGCTTAGGCAATGAAATCATTAAAATTATTATATAGATTTAGTAAGTGCTTAGAAAATGATATCACTAAATTATTATATAGATTTAGTAAGTGCTTAGACAATGAAACCTTTTCATTGTGTGGAATATAAGCTCCTTTTTAGTCCTATTAAGAACTGCTTATGAGCACTTTTTAGTCCTTAATCTATACTTAAAATTGAAATCTATCAAAATCAACAAGTGGGTAAAATGAATGAATTAATATAGGATTACTGGTTTGCAATATTGTTACTAGTTTTAAAGTGAAACGGTACTATTTGTTTGAATTATAGTAAAATCCAAAGGACTGTTAACATATAGGATGGCTCATGTTACACTAAAAGAAATCTTGTCCAATGTAACATGTCTTAAGTAACTCAAAATATATCTTTAGTGACTCAAAATATATGTTGAGTTACTCAAAATCATTTTTGAGTCACTACAGACATATCACAATGGGCATTTGAGTCACTTTGAACAACATTTTGAGTCACTAAAGACATGTCACAACTGACATTTGAGTCACTAAACACAAGATTTCTACTAGTGTTATCAAAACTACATCCAAAAAGCACCAAAACATACTACTTTTCTCTATAATGTGTAATCCTTTAATTCCAACTCATGATTGTTCTACTTTCAAAGGCACTTGCATTTAAAGTTAAAAAATTGACAGAGGTCCGTAGATTGTAGCTACGTTCACTAGTAGAAATATTTTCCAATGGAACATGTCTTTAATTTCTAAATGTCCTTTGTGACATGTCTTTAGTGACTCGAAATAAGTGAGAGGTTGTTGTGCAATATTTTGCACACGATACAATTTGTGAACGAGATTCGTTGTAACATAAGACTTTTGATTTCTCTTGTAAGAATCAATCCACAAAATCAACAGACAATGACATTTGCAATGAAAATTGCCAAAGTAGATGTCTAAGAAGTACTAAACAGAGGATCAAAGAAAGCATTTGATGTAGGACGTAAGAAATTTAGGAAGATTACCAATTCACTTCATGAAGGGCTGTGAGCATGCCAGCAACATCACCATTTACAACCAATACAATACTCTCCACCGCATAATGCCAAGTAATGTCGTTTTCGTGCTCATTGTTTATGATTGGCAACCATGCTTGCAGGCGGTGATTTCCATCCCAGACCATGAACATCTTGCCCGAAAATACTCTCAAGTCCTCATCAAGATTCAATTGCTCTTCAAACTGTGCATTGACCTGAACCCAGTGGTCACTCCAAGTTGAAATAATGTCTGGTGTAACATCCATAGTCTTGCCCTCGTTGTTTTCAAGTGCTACATAAAACACACCGTTGCCTTCCAAATACCCACAAGATACGAAATGCGCAACTAAACTCATAACGTCATTCTTTAGATATGGCCGCACAATAGGGAGAGATACCATCCTGCACAAGGGAATGTTGAGTTTGGATTTATTTTGAGGTTGGAACCTCAGTTTCTCTAAACGTGAGGAGGAATTTCCAGTCTCCCTCTTCAAAATGTCGTGAATTTGACATTCCACTTCGCTTCTTGAAATCGGCAATTCTGAAGACTCCATAATCCTGCCAAGCTCTGAGCAAATGAAACGAACCAGCAGACCTCCACATGAGTTGAAAATGATGTTGTGAAAGATAAGATTCAAATGGGGCTAAATCTTATATTACCAGGTTCAATGAAGAACGTTGCATGTGTACCTGTGAAGCCTTCGTGTGCAGCAAATGGGACGACACTGCGTGTAAGACTATAGTTTGTCACTCCTGCATGCACAAAATGGAAAGCAACATGAGACCCCAACAACAATGCAAAAAATTGGCAGTCCAGGAATCGAGTGGATAGAAACCGCAACAAAACCAGTGCCGGTACCCGCACTTAAAAAAGAGGTCACGTGAAGACAAAACGAGGTCACAATAAAGCCTGAATTGCCGTGCATTCCTAGCCAAATTCCCATTCACTAAGTGGGATCGCCGTGCATTTCCACAGTAACAGATCGCCAGCAAAACAAGTGCTGGTACCGTGTAGACAGAACGAGCTAGCAATTGATAAACAAGGTATTGTGTAGGGTACTGTGTAGACAGTTCATAAACAAGGTAAACAAGGTACCGTATAGGGTACCGTGTAGACAGTTCATAAACAAGGTAAACAAGGTACCGTGTAGACAGTTCATAAACATGGTCCCGTGTAGACAGAACGAGCTAGCAATTGAGATCGCCTGAAATCAAAGTGATGAGATCGCTAAACTCAAATCACCAAGAAGTCCTGAATCAAAGTTCATAAAAAGTCCTGAGGCAGTGCCGGCCACCCTAAAGCAAGAATCGCAGTAAGTTCATAATCAAAGGCTCGTGTTAACAGCTAAGGCCACACCCAACGGCTTTAGGGTCCTCAATCTACCCGGGTGATGTACCTTAATGTTGACCAACACTTCTTTCCACGATAATTGATTAGACTCACAGTTTCTCTCAGGAGTTAAAATGCCATAAGGAAAAAAAGCTTCACTTACTACTTTCGACACAAGATCACGGCCATTTCATCTCTCGTTCGAGGTTTCTAGTTGCTCAAGATCCAATATTGTCCACACGTACTGGTATTACAGTGCTTGGACTTTCTTCAATCACTAATTAGAACTCAGATCGTCTGCTCTTTTTCATGGAGTTCATTGGATCCAGAAACCCCAGATATCCAACTGCCGGTACCGGCACTGCTTTCTAGGACTCAAAATTTCTTCGGCATTACAGGGTGGAATCCATAACTTAGAACAGAAAGAGTGTTGGATCCAAAACTTGAAGCAACCACGAAAATAAGAGCAACTATTAGATCGCATATGAAATTACTGTGAGGCTCCAATTAGATCGCAACCTCAGTCAAGCAGGCAAATTGAGTCAAGAAGCGCGAGCAGGAGGTCAGTTGAGATCGTCATGACTTTCACGAGCAGGAGGTCAGTTGAGATGGAGAGGTCAGTTGAGATGGAGATGCAAGAAACCCTTGAAAAACCAATGCCGGTACCGGCAGTGGAAATTTGAGGATGCCAGCAGCGAGCGAGCGAGCGAGCCAAGCCAGAAATTCAAGGATGCCAGCCAAGCCAGAAATCCAGAGCCCAGCGATAACTGCGGCGCTCAAAACGGCATCTCACAGCGCATCACGATAGATCCTCAATCCAGCTCATCACCAAGCTCCCATTTGCCTGGTCATCGATCCCATTTGCCTCGATCCTAGATCTGGGACAGCTAATCAAGGTAGAGGCCGATTCAAAAATCACAGCAGGGGCCCATTCACACAACCCACCATGCCCGGGAGTAACTAGGAGTAACTAACTAACTAACTAGGAGTAACTGGGAGTAACTAACTATCTAAGAGTAACTAACTAGGAGTAACTGGGAGTAACTAGGATGCTCCTTTTAGGGTATACTCAGATAAAGATTGGATCTCATCTAGATTGGACAGTTTTCATCCACCAAAATTACTCTTGGTTCTTGTGCAAGTTGACAATTCTTTAAACGGTTTGGATCTTCAAAATAGGTTAGTATGATTTTTAGAAAAATCACACAATTGGTTTATGTCAAGTTTCATTCCTAGTTCAAAAAGTGAGACCTCAAACATGATTTTCCAAAATAGGTAAAATCAAATAATGGAAACCATACCATCTCGTAGGGCATGTTATTCCAATTTCATTACATTTTTGAGAATTTCAAGAGAAAACCTATATTAATTAAATAAAAAATATTAGTAAAAATATGATGCATCCAACCGTCCAGACGTGATCATTTACAAGTTTAATTTGTACATCTACTCCATTTTAGGCTTTTATCAAACATTTTATAGCGCATCTTTGAAAACAATGTTGAATTGGGACGTTAAAGGGTTAAGGGTTAATGCTAGCCACGCTAATTCTAAAGAGATTACCAAATGGAGGGACCCAAAAACGCAGTGCCGGTACTGGCAGTGCAAAATCACTAGCAAACTTAGAACACAAGGGAACCCAAAAACGCAGTGCCGGTATCGGCAGTGCAAAATGACATGCAACACTTAGAACACAAGTGAACCCAAAAACGCAGTGCTGGTACCGGCAGTGCAAAATGACATGCAACACTTAGAACACAAGGGAACCCAAAAACGCAGTGCCGGTACCGGCAGTGCAAAATGACAAGCAAAACTTAGAACACAAGGGAACCCAAAAACGCAGTGCCGGTACCGGCAGTGCAAAATCACTACCAAACTTAGAACACAAGGGAACCCAAAAACGCAGTGCCGGTACCGCAGTGCAAAATGACATGCAACACTTAGAACACAAGGGAACCCAAAAACGCAGTGCCGGTACCGGCAGTGCAAAATGACATGCAAAACTTAGAACACAAGGGAACCCAAAAACGCAGTGCCAGTACCGGCAGTGCAAAATCACTAGCAAACTTGAACACCTGAAAACTTGAACACTGCATGTGTTTCTGGACAGCCGGTACCGGCAGTCCAGAAACAACAAGCATATTGTGGTCACCACTCAGAACTTGGAACCCTCAAAAACTCACGTGCATGATCCATAAGGTCAGAGCGAGCACTCGAGAACTTGAAACCCTAGAGCTTGAAATTTCAGAAACTGGAAGCGCCAAGTAGTCAAAACCCCAGCTATTGACAAATGTGAATCAAGACCCTTGGGCTGACCTTCATCCTCAGTGCACTCTGTCTCCATCTGGTCGTCTTCGCTCCCCTGACCGGTGCTCTCCGCCTCCATCTGTTGCTCTGAAGCCATCCCAAGCAGTGGACATTCGACCTCCAAGTCCGCCACCTGCACGACAAGATCAGGTACTTAAAGTGCTTGACAAAGGAGTCTTGAGGATTCTAATTAATACACGATTCCGCCATGATAGTACTTACTGTGTCCTCCGAGTCGCAAGATTCCATGTCGTGTTCTTCGCTTTCACCAAGACTTGGCTGCTCCTCTAATCCATGGCTCTCAGCCATCGAAATTGGTACCGAAGCTGTGGGTGAGCTTCTGGTTTGTTCATCTCGGCCCACGCCCACAGCATCTAATTTCTCTTTTGTCAACATTCTATTTCTCCTTAGAGTTTTGGAGCTACTAAAATATAATTTCTTTTGCTTCCTTCTCATCATCCTCTACCTTCTCTCCCTCATCTCCATTCACTCGCAGACACCGATGCTATTCTAATACTCCATTTAAGCAATGTTCACTACTCTTATGTAATCACTTCTATAAGTATATATTACAGAACATCATTCCAGAATCCAGGCTGTCAATCACCAACTTGGCGCTGTTAGAGCTACCATATTCAAGGTTAAAAATCAAATTCAGAATTGACACATACTCTAGATATCTTTCTAGCTCAATAATTCAAAACTCACAAATTTGGCACTACTGAACAACAATTGACATGGTTTGAATTTGCAGTGTCCCATAATGATTTTCTAAAGTACATTATCTATCCTGGCGCATCATGAATGTCGTGGCGGACAATCAATTCTGATCCCCAGATCTCAATACAATCCCTACCTTACTTAGGGTCACTGCTCCATAATAGCCCTGCCAGCTTGAATTTTCTATTTTTTCTCCATGATGCTCCTCGTGTCCAATACATCACGATTTATTTCAGTCATCTGTCAAAATATTGACGGCTGATTACAATTTTCATATATCCAATACGTGTGCGCCGAATTTTGGACCTTACCTTTATTCATTACTAAATCAGAAATTCATACTCTCCCATATTAGTCTTATGTCGTTTAATGTACAATCATGATTCTCGATGTATACGGCCTTCTCTAAATTCATATCCAATTTGCGGCACCTCTCAATGCGTACTTATACCGATTTCACTAGTTTTCACTACTCACTAGTCAAGAATCGCAATTGCATCTTATTAGTCCCTAGTTGATGCTCGAGTTCCGGGTCATGGCACTCATTCGAGTCGAAGGTGCAGGCGTCCCTACATCCTTCCCGCTAGGAGAAGATGGATTTGCAGTGGTTTCTGCGTTCAGTCTAAGTTTGACATTTCAGTTTCTCGCAGCAACGGTGCACGTAGATGAGGAGGTATTCGATTCTGAGTCTGGGCAGCTTACGCACACCGTTAGGCAGCTCTCAACTGTTACTGAGGATGGGAAAGTCTGGTTGCTTAAGTCGGGTAGATATAGAGCTTACGGTCTCACGGATTGCCTTATGGGCGCATCCACCGAATTCTTGACTCCAAGAGAGTCATCCACTTGCACTATGCATACAACTGTCCCAGCTCGCGTGAAAATTGAGCCAGGTTTAGAGACAATTTATGAACTCAGTGACGATGAAGTCCCAGAGAATGTAGATCATGATCCTATTCTTCCTCCTTCTCAGCCTAATCCTCAATCTTCTGCAGGCAGCTGTCCGTCCACTAGTAAGCAGCCTACACCGCTTTCTCCACTACTAGAGAGTGCGTAAAAACCAAGACAAAACCAAGACACATCTGTTGGAACCAACAGAGAATGGGTTTAACGTAGCAAACATTTAGTCATCTGCACAGAACTAACAAGTATTCTCTTGGAACCAACAAGTTCCTGTTGATTTTCCGGAATCAACTGTTCCTAACCCGCACAAAACCAACAGAATTTCTGTTGATTTTGTGCGGGTTAGGAACCCCATTTCTCTAGTAGTGCTCTGTCTGAAAATCATAGTGTCATGGAGTGCCTGAAATTGCTATTGGCTAGAAAGGGCTCTAGGAATATCTTCAAAAAGTTTGACTACAACTCTACATCTATCAAGCGAGTCGAGTTCCTCCCGCCCCAGTACAATGGAGATGTCATCTTTGAGTTCCCTCCGTTGGGTTCCTCTTCAAAAACCAACAAAGCAAAGCAACTCAGTGGCATGGACAAACACTATGACGGGCATGCATGGACCCGTACCCACACGTCCAACATTGTCAACGACTTCGGTTTGATTTTCCGTACCTCCTCTTGTTGTGGTCATTTGCGATGTGAAAATATCCATTGCGATTTTCTAACCCGAGTGCACCGCACGACAGCTGTTAATGAAACTGAGTGGGATGGAGTATCCTCCTTTGTTTTTGACGTGGGATCTAATCCTCCCAAAGGATCCACTCTGGTTTGCAAATGCTATAAAGTTCCTCCCTCCTGTCTTGCAACCTGCGATGCCAAAATCTATTACGTGCTAGGTAAAGACAGCATGACTAGAGCTTGTGTTCATTTTGGAACTCACGACCACCCTGTCAAGGTCGGGGCTTACCGAGCCGATATTGCTAGAGGCGAAAGTTTGGTGGAGGAGCACGTGCAGCGAACTCCTTCTGCAACCAACTCTGCCATTGTCTTAGAGGCAACAAAGGAGATGGTCGGGGACATGCTCGTTGCAACTGAAGGTGTAGAATCGAAGACACTTGAACTCAATGAGTTCCTTCCACTCTTTGACAGATGCAAGGAGTTCACCTCGCCCAACATTCGCAACAAAGTGACGGGCTTCAAGTACTTCCGCAGGTTCGGTGTTATGGATAGCATCACCAAGCTCCGCGGGTCCAGCAATTGGCCATTTGTCCAGGAGAACAAGTTCCCTGGTCAAGGATCGGAGTCGGACAAAGTCTTTGTCTTCAAAATGTCTGAAATCGGTCCCGGTAGCGGAGTTGACCTTGTGAAGCGAATGCAGCCTGGTGGAGACCTGCAGAACGCATGGCTCATATTTGATCATGTGAAGAGGATGAAACAGTGGACAACCATGGGCTGCCATGTTTACGACCCCACGTATTGCCGTGTTATGACCATTGCGTTGTGCGATATGCAGTCGGAAGACGTCGCAGCTCAAATGGTGGTTTGGAAGAATCTCAACGCCGTCGTCACTCGCCACGGACTTCAAGATCCAAACTTCAAGGGCTTCATGGCAGACAGCGCGCAAGCAAATTGGAATGCTGTACGCATTGTGTACGGGAGTGGAGATGCTTCAATCCCAATGCCTAATAAAGAGCGAACATGTCTCTTCCATTGGGTGCAGTCATTGGAGAAGCACACAAAGGCTGACATCAGAGCTGACCTCCAAGACCAACATTGCATGCTTTGCAAGCAATACAAGAACGCCTCTACGCAAGCGGAGGCAGATTCCCACTATCTTGGTATCCGAGCTTGGTGGCACTCCTCCGGAGCTACTACTGAAGATGGATTGAGGCGTCTCGACCTATGGCTAGCATTCTGGCATTTTCGATACCACCAGTGGGGAGGCTTCATGCAACTTGTAAGCTCCAAAACCTTAAACTCTAAACCCTAAGTCCATACCATTGCTTGTTCTCCTCTCTACAACTACTAACTCTAAATGTGCATTGCTTTTTATATAATAGGACCTCATTGAGGACGAGTTGGCCGAAATGCCCTCTTGCAACTTAGCCGAAAGTATCCACAACAAATGGAAACAGCAATCTGGTGATCGAGGGTCAGACCTGTTTATCGCTACTGTAGATGACTTTGTCCGATCCTTCATGCAGAGCGTCGTGTACTACCAATACCTCAAGGGGGATAGAGCCGGAACTGGCCCTACCAAAGAAGAACTTAAACTCCAGATTGCACAGAAGTCTACAGAGCGCACGGGGAACTCGAAATCCCTACACGAAGCATTAGCAAAGATGCCTGGAGCGGAGGAGTTTTGCACTCGAATGCCTCAACTCGAAGGAGAAGAAGTCTTCCTGTCGTTGAAGCGGAAAGCAGACGTTCCCATCGGTTCGGAGTATGACTCTCACAGACCTGAGAAGATCAGCATCTCTCGTCCTCAAGTCCAGACCAGGGGTGCAAGGAACAACGCCCTAAACCTAAATGCTTCTCCTGTAGAGCTGTCAGTCTCTCCCCAAGAACTAGAGAAGTCTGATGTACCAGTGCAGGTTCAAGATGCAACCCCAGCTGTAGCTCTACACCACGTTTCTTCCGTGCAAGAAACGGCTTGCGACGAGAGTCAGTGGCACATAGCTAGGCTGAAAGCCCCATGTGCGAAGGCTTGTTTCGCGCAGCAGGCTGTGACTAAGAAGAAGTGCATCGCTCGAATCATACAAGACGGGAAATCTACCGCTGCTCCTACGTACACTGGCATGATGGACAACTACAAGAAGAATCGCAAGGAGCGCATGCAATTCTTCTTCTGCAACGACGACATCGAGAGGTGTGTCAAAGGAACCCGCAGAAAGTGGGTTATGTCCCGCCCTGAGGTCCCCGACATCTGGCCCGTGAAGAACGGTACTAACCTAACACGCAAGGAGATACTTGCCCTAGAAAACGCTGGCTTTCGACTTCCACAGCGCGAGGTCATATCGCCGCGAAGGCTCTTCCAAGACCACCCTCTCCCCGTCGACTTGTCAACATATGTAACTCCAGCTTTCCCTGCTGAAGTTCCCAAGCGACGTCATGGCAAGAATGTCCGCCGCAACAAGAAGAGCCCATCCATCAAGTAAGCCAACAACTGTGCTAGCGCTGCAACATTCAAGGGTTGCATAAGGAAGGTGGACATGGTTCCAGTCCATGCCCTGGGTTGCATCGTCACGTTGGATTCGGGCACGCCTCCGACAAATCAGCAGTACCTTCTCACAATTTCCCATTTTCCAGACTGCTCCTGCCCTTATTTCAAGGAGATGGTGACCAAGGCAAAAAGAGGACGCAACCAATGGGCTCACTGCAAACATCTCTATTTTGTCTTCACGATCGTTTGTGGGTTTGATGCTGATGTAGATGCCTTTATACATGCACCCACTCTTAGCTTCAACGAAGTTAAGCTAGTTCTTGAGAGCGGATTGTTGACTCATCCAACATCCTAGAATACAAAAATGTTGTTGGTTCCATTGTTGACATGTTCACTCTCCAAATCAATGAAATTGTAGTGAGACTAAAAGGGCCACTACAGCAGTTTTGAAAATCATGGTATATTATTTACGAAACCCTAAACCCTAAACTCTGGTATTTTTTCTATCTTGTACCCAAACTGGTCTAAACCCTAAACTTGCTATGCATTTCAAATAATTATGCCCAAATGAGTGGATTGGCCCCTAATAAGACGTTGAAATAACAATCTCTTTCTACCCTAAACCGCGGATTTGGGTCTAATTACTACGGTTATAGAGACAGAGTGTGCCTTTAATGTGCCTTTATCCCTGAACCCTAAACCCTAAAACCACGGTAATAGGTACCAAATATTCCACGGGCATAGGTACAAAAATTTACTAAAAATAATCGAATATTTGAATAATTGCTAATTATAGTGTCGTTGACCACGGTTGACCTGAAATTCTTGCTTGTAATCCCACATTTCTCCGCTCACTGCTCACCGCTCCCCGCTCCCCGCGCGCATACTATCCTCGTCCGCTGAAAATGTACAAAAGTAGAATTTTTAATAAATATAGACTTCTCTAAAAACCTTGATCGAAGGTAAATAGCTCTCCATTAAATTCCTTGTTATAGCTCATGTATGTAGAAAATAATGTTAAGTGACCTCCCCATGGGTTTGTTGCTCTCCACAATCAAACCCCCTTGTTGCAAAAATTTAGTTTTGTATTGAAATCCATCATTGGCATTTCTAACAAGAAACAAAATCATCTAACTATGGTCAACTAGTAGTAAACCAAATTAAAAAAAAACATCTACCCATGGTAAACAAGTAGTAATAAAATATATCCGTTACAAGGAATTGTCACATCCAGCACATAGAATGCTAATTGTTGGGTAGCCTTGAATGTCTCAATAATGAGGAGAATAACTCGCCTTAGGGTTTTGACTGACGTGACCTAACATTAGGTCAAGATAGACAATCCTGACATTATATGTGGGTCATTTTGAAAGTCACACAATCTTGAGAGGCATCGTTTGCAGCTACGTATGTTGAGAGGTATAGTTTGAAACTTTATATGTGTTGCTGGAAGGAAACAAATTGTTTGATATCTGTGATATTGTGCAGGTTTTTCCCTTGAACTTCCCTCTTTTGTGAATACAATAGCATCTGAGTGTTGTCTTGTGCACGTTCATTGAATTCCACTATCTTGTTTTGATACTTTAAGTTTCTCTGTGGTAAAGGGAAGCATGTGTTGTGCGATATAAGAAAAGTCTTGATGTGCAAATTACTTAGTTAATGCCAGGAGTTTAACAAGGATCAATTCATGCTAGTAATCACCTTTGTTGAGACCACTTGGATGTGCAACTGCATTAGAAGAACTTCAAATAATTGATGCGAAGTTGTGGTTTGGGCTCAATTTGTCCTTCATTCTATGCATGCATGTACATTACTCAGATGGTTTAATTGCGATAGTTGTCATCTTTACATTCTAAATGTTTCAAAGAATTAGGGATGTAAGAGAGCAAATATAATTATGCTCCTTTTTTTGCAACGAACTTTGGAGAACTTTAGAGTGACGACTTGTCTATTATCTCCTTGAAAGGAGGTTGCAGAACCCCATCGTTTCAATTTGCATGTAATCTTAGGTACTCTAATTGTTTTGTTCAGAGTCTCGCAATTGTAAGCATGATAGATTTTCACAAGCTCGCACTCTGACCATTCTTTTTGTGTTTATTTTGGTGTAGACATAGAAAACCATGGAGAATTCCAGAGTTCACTACAATAACAGGAATCTAGATGAAGTAATGGAGGACTTTGGAGCCCAAAGGGCTCTCTTTTGTGAAAGCTTCAAGCCACCCACGTGGGCTAGAGAAGAAATTCCACGTCCAGAAAATACAGTCAAGTGGTTTGTTCTTCATCCTTCTCACCATCTTCAATTGCAATTTCTCTACCTTTATTTTACTTGAAATTAAACAAATTGTATCAAATGCAAGCTATGCTAGGTTATGACATAAAAAGAACCACACCTAATAATTGATTGATAATAATCACAATGTCGGCCCTATGAATATTGTAAATGAAGGGCATGTTGAGAGGAGTTTGTCTATCTATGTCTCAAGGACACGGGTAACCAGGTCTACTCTTGATCCATACCTAACAATATCACTTCAAGCCATGTAATATTCTTTGTTTCTAACATTTGTCTACAGCTCTAAAACTTCTTTTGAATTGACTCTTCTTGCTTTACACCTTTTGTTTCATATTAATAATTTTTTTTGTATGCATAATGTATTCTTCAGCCTATTCCCAAATGGTTCCTCCAAGCACATGGAGATAAGTTTCAAGAGTTTGTGGTCTTGGAAACGGCCAACAAAACATGGAGAATCAAGATTTCCCTAGGTGTTGCTCATGGGGGACAAGCTTACTTTTGTGGTGGATGGAAAAACTTTGTTGCTGACAATGGCCTTGTCAAAGGTGACAAACTCATCTTCAGATTGACAGCGATGTCTGAGTTCAAAGTTTACATCTTCAACAATAATAGCAAACCTAAGGTAATAAGCTAAGAGTGTGAATTGATTGCAGACCTTCTCAAATAGCATAATTGAATGTGTGGGTTTATTTACATGAGAGGGAGAATGAGACTTTTGGATTTCCAAAAGACAGTAGATGAGGAATGTAGCAGCAGAAGGTCAAGAGATTTCTTGATGTAATCTCAATCTTGGAAATCTATCAACCATTCAATTTTGTAATTGCAATTGGAAATGGTTGTGGCTCTACTACAACTATGATGTGAGAACATTACATAATGTTTGCCAAGTAAAGTTGTGAGTTGCTCGTGAGGAACCTACTTAGCAAACATGCGACAAGTAATTCTTTGAGCTAAAATATCCCTATTGCTATAGTGTGAAGTGGTTGGCTAATTTTAACAAAGGAAAATAAACAATAGAATGGAAATTTCATACAAGATGCTTGCAATGAGAAAAGTGTAGTAATCAAATTTAGAGCCTTGAACAATGGCTCGTAACCAGAGCTTGTATGAATTTCTATTGGTAGCCAACTCAATTATAGCTAAACTATGACGTCCATGCATAAGAAATATCCTTTGTCCACATGATGTGGTTGGAGGGTGTAGCAAAGAGATCATGCATGTTGTCATCTTTGTATATATTTTTGTAACGAGAAACTTACGCAATGCATTGTGAAGTAGTCCTTGCTAGTTCCATGCATAGCTGAAAATTAGCCAATAATTTATAATGTGATGTTTATGACTCTCATGCAAAACGTGAATGTACCTCAATTCTAGAATGTAGCCACTTCTACCTTACCAAAACAGCATAAAGTTAACCAATAATGCACCTTCACCCTCATGATTCACTAGTAGAAATATTGTCCAATAGGACATGTCTTTAAGTTCTAAATGTCCTTTGTGATATGTCTTTAGTGACTCAATTTCGAGTCACTAAAGACATGTCACAAAGGACATTTAGAAATTAATGACATGTACATCCCATTGAACAATATTTCTACTAGTGATTAAAGCTCTCCCCTTGGAACTAGTAATTGTGCTTCCCTACGCATTATTAGTCACTTCTTTGGTATTATTTGGTGCTAGATGTGCATGAAATTGCACAAATGTATACGCTTGAGATTTGGGTGACTGTAGCTTGCTTCTTACCTAGTTTCTTATCTAACAAAAAATAAGGTTAACTTACTTTAATAAAATGTCGGAATTTAGAGACAAAATTTTAACAATAATATATTCAAAAAAGATCTAAACAAAGAATTCAAAGAAAATGGCAGAAATGGCCAATAAGGTGGTATAAAATGACATTGTTTGGTTCCTAGAAAAAGATTGTTTTTGCATATTTCTTGTCACATTTCTTTCAGATGAATGCCCGGGCCTTGCAAAAGACACGGTGGAAGTCCGTGGTGAGCAAAAGCAAGCCTTGTAAGAGACAAAATAGTAGTTCGGGTTGAGCAAAAACGGGCCTTGTAAAAGACACGATAGAAGTCCCGTGAGCAAGAGGGACCCAACAAGAGACATGGTGAAAGTTCGTGGTGAACAAAATGGGACCTTGTAAGAGATGCTTTGGAAGTTTGTCGTGAGCAAGAGGGACCGAGCAAGAGATGCTTTGGAAGTTTGTGGTGAGCAAGAGGGACCGAGCAAGAGACACGGTGAACGCTTGTGGTGAACAAAAAAGGACCTTGTAAAAGACACGGTGGAAGTCCGTGATGACCAAGAGAACACTTGCATTTAATCATGTAAAAAAGAATGAGAAACTTGATGAGATTTCAAAATGTGTGAGAAGTTCCTTTGTTGAAACCAAAATAAATCCAAGGAATGATCAACTAGTGCCACATCAACACATAAGCTGAAGCTCATGGCAACAATGTACAAAGATATAAGAATTACAAGTGCATAATTTTTTTACCAAGAAGATGCTATGATAAGACATTCTGCATGTGATGAGTGGGGAAAATGAATATAGCGACACAAAAATGAACCTGCTTCCATTCCATATGTATCCGTCATGGCATTTTTTTGGGGCGAATTTTGTCAAATTGCAGTAGAAAAAAATGACCTAGCTAGAAAGTGGCCAAAATCCATGAAGTTTGTTTGCTATAAAATATCAAATTACAAAAATGTCTTGGATGAAATTTCCTGATTGTGAATGAAATAAATACAAAATTATGGACATGTTATATCTTCTATCCAATATGTGGATGAATGTTGAAATATGAAACACCATATTGCCATTTGGCACTTCATGATAATTGATTTTTGCCTCTCCTCTTGACTATAGAGGAGAGGCAAAAATGTCATTCTTCACATGAACTCGCTTTTTTACCTATTGAAATCATTCAAAGATTACTTCACTTTTTGGTGTTTTTGTAGACATGGGCCATTTTCCAATTTGAGCATCTTAATACTTTTGTGGTACACTTTATTGTGCTTGCCCCTACATAGTTACGTTACAGCTTTGTTTCACTATTTTTAGAATAATTGTATAGATCTCAAAATATCTTGAATCTCAAATGTTACAAACGTGATTTATCATTTTTTCTTGAAAACAAGTTTGCAGAAGGAGGGATCTCAAAAAGGACACAAATGTGGTGTATGTCCGTTTACGAAAGGAGGGATCTCAAGAGGGCAAGAGGCGCAAATTTGGTGCATACTGTTTGCGGATGGAAGGATCTCAAGAGGCACAAATCTCGTGCATGCCGTTTGGAAAAGGAGGGATCTTGAAGGGGCACAAACTGGTTCATTATTTCTTTAATGGCAAAGATACCAATTTCATTTAATCTTGAGTATTCTTTTTTGAAGGCACACGTTACCTTATACCTTCCTCTTAGAATATTGATTTTGAAAAGTCATAACCATGTTTCATCTTTTTCTATAAGAACATTGAGTTTTAGTGTTTTATCCCTTCTTTTGAAAGTTTAGAAGAAGATAAGTCTCCTTAAATAATCAAATGAGGAAGAAGAAAATTAATGAATTTATATTCATAATACAAAACCTCTTTAAATACAATTTAAGTTACTGGGAAAAATAAATAAGTTTTATATAAGTATAATATAATTTCGTTATTTTCATTCCATTTTCTCTTGTTTTCTTTTAGACGGCCCATAGTGTGGTTTAACCCCTTAAGGTCAAGAGGCCTAAAAGTGGCTCTTCTTTGGTCAAACTTGATTGTCACTTTGAAAAAAATATTTTTTCATTTGAGTTGAACTATCAAAGTAAAGATAATCAAGTCTAATTTCTATTCCACTTTATGATTTATAAAAAAATTAATGATTGAATCTTTTATAGCAATTACCAATTCAATGGTCATAGCCAATTTTTTCTTCAATACAGTTTTCCTATCGAATTTTCAAATTAAAAATTTTATGACTTTTAAATATAATAATGTGTTTTTAATTGTGATTTACACCCAAGGTAAAATTTTCATCAATTTTGGATACTTGTTGTACTAATATGAGTTTTTGAAAACATAAAGCTGAAGAAAACCTTCATAATTTCAATTTCCAAGAGAAAATTATGAAAAATTCAAAATTCATAGTAAACATATCAGTTCATCTATTAGAAATATTATCAAAATATTTTCTCATATTTAAAACAAGAAATTGAGCTATAGATTGAATTTTGATTACATTGAGAAGGGGATGGGCCTTGAGGGATTAAGTGTGGTTCCTACATAGCTTAGAATTTTATTAAAAACAAATTTGATTATTTAATAACATAGAGGCTATTGATTTTATTGATTTTGTTTTTTTTCAATCTGACTTATGAATAGTAGTTCCTTGATGTATTAATTTTTTGAATGAAAAGAGTCTAATGAGAAAATCATTTGTTTTGTGTTTTTTTTCTTTATTTATTATTTATTATTGATTTCTTTTTATTTTTTGATTTAGGTAACGTCGTGATGTTTAAAATTTTAATTTAAAAAAATTGAAAGATTAGGTTTAAATCCCAGGTTTTAGAACATATGTTCATGACTATATTTTGATTATTTTCTAAATAGATAAATACTTAAATAGTGCCAAAATTAAAACCCAAGTACATGCCAATGTAGTTGCAAGGTATTGCGCACGTACTTTGGTGAAATTTAGGGTGTGGACTTTATGCACAAGATGCATGTTTGTCAAAATCTCTCTTTTTCAAAAAATATTAAAACTAATGGGTGATATTTTAAACTAACATTTTTGTGGACAAATGGTGAGATGAATGTTTATAAAATCTAAAGATGCATTATTTTTTTGTGTATAGGATTTATATTAAGAAATATGATGTTCTGAAAGCAGCCTTTTAAACAAAAACTTGATGAATACAATGAAAGTTCAATGATGAATAATGTGCATGATTTCTAATTTTTTGCAATGTCAATTTTCAAATCAAAGCCCATGTGTAATATCTTGTATAGATTACCATAATTATTTTAAATTTATCTAAATCTTCTTTTACATGCTTAAAATGCCTAAATGCTAAAAGATGTTTATATTAAGTAAAACACAATATAGAAAATACTCCTAAATTGAAAATTGCGGAAAGAAGTACAAAATTTGAAATTCTATATGCATAAGAAGTTTGAAGTTTAAATTCCAAAAATAGCATTAAAATCATAGTGCATTTAACAAAAAATATTACAAATGCACTAAGTTTTCTAATCTAGCAACTTATTTTAAAAAATTGAACATCATTACTGTAATTTAAGGAATGGATATTACTTACCTTTCATATTCCTATAAGTTTATTTCCATAATCTTATATTGAATATAATCTTATATTGAGCTTGAGAATTCATAAAAAGGCCCATAATGCCCATAAACCCTACCCTAGAAATGTAGATTGCGGGCTCGTCGGCTCACTTACAAACCCTACAACCATTGAAAAGCCACAAGTGAAACCTATGGTCGTAAATACAATTTTTCTAAATCAACTTTGATCTACGGTCACTGAAATATAAGTTATTTTATTATAAAAAATTTAAGAAAATTATACAGTGAAATCTAGGAATTGGAGGGGTGAATTAATAACTATTTTCACCAATAATCCAATATTAATTGACAACCTCATTGACAACTCGACATGCAAGTACATGCAAGTATATGCAACCTCATGTCACTCATCTATGGCTCTCAATCTATTTTATTATCATTAAACATAAAATGCACCAAGATCACAGTCAAGGTTGTAATGAAAAAGTCTATAATAGAAAGCATTAGACTCAACAGGTAAATAGTCAATTGCAAAACCCAAAGACAAAAGGCTTTGCTACTAGTCACTCAATCACTAAATTTTATATATATTATTGGGATATATTGCCTTTATTACGAATTGTACATAGTTACTCAAGCACGTTGAATTTTACATTTCATTCTAAATTTTGTATTAGACTAACTAATAAATAGTGGTCTTAACATTTTTAAATAATTCCATTTTTAATTATCATCGAAGGTTTAGGTTTATTGGAAGAGGTTGGTTTTTTATTTATTTTTCTTTTAAGAAAAAAGATAGACATGGCATATTATATGGAGATCATGGTGTTAATTTTTTTTATGGTATTTCTAATGAATGTTTTGGGTGGGAAGGGAGAGATAAATCTAGAGCTACCTTCCTCGGCCACAAGGTTCATCCATCATATGCATAATACATCAATAAAATTTTAATGTGTGGATGGATAGGACAACTCATTAACTCCTAAATGTCCTCACCCTCTCCAGATTTGGCAGTTTTCCATAGATGCATTATAATTTGTAACTAAGAGGGATATTTTGAATTTGATGTATGAATAAAAGTTGTACATTTTAAATTTTAGATTCTATCCGTACCATTAACCCCTACCTGCCTAAACGTCCATTTTTTGGACGATGTACAGATTTCATCCAAAATTTCTCATCCGTCATGCACTTTTTGCAGTGTGGAATTTTTACAGTAGATTCTATGAGAAGTTAACTTCACGCATATGTGATCCGATTAGAAAGGGGATGATTTATGAATTTCTTATGCCTCATTTCATGTTGTAGTGATTCACCCAAAATTTTGAAGATTTCAATGTGAAAGTGCTCTAAAAAAAGTCAACTCAGAAAATTAAGCAACCAAAAAATCTCCAAAAATCGCTACACTTAGAGTATTACATTTCAACCAATCACAAAAAAATTCATCCGTAGATTGTCAATATCTTATTCGTAATTGAATTATAAAATAATTTTGAATTTCACGTTTCAAATTTTATACAAAATTATTGGTAATAGCAATCATAGATCTAACCGTATGGATAGAATCTTAAATTCATAATGTACAACTTTTATTCATATATCAAGTTCAAAATATCCCTCTAGGTTGCATTTTATAATGCATCTTTGCAAAACTGCCAAATTTGGAGAGGGCTCTAGGCATTTAGGGGTTAAATCTACGATTGCTATCACTAATATTTTTGTATAAAATTTGAAACTTTAAATTCAAAATTCTTTTGTAATTTGATTACAAATAAGATACTGACAATCTAAAAATGAAATTTACTGTGATGGACTGAAGTGTAATACTCTAAGTGTAGTGATTTTTGGAGATTTTTTGGTTGCTTATTTTTAGGAGTTGACTTTTTCAAGAGCACATTTAGTCTAAAATCTTTGAAATTTTTGGTGGAACAATATTAGTGGCATGAAATGAGGCATAATTTTTTTACAAATCATCCCCTTTTTGATTGGATCACACATGCATGAAGTTAACTTCCTATAAAAATTTCAATAAAAAGTCCAAAGTGCATGATGGATGAGAAAATGGAGTTCAAATATGTACATTATGCAAAATATGCATAGTTGGGCAATTAGGGGCCGGTTAATTCAAGCCGTCATTGATACCTTTTAAATGTTCATCATATAATCATGTTTCTTTCCATTGTTGATGCCATGGGGTTCAAAAGTCATAACCATATTTTATTCCATCCCATCAGGACATGGATTCAAAAGTCATATTAACCATATTTCATTCCATCCCTTTAGGACATGAGTCCAATAGTCATGATAATGTTTTTGTTTGAGTTAGAATTGACAGTGGACATCATTTGTTGTACACCTCATTTGTGAATAAATTGAGATCTTGGGTTGAGTAGGACATCTTTTCGTCTCTTCTCTGACTCTCTCCTTCTCTAAGCTCACATCTTTGAGTTTAACTTTCACAAACTAAGGTTAGTCTCTTGTGCTATCACATGTTCATGAACAGTAGTATTGAGTTCAATTAATTGATCGACTTCATAGATCATTCATGGTTTACTGCAAATTCTAGTTGGCTGCGAGTTCATTCATAGAACTTCGAATTCAGCTCCTTGCTCTAATTCAGCTCCTTCCCTGCTTCTTTAAATTGTTTATGTGCTTGGTAGCTCGTTCTGGTTGTAAGTTGTAACCTGTTGTCAGTTTTGAGTTCATTAAGATCTTCGTAAGTTGTGGCCTGGCTTGTGAAAGCCTGATAGGGAGAGTGTCAAGATCGAGCAGCTTAGAAAAGCAGATCGAATTCCGAACCGCAGCGCCGAGAATTGAAGCTCATGGAATCACGCGATGAGAATTCCGTTCGGCAGGCTCCGAATACGTGGGCTGTTGTTAGGCAGCTCCTTGCCCAGGCTATCGAGGAGATGGAGAAGAATTCGCCTGATTGGCACGTTGCTGCGGATCTCCTTGCCCAGGCTGTGCAGGCGGTTGATGAGACTTTGCTGGGGGAGCTAGACTATGATGAGTCTCCGGAGCAGATGACTTCCGATCTCCCCGATCGCTTCGATGACGGGAATTCCTTGCGGGAGGCTCCAGCCGTCGAGAGTCGCGATAATTCGGAGGATGTTATGCAGGTGAGGACACTTCTTTCGGAGGCTCTGGAAGGAGCTCAGCACATGGCTGGTGCTTCTGCGGCCAACGGCAGTGTGGAAGAGGCTGTTGAGGATGACGGTGTTGAGGACAATTAGTCGGTCACTGATCATGGAAGGAATTGGAATTATGGAGTAATGCTCAATCAGTGAAACCGGGTTTTGAGACATCAAAAGCTATCCATGAGTTTGCTTCTTGTATGTTGGTTGGAAGAAGAACCGGTTACAGATACAGTTACTGATTTTCCATGGTTAGACATTTGCTTTTTGGTTTACTATTGATTTTCCATTGATTAGACATTTTCCTGTGGGACACCGTGTAGTATCGGGAACCTCACCTCGGCAAATGTACCCCCTGGCTACATTCTACAGGGATAATACACGGGAGGTTCCTGATACTACATTCTAGCTTTTTCCTGTTGATTTACTATTGGTTTTCTATGTTTAGACATGTGCTTTTGGTTAACTACTAGTTGATCATGGTTAGAATTTTCTCCTTCTTTTCGGTTTGATTGTTAGTGAAGGATTTTTAGTGCAAAACTGAACTTCTGTGATATGAGGGTTTGTTTTCGATGGTTAGACATCTTGCTTTTCAGTTTAAGTCTACTGGTTTTCCATGATTAGAAATTCTCCTTTTGGTTTACTACTAGTTTTCCATGGTTAAACAATTGTTTTAAATTGGTTTACTATAAGTTTACCATCGTTAAATGTTTCTGCTTTTATTATTGGTTTGAAGGATCGCACTGGTGCAAAGCTAAACTCTTGTAACATGGAGGTTTAATTGTGGAGAACGACATAGTTACCATTTTAGTGCAAAACTGATGAACAGACACTTTCTTCACGCCGGCCTTGGATAAAGTTTGGAGTTTCTATGCATCGATCTGCAAAACTAAATTTTTGTGACATGAGGGCTTGATTGTGGAGAACAACACAATTACCGCTAGTAGATATCTTTTTCCCTATATTATGCTTTGCGGCAATGAGAAATGTGTTAACTCTATTGTTCTTGTAATGAGTTACTTTTGTTTTTTTCCATTGGAATGTTGAAAATGTCACAGATAAACATTGCATTTTTCTGTTTTGTTATTTTCTCCCCACATTACGCTTGTCTGTACTTAAGGTAGTCACTGGTCTAAGGTAGTCACTAGTCGGAGCTAGTTCATAGGTCAGAGCTTGTCACTGGTGGTGCGTAGAGAAGCGAAGCCCTAATATATTTGCTACATTTGGACTGAAATTTACTTGCCTAAAAAGAGTAGTAGGATAAACAATTCTTAAACAAGTCTTTTCAACAAAATAGTTAGTGTTGAAAATGTTTATAAGGTACTAGCTTATATACAAAGTAAGTATTGTACTCCACTAGTGTGCATATCCTTGTGTCATTGGCCCAATGTTTTCCTTGACTTAGTCATGCTTTTGTTTTTATTTTTATTTTTAGAATAATGTATCTATAATTTAATTCAAACTTTGGTGATTAAATTCAATTAAAAATTCATAACTTTCATACCATAGGTGCACCCCTACTCAACTGTTTCAATTTGTGTGTAGAAGGCAATTGTTTTGGTGAGAATTCTCGTGAGAATCTTGCGGTAGATAGATAGTGGGCTCGCTTAGATTACAGAATGCCAACACATAGAAATGGAGTTGCAAAGTCTCCCGTCACAATTATACACTTTGACAACCCTTAGTACATTTAAGGAAAAACAGTTAACGCAAACACCAAATCTCACTGATCTCACCAAATCTCACTGAGAAAGTGGTGCGTGCAAAGATAGCCTTAAGCATGATTGTGCATATCATGATTGGGACCGAGGAAAGCAGACATCCCTGAGTGACCCGGAACTCACATAAGATCCCTTTCAGGCTCAATGTTCTATATCCAATTATCCATGATACATAATTCTTTACTATTCTCCTTACAACAGCCATCTTCTTGCCCTTGAATGCCTGCATTGCATGTCACCCATTAGCGAAACACAAGATGGTGAACTCAGATCCAGCTGCTCTCATTTCATTGAATGATCCAGGTTCCGCCAAAACTTGCACCAGGTTCTGCTACTTTTCTGTGCATAATAAGCAAGTTGGATAGACTGCACTAAGGTTTTGTTTGGACAATGTTATATATAACTGAAATCTCTAGAAGTGGAACATAGATCCGCACGACCTAGCTCCACCAATCTTTTAACAGTGTTGAGTAGGTCACATGGGAACTTTCTTTTGTCTTGTTTTAATATTTATTTATTTACCAACACATGCAATGTTCACCACTGATTTTAGTGATATCGAATGTTATAGTTTCTTGGTTTTCTCAGCACAGTTATAAATGTTAGTACACGAATGCAAAATTTTCTCACCTCTAGTAAGAGCAGAGAGTAAAGCATCACTTTAGACTAATGGACCCCAAGCTCGGACACAAGTCAAGTGGGAGTGCGATTAGCATGGAACACTGAATGATAGTTACTTTGACACAGTCAAGTGTATATGTCCTTCGCCATCCTTCAAACATTACGTAAATATTGGAATCCAAGCTCGTAATTGTCCAAATGGTTTCGTATGGTGGAACAAGTTTGAACTCACTAAAGTCATGAGGTACATACAAACGAGTCTTATGGTGCTCCAGCTGCTTTAGCGTTTAGAGTCGATCAGTCAGTTCACATTCCTATACACAGCCATCTGATGTATTTTTGTGACGCGACCTAGCTCTCAATATATTATAATCAAATATACTAGAACTTACTAGTATATTGATATGAACATGGACCACCTGCTGACTATAGTATGTACATCTGTATATATATACTAGCAAATAGCCTATTGCAAATCAACACATTCAGGTGGACTAACTGCATTGGATTAAGTGTAGTGGATGAAGCCTTGAGGATGAAATAGTGGATTATTTCGTAACACAGGGGTCGTGACAACGGCCGTGACACTGTGCATTTGATATGATTTATTAGAATAGATGATTAGTATACATAGACATTCGTAATTTAAGTGGCCCTTAAGCACAAAGGAGTGCCTCTCAAAATGAAAACAAACAATGTACAAGTAAATCGCTAGCTAGTACAAGTAAGCAACTTCAATTCTCAAAGAGTCGATTCAAACTCAATACTTTTATTAGGCTGATAGCCTCTCAATATTTCAAAACAATTATTGTTTCAAACAGTACAAGACATAACCAAAGAAAATCAATGAACAACCGATTGATAATAGAGAACTTAGAACCAATGATCTGACTCAAATGATTTGTCTATCCAAACACTGAAACCAAAAGAGCATTTCATTGCTAAAAACTTTATGACAACCTATCTGACACAAAAGACGAATGATAAGTTTCAAAGCTTTACTCCTGCCTACGGACGCATGGATTCCATCAATCACAACAGCCAGCCCTTGCAATGCCGAGCCTAGCACTTGTCTACCTAGGGCTGCATGTGGAAGCTGGGCCTGTACGCCAATCTCATCTGGTGATCACAACGTTGCATCCTGTGCTTGGGAAGAAGCTGTGTCTTCGACTGTCCAGACTCAACGTCATATTGCAACAAATAGTCTTCACAGCTCACCCAGATCACGCTTCCTCTCGCTGTGCAGCTGAACCAGTTCGGCCGCGGATCCAATATTCCCGCACGCTCCCTAGCCCCTGAGGTCTTCACATACAACGAGAGCTGTCTTTTGTCTTTACAAGTCTTACTATCGCGTGGAAGTTCGATACGTAGCACCCCAGAATGTAAATCCTCGCCCTCCTCGTCCTCCTCGCCCTCCAGCTGAAAGATGTAGAACTGCAGAGCCATGATGTACTCGAAGTCCACCGCCGAAGTCATGTTGTACTCGAAGTCCACCGCCGAAATATCACGGACCCAGAGCCTCGGCCGCATGTGCAACGGTTGCAACTTCTCGTCAAGCCTTGCTGGAATCACTGCAAATATGTGCCCCATGCATTCCACCAGCTCCAAGTTGCTGAGGACATTCTTATTGAAACGGAAAAAGGGAGTGACACCAAGGTCTGGAATTCTCCGATCCGACCATTTGCACAGCGGGAAGTCCTCGGATGCTGTCCAGTGCCCAGTTCCGATGTCGATTTCGAAGAGCCGCACAACACCTCCAACTCTTGAGTTCCTTTGCACCTCCCTGGCGGTAGCCCCTCGAATGTCTGCGAAGTAGAGACGCCCGCGCAGTTTGGCGCTTGTGCAGTAATCGCCCAGCTGCGGTAACGGTGTATGACGATGATACACACGTTGCCAAATGTCGGACTTGGACTCGTAAACGTACACCGATCGCCAAGTATACTTGTAGTAAAGCACTTTGTACCAGTTTGCCTCGGCGTCCACCATGATCTGAGCTTGCACGCCGTACGTGTATCGTAGTCCACCCTTTCAGAGATTCACCTTTAAATGCTGGAAGAACCCGGAACTGTTTTGTCAGGGGATTGATCACCGTCAGAGATTCCCAGTCCCACTTCCTACCGAGGCGGTAATCGTTGCAACGGTAGCACGCTTCCCCGTGCAGTTGACGCCGTCTGTGGTCGGGTGCCATCAAGCTAACAGAAAGAGCCCTGACAAGGAGAAGGCCATCTGAGCTGGCGATGATGTCGTACTGAAGGAGCCTGCAGTTGGGCGGCGGGGTCGGAAGATAGTCTAAGATAGGAGATGTGCGCAGTAGCTTTCTCGACGATTGATCTGCAGTTGTGTGCCTGATTCCAGACAACGACAATGACAATGACGTCGGTGTGCGCAAATCTAGCTCGGCGATCACTGGGAAGAACCAGTCGCGGTTGTTGTCCAGGCGGTGGGCATCTGCTATGGCGGTGATGTTGTCGTGGAACCAAGCTGCCCACAATTTGGAGACGCTTTTCAGGTTCAGAATGTCCCGGGCGCTGAGACTTTGTAAAAAGCTGGGTTGCGACAGCACTGCGTCTGTAAAGTTGACTGAGTCTGCTCCGATGGAATCGTGACGCGCAGCATCGATAACACACACCAATTCGGGCACCGATTCCGCTTTCCGACGCTTGCGATCATGAGCTTGGTCTGATAGTAATTCGGTGACTGAGTCTGCAACCGAAAACTCCTGTTGAGCTGGAGAATGATCCATCGCGTCGCTGGTGGCCATAGCTGCACAACAAGGAATGCAGAAGGACGTGTAGAAAATATCAACTTGTTCTAACCTGAGAGCTCGAATTAATGGCAAACGGATGCATGCGCAGTAAGAATCCGAGATCAAGCTAGAGAAAAGAAAAGAAAAGCAAGCTGACAAACCGAGATCGGAAGAGGAATCGAAAAGCAGGCCAAAACCCCCGGCAAGCTAACTAACTACAACGTCAATAGTGTCAACGTTGCAAAGCCTGATATCCGGAACTCCAAAGAACTGCATGCAATTGCAATTGAAGAGAGACTAAGTAGATACCAGCCCCTAGAATGAACCAGGATATCAGTGGATCTATGGCTCTGTTTGGAGGGCAGTAGTTCTTTAATTGGAGAGGGAGTATCTTTCACATCGTTTTCAGATGGATGCGTGGGTCTTGTAGGAGACATGGTGGAAGTACTTAGTGAGCAAGTGAAAATCGGTCTTGCAAGAGACACGGTGGAAGTCCATGGTGAGCAAAAACGGCCTTGGCAAGAGACACAATAGAAGGTCGTGGTGAGCAATAGGAACCCAACAAGATTTTCATCATGAAAACAAGATCCAGGAAGATTTACGTGGTGGACAAAAGATGACCTTGCAAGAGACGTGGTGGAAATGCGTGGTGAGGGGTCACATGTAATTTGGAACGCATGAGTGCAAAGGGTATTTATCGAATAGGTAACATTGATTAAATGTCTCATCTTGGAGATTTTGGTCCTATATTTCAATGTCTTATCTTTTAACGTTAGATTTAAAAGTAAGATTTTAAACTACACTAAATGATTGGGCTATTTAGTGTTCATAGAGAATTGATGTTTTTTACCACAATTCATTCTTGAAATGGGCAATGGTCTGATATAGGTACTCCAAAATGCCCTTTTAACTCTAAAATCAACCCCTATGGCAACTTTGAATGAGTCCCTCTTTTAAACAAAATAAATAATGAATCGACCAAGTGTGGTTCTATTTTCTACACTCATGAAGTACAAAAAAAAAATCCCCAAAAAAAGTGAAAATTTTTAAAGATTTTAAAAGAAACTTTTTGTATAAAATTCAAAATTTGTCTTAACTACTTAAAAAATCCAAAAACATTGTTTAAAATATCCAATAATGTGATTTTGGTACCAATTCTTGATGTAAAGTACATCTAGATATGTCCATAGATATGAATTGATTAGTTTCAAAGGATTAAAAATATTATTCATTTTTAAATAGTCCCTATTTAAAACAAAATAAAAAATGAATCGACTAGATGTAGTTTTGATTTCCTACACTCATGAAGTACACAAAAAATATGTATATATCACATAAAATTTGAAGATTTTTAAAGATTTTTAAAAAGACTTTTTGTACAAAAAATCAAAATTTGTCCTAACAACTTAAAGAAATCCAAAAAATTGTTTAAAATATATAAATTGTTTAAAATATCCAAAAAAATGTTTAAAATATCATGTGATTTTGATTTCCTACACTCATGAAATACTTTCAAAGTTGTCATAGGGGCTCATTTCAGAGTTACAAGGGCTTTTTGGGGTACCCATGTAGACTATTGCCCAAATAAGAAGAGAAAGTGTTCCTACAACACATCTAGGAGTTTGCCACTTGTCATTTTCTCTTTCATTGAGAGTGCCTTATTCTTTCTAGGTGATGAGAGTGACATCAGGTAGTATGCCATATTTAATATTATAAAGTTGTCATCTGTCATTGCAACACTACATTCATTTTTTTCTTAAAAAACACTATACCTCCTTGAAATCAAATAGTGTGCAATTTGAGAAATAGTGTCCCAGACACTAAATAGTCCATTTGGTGAAATGTAATGGATTATAATAAGGACTAATTCTATAAATAGTTATAAAATCTTACAAATGGTTGAGATTATTGAAAGGATGCAATGACTTTTTATATATAAAAAAATTGGAACAAATTAATTCAATTCATGAATCATTTCACTAATTAAATTCCCAAACTACACTACCTAACATAGTTTTATAGTATAGTAGGGTTGGAACTAATAGTTGATCAAAGTGTAAATAAAAATGAACGAACTTTTCAAATGTAATAGTAAAATAGAGGCATTTCAAGTCGTTCACATCTACCTTTAACAACATTAAATATTTTCCACTAGTAGAATCATATTAATATTAGTGCATTTTGATTGTTAATGATTTTTATTTTTAAAAGCATTTACCCTTGATTAATGTAATCTATAGAAATGTCATATTTTAAAGGTTTAGCTCTCATTGTCTAT
The DNA here is from genome assembly GCA_022496805.1 of Pohlia nutans. NCBI lineage: Eukaryota > Viridiplantae > Streptophyta > Bryopsida > Bryales > Mniaceae > Pohlia > Pohlia nutans. The sequence continues at coordinate 10,518,137 of CM040105.1, forward strand.
CATTTAAGTTATAAGTTAGTAAATTTTATGTTTTTTTTCTATACTAGGATGTTTTCTTCTCTTCAAGTTCATACAAAAACATCCTTCTTCATTCTTACAATCCCAAAAATGTACATTTTAGTTATAAAATGAAACTGACATACTTTAATCCATAAATGCATGGGTTCTGTTTAAGATCCTACTCCCTAAAATACCTCCCACCAACTTCTACATGCCTATTTTTGTCTTCATGGAAATGCAACATGAAACTTGAAAATGCCTTTGATGAAATTAAAGACACTCTTTCCTTTTACAAACTAAAAATGCACTATTGGACCAATTGTACATTCAATTCTCATTTTGAAGAGATTTTCATTATAATTTTAATCTTCTACAAACTCTAATATATTTCCAAAATGATATTTTTTCTAAAAACAAACACCTTTTGAAATCATCATTCAATAAGAGTTAAAACGTTACACTAATGATATGTATAATGATTAATGAACACTATAATTCATGAGTTTGTTGCATCAAAGTATATAATTAACATTACAATTTTGAAATCACATAAACGGTTATTAATAATGTGAATGTCTTGATTTACTATGATATTAAAAATGTTACAAATATAATCAAGTTGAGATTAAAAAGGTCGTAGTGACGATTTATATAAATTAAGGAATTGGATCAAGTTTAGTTCTTGAATCATGTTAGTAACTAAATTCCTAAATGTTTACTAACATAGTTATATATTAAAGTTAGTACTTGCCTACCGAATCATTGATGTAAGCTCACAAAACTTATTTGGTCAAATAATACATAATATAAAAAAAATTGACATTTTCTTTTATATATTTATTTTTAATTTGATTTCAACTTAAGGATCCATTTAAAAGAAAAGCTTCAAATAAGTTTAAATTATCCTTTGAGATCTAAATAATTCTCAAAAAATGATGAAATATAGTTATAGCATGTGAGATCTTTGTACTAAAATAGAGGGGGTTTTGTCGCACCCTTTTACAAAAAATGCTCAAACACCATGGTTCCTACAAAAGGTCATTGGATGATCACTGGATTGAAGGCCTTGCAAGAAACAAGATGGAAAACCGAATGATTGAATAGTTCATGCCAAGTTGTGTTTAGATTGAAAGAACTTATTGTACCCTTTCAAACATGATAACGATGTTTTATCTAGTTGGTACCATGGGACCCAAAAGTCACAACTATGTTTCATTCAACTCTTTAGAGCATGGGTTCAAAAATCATAATAAAGTTTTAGTTTGAGTTATGGTTAGTGGGCATCATTTGATGTACATCTCATGTGTGAATAAAAAGAGAGCTCAAGTTGAGTAACACATCTTTTTATCTTTCCTCTACACTTGCAAGCAGATTTGCTCTCATCTCAAGTCTTTGGGCTTTTCACAAAGGTTCGTCTCTCCTCTACACTTTGAAAGATTTGTTCTCATCTCAAGTCTTTGGGCTTTTCACAAAGGTTCGTCTCTCCTCTACACTTTGAAAGATTTGTTCTTAGTTCATGTCTTTGGGCTTTTCACAAAGGTTTGCCACTGGTGTTATCACATATTCATATAGTACCAAGTTCGATTCTCTTCATGGATGTCTTTTTTAGTTGCAGGTTGTAAAACTTCTAATTCAGCTCCTTCCTATTTATTTGTTTGGTGGTTGTCAGTTGTGACCTTGTGTTTGAAGAGCAGTTAAGAGAATGGAGATGTTAAGAGATGCCGATACGCACTGCCGAGGAGCACATGGAATCGCCGCATCCGCCCACCATGGCCCGAGACAATGAGAGCCTGGGGAAGTCACTATCAAGAATTTAGATAACTATGAGAGAACAAATATAGGGTGTTTTTAATTTATTTGAGATAAAAATTATTAATTTATAGAAGTAATACCTGGGGAGTGCACTTAAAGTTAAGATTAGGAATACACGTGAGTGTGTTTTAATAGCATACCTCCTACAATACTTGGCCTTAAAATAGTTTTTAAATTAAGATTTTTTAGGTACTAAATCATTACGTATATATCTATCATTTGGTATAAATTTCAGGACAAAAAGTTTTTTAAATCTTATAAAAAAAAATGATAGAAGTTTGAACTAAAATGTGTTGTTTTTTGCTTCAAAAATCAATTTGAAAATATTTACAAGTGATTGTTTTTTGAAATTTATACAACAAGAACTTTAGATTGTGTTTAACAACTTCATATTTTTTTACAATTTTTAAATGACTTTTTAGTACATACATAGGGGGGTCAAAAGTACGCACTCATGTGATTCCTAGTCTTAACTTTAAGTGCAGTCCCCGAGAAGTAATATAGGGTATTTTAAAACCAATTTGGGAATATTTTAGAAATATTTTAGGAATATTCTTGGATTATATGTGAAATATACCCCAAATATACTATAAATAGTAGAATATTCCAATTATTTCATAGCCCCCCATTAAATACCCTTTGTTCACCCATATGTACCCAAAATTTACACTAAGTGACTTCCCCAAGAATGAGAGTCCCGTTTGGCACTCTCTAGACGCCGAGATTCATGCTTGGGATGAGGTTACGCAGCTCCTCATCTAGACTGTAGAGGAGCTTGAACAGACTTTGATTTATGGATATGCTGGCTAACTCTTTGACCTTGCTACGGACTGAATTGATGCGATATTGCTAGAGGGTACAAGCATGCTTGGGGTACCCCAATCAGGAACTAGGAATCACAAATGACAGAACTTTTAAATGTCATATTTTGCAAGTAAATACAAAAGTAATTTAAAAAACATTACTTAGTATTAGAATACATGTAATTGTGTCATTTTTACAAATTAAAATGTATAAAACCATTCATTTTTAATTTTCATAATTATTGGGATTTAGTACCTGATATCATATCAATGAAAAATAAACATGCATATATAAGAATTTTACCATGAATTATTTATCCGTTCACTACCTTACAACTCACTTTTTATGTTTCAAATTTGAAATCCAAAAAAATCTTCAATTTTGAAGTTCTTTTAGATGTAGCCCCTCCTTATAATAATTCAGACTAAGGATAGTGAAAATTATAAAAAATAGTTACATACCACATTTCATGTTATAAAGTACAATTGATTATCAGAACATCATAAATCAATCTAATTAATTACAAACACTTTCCATTAAGTTTCTATATTCCTTTTTTATTTTTGAACTAAAAACTCACTGTGACATAGTCGTGAATGTGGGCTACAAGAATCATATTAACAACTTTAATCAATTAATAGCAATTTTTTAATGTACTTCCATATTGTATTCTACTTGAAACAAGTGAAGCTATATTAAAAGTATGCTTTAATAATGAGATTTGTAATCTAACCTATATTAAAGGGAAAAAATATCACAATTTTATAGTGTGACATTCCTTATGGGGTACCCCAAGCATGTTTGTACTCTAAACTATGAGTCTATTGAGGAGATGACATTGGATCTCCTGGATTGCTTCAAGTGCATGAGGTGCATTGTCTTTGTTGTGCGTCCTCCCCGCGCTAGTCACTCAGCACTAGTAGCAGACCTGTCGTTTTTCATTCCCCACTTTGTGGGAACAGTGAATAGTACCGGAATATTATACCTATATTTTTGTCTTCTTGTGACCAAAACTACTCACCAACATTGACACAACCCATGTGCCTGACGCAGTTTCATTTCTTTTTCATTTATAGTAAAACATTTGTTTCGTTAAAAGTGCACATGCCATATAGAAAGTACACATGCTGAAATTTTGTACGTTTGAAGAAAGCATAGTCATAATTTACCTATAAAGTGCAAAAATTGAATGTACATTACATTAAAAAAAATGTAGTGCGAATTTGAGAGGGGGGTGGGTATGTTCCCACCCTCCTCCCTTTAAAATTAAAAGAAATGTAGAGCAAATTTTAGAGGGGGGTGGGTATGTTCCCACCCCCCTCCTTAAAATTTTAAAAAATGCAGTGCAAATTTTAAAGGGGGGTGGGTATGTTCCCAACCCCCTCTCCTTTTTAATAAAAAAAAAATGCAGTGCACATAGCACTAAAAAATAGTGCACATAGCTATGTGCACTTTTAACAAAACAAGTGTTGTAAGTGAAAAGCGAGACATCTATAATACAATACAGCTTGGTTTGTCTCACTCGACCGTTCCGCGCTGGAATTTGTCGAGGAGTCAACCTAAGTTCAAAAACAAGTGGTTGTCCTTCATCTGCATTCCTTCTTTCACGGCGTTCCTTCTTTCTGCGTTGATGCGCCTTTGGTCACACCGCTTCTATATCTGCTGTGCTCTTCTCCCTGATGACTCTCTTCCGCAATGATCCAAACTTCATGCTGAACCCTATAAATGATGGAAGAATTCATTATCTGCCTATTTGACAACATGATGATTTAATAGAATTGAATGAAAGAATAGTATTTTTGAAGAAATCTTAATTCATTGATCATTGTTATTTTGCGGTACATTGCAAACATTTGTGGAGTTGTTGTATCAATTGGCGTGCAGTCGGTTGGGTTGGATTAATTGGGATCCATTTATTGATTTGTTACTACAATCCACTTCTGGTTAGTCTTTAGGACTCGTGCTTTATTGCATTTGAGCTCTTGGACGGTACCGGGAGTGGGTTTTGCGGATGTTGTTGGGTTGACCGAAGGTTTTTAAACTTTTGGATGACCGCGAACAACTGTATTACAGACTTTTCACTACATCTGATATCATCAATCTGTTCATTGTGGTGAGTGAAAAAATGAGTTTGTCACGTGATTTTTATTTTGGAGTTGGGGGAGATTATTTGAAAAATAGAACGGGATGGAATTTTAGCTCTAAAAAGGGATGAAAATAATTTGTCTTTGAAATTTTAGTGGTGTGATTTGGCTCTAAATTTTTATTTTCATTTGAATTTTTTGGTAGGAGTTTCTGGATTAAGTTAGCTAAGACATTTGCTTTGATGGTGTGATATGGGTACCAATGAGACGTGTCTCACTATGTGTGACTTATATGTAACTCATTCTATGTGTACTACAAATTCTATCTTTAATCCTTTAACGTAGTGACAGATTTAACACTATTTTCAAAGAATCGTCATAAAATGTTTGATGAATAACAAAAATGGAGTTTATGTACAACACATATTTATAAATGACAATGTTAATATCAAAACATGTTTATGATATTAAACAATGTAAATGACAATCTTTATTATATCTGTTATTAATAATTTTAAATTAATTTTGCAAGGTTTTATCTTGAAATTTAATTAAAACTCCCAAGTTAACACAAATAAATAAATAAATATTGTAATGAAATTTGAATAACATGCTCTACGAGATAGTATGGTTTCTATTATTTGATTATAATATTTTGGAAAATTATGTCTAAGGTCTCTTTTTTTGAACTAAGAATAAAACTTGATATATACCAATTGTGTTGTTTTTCAAAAAATCATAATATCTTATTTTAAATATTTACACTGTACAAATGATTTTGAATTAAGAATGAAACTTGACATAAACCAATTGTGTTGTTTGTCAAAAATCATAATATCTTATTTTGAATATCCACATTATAGTACTACACAAATGATAGTCAACTAGAACAAGAACCAAGAGAAATTGGATGGATGAAAACTGTCCTTGAATGCAGCCAGGAGAATAGTTTGAATCTGCTCATTGTCCACTGTGTGCTAACGTCAACGTGCTCAACGGCACGGGTACCACTAGTTTCCTACTAGTGCAGGAAGATTTGGAAGGAGCTCATAACACGGCAGGCACTTCCAGTGCCGTTCTGCGGCCAACGGCGATGTGGAAGAGATTGCTGAAGATGAGCATGTTGAGGTGGATTGATCGGTCATTGATCATGGAAGGAATTGGAATTATTGAGGTTGCTCGCAAATTAAAGCAATACTCAACAAAACCAGGTTTCCACACAATCAGAGCTACCCATGAGTTAGTGTTTGCATGTTGGATGAAATAAGTTTTACCAGTTACAGATGTGTATTAGTATTTACATTTTGGTTTAAATACCATCATCAGGAATTTAGGACCCAACGGATTTTAAACGATTTCCGTGTGACATCCGATATTTCATGGGTTTGTACATTTCTCGCACAGATTCTGCATGGATTTTGCGCTAATTCTGCACGGATTTTTCACTTTGTTAAATAACGAAAAGAGTGAATGTAGAATCCGTGCGAATTCAGTGCAAAATTAGTGCAAAATTAGTGCGAAATCTGTGCAAAAAATGCACGCACCCATGAAATATCTGATATCGCACGGAAATCGTTAAAATTCAGTGAGGTCCTACATTCCTGATGATAGTTACAAATTTTCTTTTTGGATGATTACCACGGCTGGACATTTTCTTTCTGGTTTAAGTACTAGTAGTTGACCGTCCACGGTTAGATGTTTTTGGTTGGCTTTTTCTTTTTCTGTTGATTTTCATTGAAGGATTTTAGTGCATAACTGAACTTTTGATTGTGGAGAACGACATACCACATACTTTGGTACCACTCATACATATGTCTTTTTCCCAATATTAAACTTTGCGGCAATGAAAAATGTACTAACTGTTGTTCTTGTATTAAGTTACTTTTGTTCGCTTTTCATTCAAATGCTAAAAATGTTATAGATAGACGTTGCATTTTCTATTTTGTGAGCTTTTCTCTACATGACATTTGTCTGACATAATTGAAGGAATGAAGGTAGTCATATCGTACCACAAGATCATGAAAAGCATTTGAATACTCATAGATTTTTTGGTAATATTGTTGAAAGGTTTTTCAAGCAATTTTGTTCTATGTTTGCTATGATTGAACAAAATTTTACTTGTTTAAATAGACTACGGGCAATGGTCTAATATGCGTATCCTGAAAAGCCCTTTTGACTCTCAAATCAGCCCCTATGAGAACTTTGAATGACTCCCTCTTTAAAACATAATGAAAATGAATTGCCTGGATGAAGTTTTGATTTCTTACATTCATGAAGTACAGAGAAAAAATCACTAAAAATTTGAAGTGTTTTAAAGATTTTAAAAGAGAATTTTGTGCAAAAATCAAAGTTTGTCCCAACTACATTAAAAATATACAAAACATTTGTTAAAAATATCCAATGACGTCATTTTAGTACCAATTTTTGATATGAAGTACATCTAGATATGGGTTATTTAAAATGATTAATTTGAAGGATTAAAAATAAATAAATAAATGTACTACAATGCCTTGCAAAAGACACGGTCGAAGTCCGTGGTGAGCAAGACGGATTCAACAAGAGACACGGTGAAAGTCTATAGGGAGCAAAAACAAGCCTCGTAAGAGACAAAATAGGATTCCGGGGTGAGCAAAAATGGGCGTTGTAAGAGATAAGATAGGAGTCTTTTGTAAGCAAGAGGGCCCAACAAGAGACATAGTGAAAGTTCGTGGTGAACAAAAAAGGACCTTGTAAGTGACACTTTGGAAGTCTGTGGTGAGCAAGAGGGACTAAGCAAGAGACATGGTGAACGTTTGTGGTGAGCCAAAAAGGACCTTGTAAGAGACACGGTGGAAGTCTGTGATGACCAAGAGAACACTTGCATTTACACATGTAAAACAGAATAAGAAACTCAAATTCTTGAAATGTGTTAGAAGTTCATTTGTTGAAACCAAAATAAATCCAAAGAATGATCAACGAGTCCCACATCAACACATAAGCTGAAGCTTATGGCAGCAATGTACAAAGATATAAGGATTATAAGCGCGTAAATAACTTCACCAAGAAGATGATCTCATAACATTCTGCATGTGATGAGCGGAAAAAAAATAAAAAAAAATAAAAATAGCGACACGAAAAGGAATCCACTTCCATTCTGTATATATTTGAGTTAACCGAAAAGAAGCGCATCTAACCCCTCTTTTGCTCTACTTCTAACCTCTCTATTGAACTATACTTGGGTTGAATAGTGTCATGTCATAGATTGTCCCCTTGTGGGCCATGGGCTTAGAGCTTTGGTGGAAGGTGTGGGATTCATAGCGAGGTGTGAAGAATAATGACATGCCTTGCTTTAGATTGTCTTCCAATACATCATAAAGTAGTTTTTGGTCTATTTATATTTCAATATGAGTTCAAGAGGAATTCAACACAAGTTTGCTAAAACTTTCCTCTTTGGGCTCACTTTTTGGTTAACTCTTTTCCGGCATATGTTTTGGGCAAAATATCGTTAGATTGCACCCAGAAAAAATATCATGGCTAAAAAATGGAAAAAAGCCATGAAATTCTTTTGCTATAAAATTTCAAATTACAAAATACCTTGGATGAAACTGCTAGATTGTGAATGAAAATAATACAAAATTATGGATATGTTATATCATTTGTCCAATATGTGGATCAATGTTGAAATCTAGAACACGATATTGCCACTTTGGCACTTCATGATAAATGATTTTTGCCTTTCCTCTTGACCATAGAGGAAAAGAATGCCATTCCTCATACTAAACTCCCTTTTTAACCTAACAAAATCAATCAAAGATCACATCACTTTTTGGTGTTTTTGTAGTCATTGGGTCATTTTCCAATTTGAGCATCTTAATACTTTTGTGGTACACTTTGTTGTGTTTGCCCCTACATAGTTATGTTATAGTTTGTTTCATTATTTTAGAATAATTGTATAGATCTCAAAATATCTTGAATCTCAAATGTTACAAATGTGATTCATCATTTTTTCTTGGAAACAAGTTTGTGGATGGAGGGATCTAAAATAGGACACAAATGTGGTGTATGTTTGTTTGCGGAAGGAGGGATCTTAACTAGGCAAGAGGCACAAATCTTGGTGCATACCGTTTGCGGAAGGAGGGATTTCAAGAGGCACAAATCTCGTGCATGCCGTTTGCTAAAGGAGGGATTGAAGAGGCACAAATTGGTTCATCATTTCTTTAATGGCAAAGATATCAAAATCATTTAACCTCGATCATTCCTTTTTTTGAAGGTACATGTTACTTTATACCTTCTTCTTAGAGTATTGATCTCAAAAGTCATAACCATGTTCATCTTTTCTATAAGAACATTGATTTTTAATGTTTTATCCCTTCTTTTGTAAGTTTAGAAGAAGATAAGTCTCCTTAACCCCTAAAAGCCCAAGGGGTATTGAACAAAACATAGATGTGTTATAATATGTGCCTTCCATATGTTTGATGAAGTTTAGCTCAATAGACAAAATGTAGGGCATCATCTCTACAAATCATCCGTACAATCAAACTTCCAAAAAGAACTTTAGATCTTTTTCTAATGAATTTAAAAGCATTAACCTTTGAAGTTTCTTATAAATTATAATTTTCACTTTTTGAGTTTAAAATTTAGCATGATTGGTTAAAGTCGGTTTATCTATTGTAAACTTCAATGAAGCAAAAGAAATGATGGAGGAAACATCATTACTTTTCCCAAACAACAAATTTTATAACACTAAGACAATGTCGAGGTGATCCTTTTTGAAAATTTCTCCCGGGTGAAGTTTAACTCAAATTGCCATAATTCAAATTGCGTTAGAAAGTAGACTTGATGCAGTATTTTAAATTATTTTTTATTTTTTCAAAAACAAATTTTTTATTTTCGGGCAGCCTGTTGGATTTGGTTAGCGACCAGAAAATGGTTGTTTGAGCATTTAGGGGTTAAATAATCAAACGAGGAAGAAAAACAATAATGAGTTTATATTCAAAATATGAAAACCTCTTTAAATACAATTTAAGTTTGTGGGAAAATTAAATAAACTTTAAATACGTATAATATAATTTCATTATTTTCATTCCATTTTCTCTTGTTTTCTTTTAGACGGTCCTTAGTGTGGTTTAACCCCTCAAGACTCAAGAGGCCTAAAAGTAGCTCTTCTTTGGTCAAACTTAGTTGTCACTTTGAAAAAAAATCTATTTTTATTTGAGTTGAACTATTAAAGTAAAGATAATCAAGTCTAATTTCTATTCTACTTTACGATTCATAAAAATATATATTCTTGAATCTTTTATAGCAATTACCAATTCAATGGTAATAGGCAATTTTTTCTTCAATATAGTTTTCTTATTGAATTTTCAAATTAAAAACTTTATGCAACTTTTAAACATACTAAAGTGTTTTTGATTGTGATTTACACCCAAGGTAAAAACTTTTATCAATTTTAGATACTTATTGTAATTAATATGAGTTATTGAAGACATAAAGCTTAAGAAAATCATAATAATTTCAATTTCCAAGAGAGGATTATGAAAATTTCAAGATTTATAGTAAACATATAGGTTCATCTGTAAAATATATTTTCAAAATATTTTTCTCATACTTAAAGCAAGAAATTGAATTGTAAACTAAAGTTTGAATACATTGAGAAGGGGATGGGCCTTGAGGGATTAAATGTGGGTCTCCACATTGCTTAAAATTTTATAAAAGAAAATTTTGATTATTTAATAACTTAGAGGCCGTTGATTTTTTTGATTTTTTTTTCTTTTAATCTGACTTGTGAATAGTAGTTCCTTTAAGTATTAAATTTTGAATGAAAGAAGTCTAATGAGAAAGTCATTTGTTTTTTATTTGTTTTGTTTCTTTATTTATTATTTATTTCTTTTAATTTTGTGATTTAGGTAATGCCTTGATGTTTAAATGTTTAATTAAAATATTGAAAGAATAGGTTTAAACCCAAGGTTATAGAACATGTGTTCACGACTATACTTTGTTTATTTTCTAAATAGATAAATACTTAAATAGTGCCAAAATTAAAATACAAGTACATGCCAAGGTAGTTGCAAGGTAGGGTGTACAAACTTTGGTGAAATTTAGGGTGTGGACCGAATGCACAAGATGCATGTTTGTCAAAATCTCTCTATTTCAAAAATATTAAAACTAATAGGTGATATTTTTAACTAATTTTGTTTTGACAAATGATGAGATTAATGTTTATAAAATCTAAAGATACATTAATTTTTTGTATAAAGTCTTTATATTAAGAAATATGAAGTTTTGAAAGTAGCCTTTTGACCCCTAAAAAGTCCGAGGGGTATTGGACAAAACATAGATGTGTTATAATATGTGCCTTCCATATGTTTGATGAAGTTTGGTTCAATAGACAAAATGTAGAGTATCATCTCTACAAATTATCCGTATGGTCAAACTTCCAAAAATAACTTTAGATCATTTTTTAATGAATTTAAAAGCATTAACCTTTGAAAATTTGTATAAATTATGATTTTCAATTTTAGAGTTCAAAATTTAGTATGATTGGTTAAAGTTGGGCTACCTATTGTAAAAGAAGATTTGGATAAATTTAAAATAAGATGTAAAAGAATATTTGGATAAATTTAAAATAATTATGGTAATCTATGTAAGATACTACACATGGGTTTTGATTTGACAATTGACATTGTAAATAATTAGAACTCATGCACAATATTCATCATTGAATTTTCATTATATTCATCGTGTTTTTTGTTTGCCGAATAAAGCTTTTATTATTTTTATTTTTATTTTTATTTTTATTTTATTTTATTTTATTTTATTTTTTGGCCGCCGTTCAGAGTTCAGCAGCCGCGGCTGTACCTACCCTAAACTTTTTTTCCTTCTTCTTTGTTTTTTCTTCTTCTTTTGTTTCTTCTTTCTTCTATAAGGAGAGGGGAGGGGGACTTAGGGTGCGTGGCCGCGCACCCAACGGTTGAATAAAACAAAAAATTAATAATAATAATTTTTATTTTTTTTATTTTTTTGCAACCACCGTTTAGGGTTCAGTAGCCTTAATTGTACCCACCCTGAATTTATTTATTTTTCTTTATTGTTTTTATATAATTTGTAAGATTCAGCACCACAAATGGCAAGCTCATCCCTAACAAAGAAGAAGAAGAAGAATTAAAAATAAATAAAATTAAAAAAATTAGGGTTTAGCGCCAGAAATGGTAAGCTGAAACCTAACTAAGAAGAAGAAGAAAGAAGAAAGAAAAACATTAAAAATTAAAAAAAATTAAAATTAACCTTTGTACAATTGTGGTATCCACAGCTACACAGGAAGAGTCAAGAATGGAAAGAAAAGAATGAAGAAAAAATAGAAGAGAATAAAATAAAAACAAGAAAGAAGATAAGAAGGAAGACAAGAAAGAAAACAAGATAAAATAAAAAATAAAAATAAAAAATACATAAAAGAATTGATTGTTTACAATGTGTGGAATTGTAGAAATACAAAAATTTCCGTTTTTTAGAGAATTCTTTAGACAAATTTTTTTAATGCGCCCAGGGGCTAAGTGCATGATTATATGGCCAAGTGCAAAAATAGCGAATTGCACCATGGTTAGATGTTTCCGGTTTGCTTTTTCTTTTTCTGTTGATTGTCATTGAAGGATTTTAGTGCAAAACTGAACTTTTGATTGTGGAGAATGACATACCACATACTTTGTTACCACTCATAGATATGTGTTTTTTCCAATATTAAACTTTGCTGCAATAAAAAATGTATTAACTCTATTGTTCTTGTATTAAGTTACTTTTGTTCTTTTTCCATTGGAATGTTGAAAATGTCATAGATAAACATTACATTTTCTATTTTGTGAGTTTCTCTCCACATGACACTTGTTTGTACTTGAAGGTATTCATATCCTACCATAAGATCATCAAAAGCATTTGAATACTCATGGATTTTTGGGTAATGTTGTTGAAAGGTTTTTCAAACAATTTCATTCCATGTAGCTAGTTCCACTAGAAGAAATGTGGGATTCTACGTTTATAATTATGCGACTCAAACTAGTTCAAAACTAGTCCATAATGATTGTCGTTAATTATTACAGACTAACTAGTTTGAGTCGTATACTTGTAGTCATAGAATCCCACATTTCTTCTAGTGTTCTAACTTAATATAAAGAATAAATATTAATAAGACAAGGATCATGTTCAAATGCATGTATGTTCAAATGTCTGTCCAATCTTATCCTCGTCGATCTTTATTGATAAGGGACTTCTGGGTACATTCATAGTATAACGAACCAAGGAAAATGTAACCAGACAATGATTATTTTTATGAATTTCGAAGCAATTATTTTATTAATTTGAATCGATAATGCAATATAAATTAATACCTACATATGTTATATGTCATTCTACCATATACTATATTTTGACAATATTTGAGAAGTTATTGGTACTCCAAAACGATTCAAATATGGTTGTAATAAGTCGTTTCTAACAACTAAAATGTGCTTTTGAAGCATTAAAATGTCTTTAATATATTGCAAAATGTCCTTAATTTTTTCTAATATCTACATAAATTAAAGATATAAATTCCTAAGCACTCATCGAGAGTGGTTAAATTTGGACGCCGTTGGCTCACTTTATTGTGAATGCACCCTTCTACTTATTTGCTTGCAATGCAATTGTCTTGCATTTGGGCAATGGCCTGATATAGGTACCGGTGAGACCGTCTCACTATGTGTGACTTATGTTTGACTTATGTTTAACTCATTTTATGTGTGCTAGAAATTCCGTGTTTAACACCATGTATATAGCTGCAGCCATGACACTTATAACACCATCTAATTTTTGTAATTTTCCAATGATTTTTTCTTACAAAAAAATATTTCTCAAAAATCACACTATTTTTAGAGGGGTACCTATATCAGGCCATCACCTATTTGTGCTAAAATGGAAAAAAAAAACAAAACAAAACAAACGCCTACGTAGTACCCTGCCTAGTACGGATCAATTTGCTGATCTAATCATTGCCAAGCATTCCTCAGTCAACTGCATACCCAAAGCAGTCGCCACGAACCGCAAGCCAGGCTGTCCAGTGTAGCAATGGCCAGTGCTGTACGTGCCGGTCTCGCTAATAGCCCTCGCTAAGAAAAATTCCGGTCGCTTACACCAGCCATTATCACTGAAAACCGGGTGTAAGTGGTCAACTTTGGTAACTTTGATATATATGTATGGCCGGTGTAAGCAGCCGAGATCTGTTGTAGTGCCTAGCCTTGACTGGACATTGCTGGAGGTTTGATTAACTGACGTGCCATACTGGAAAAAGATGGCTCACCTCGTAGGACGTTACAATAGATAGATAGATAGATAGATAGATAGATAGATAGATAGAAACTCCGGTCCTCTTTCGAAGGCCGGCGTGAATAAAGTGTCCGTTCGTAATGTCAATGACTCAGTGCCCACCGGACAAAGGGCGACGTTACAACACTTGTGGAAGTGAACCGGATTTCTCCGGTGGGATGACCGTGGATTGATCCGACCCCATCATTGGCGCAAGGAAAGTGACAAAGCAGTTGGGGAATGGCCTGATATGGATACCACTTTTACGCGTCTCACATAGTGTGACTTCCCGGGGTGCACTCTACATTATGTTTGAGAATCACGTGCGTTCATGACCCCCTCTGAAAACCCCCTTGTATACGAGGCGTTATATATCTAAAACTTTTGTATATAGATCTATTCCATCCTAAATATATGTTTAATGTATGTATACGTCAATATTCTCAGCTCTAAATGTGTTTATTGTATGTATACGTAATACGGCAATGTTCAAATTAATATCCCTCTTGTGCACTCACGTATACTTGTACATGTTTAGTATGGTGCACCCCAAGGAGTTCAGACGTACGTGGTCGTGAGTCGCCATATCTAGGCTTTGTGATACATACTCGAGCACTGCCAAGGATGTTGCTACAATACTGAAGTAAAGGCTCATGTGCACAATGCTAAAAAACAACTTGCTCCTGACTAGCCAGACAGCTACAACATACTAAATTCCCTGTACATAACATTAGCCCCCTTCATGGGGGCTCTGTATTTCCTTCATGCACTCTGCTCATCACCTTGGGACTCCACGTCTCCACCTGTCCAATAGCTATTGATGAATTCATGTCGGGTGTGGAATATGCAGCACCATCTACTGTTGGGCCATGCAGAGCCACTGCATGCTACTGAATGTTATGGTACGTACATGAATGTGCTTCACTTTTTAATTGAAAATTTGAAACTAGTGTGGCCTTGTGCCGTTGTCCCAAATGTTTCCCATGTTTCCTATGTCCCCGTGCTCACCATGTTTATTGTGTTCTTGTGCTTTTCCCATGTGCCCTTGCGTTTTATGTGTTCTCTGTGCTTTTTCTTTTTAGAATAATTTGTCCATAATTTAATTCAATTTATGGTGACAAAATCCGATTAAAAATCCATAACTTTCACATCGTAAAACTAAAATCTACAAAAAAAAAAAAACAAAACTTTGGTGCACCCCTACCTATTGCTCAAGAGTTTTCCAACTAAGCCAAGAATGACATCAAAAACTCCTATATTCCATTTCTCATAATTTAATTCAACTTATGATGAAAAAATCACTAATAATTCTATAACTCTCACACTATACGTCCGAAAGCAAAGAAACCACTTTAATGCACCCCTCCTTGTCGAGAGCTTTCCAATAGTACCAAGAACGCAGTTGACGGGTGTACGGTTGAGGAAATATCAACGTTACATACCAAAAAACCAAAACAAAAAAAAAACAAAGTGCATTAAATCCTTAATGTAAAGATACAAAGTAAGTATAGTACTCCATTTTTACATTCTAGAAATCATAATTACAAATGTTTTTAAATCGTTCAATTGTACCTCTTTTTGTCACTTGAAGTTATTGAGGGCAGTTTTTGGCATATGAATTTTGGATCATAGCTCTAATGATTCTATAATTCATATTGGGATAAAAAATCATCAAACAAATCATTTTGAAGGAATTGAGATAATCAAATGGAGAATAACAATATAAAATACTAATAAAAAAACATGACTTTTTTGGACTTTTTGGACTTTTGGGAAAAGAAACTTTGCTTAAATGTTACATCTTGGAGTTCTTGGAGTTCTTGGAGTTTTGGTCCTATATTGAATCTTATTTTTGAAGGCTAAGCTTAAAAACTGGAGTTGGTACTATTTAATGTGATGGGTTTACTCATACTATACTTATATAGAAATCTTGAAAAAAAATATAAAGTTTGTAGTCCCTATAGAGGCTTAATGTGAACTTCCGTGCAGTCATTCTATACATTACAAAGTAATTCATTTTAACGCCTAAGTGACCAAACAATTATTGACCTTTTTTTAAGGAATGCCCAAGATGAAGAAAAAGAGTATAAAAAAATAAAAAAAATAAAAAAATTCAATAAGGAAATCAAATCTACTTTCCAACCCAATTAGAATCATGTCGATTCAAGTTAAACTCTACCAAGGATAATTTTTCAAAGACAAAGACCTCAATATTGTCCTAGTATTATAAAATTTACTATACCTATTTGGAGTGAAAGTAATGATGTTCTCTCCTTTGAAAAAATTGCTTTTTGAAATATTAGAATAGAATGTCTAGTTTTAACCAATCATACCAAATTTCAAATTTTAAAAATAAATTTTTAATTTTGATAAAATTTGAAGTTAAATGCTCCTAAAATTCATTTCATGAAGATTTAAAACTTTTTTTGGAAATTTAACTGCACGGATCATTTTTAAACATCATGCTTTTCATTTTCTCTATTGAACCAAACTTCATCAAAGATAAAGAGGTCACATATTATAACACATCTACTTTTTTCTAATACCCCTTTGTCATTTAGAGGTCAAAAACAGCAATGGTGTTCCAAATTTTCCTTTGGTTGAACAAAATAGTTTTATTTTTAGTCCATGTATAACATGCAATTCGCTATTTATGCACTTGGCCAAGTGCGCTCATTTCATAAGCATATTTGACTTCTAAAAAGGTTGGTTAAATAGTTCTCTAAAAAACATCAATGTTGTCTTTCTTCAATCCCCCACATTGTAAACAAATAGTTATTTTAATAAATTTTTATTCTCATCTTTATCTTTTCTTTTATCTTTTCTTTTTTATCTTGATTTCTTTCTTGTCTTCTTTCTTGTCTCCCTCTTGTCTTTCTTCTTGTCTTCCTTTTTGTCTTCGTTGTCTTTTTTTTCTTCTACTTTTTCTTCAGTTGTGGCTGCTAAACCCTAAACAATCGGAGCAAACCTAAAAATTATTACCAAAAAAATAAATAAAATTATTTTTATTTATTTTTTCGTTTTTTGGGTTAGCCGTGGGGTGCTGCTGAACTCTGAATGGCAGCCGCCCCAAAAAAAAAAAAAAAAAAAAAAAAGTTTTTTTTTTTTTTTTTTTTCCTTTTTTCTTGGCCGTGGGGAGTTGCTGAACCCTAAATGGCAGCTGCCAGAAAAGAAAAAGAAAAGAAAAGAAACTTTTTTTGACTTTTTTTGACTTTTTTTTACTTCTTTTGACTTTTTTCAAAAATAACTATTTTTAGCCGCTTGGGTGCGCGGCCGCGCACCCATAAACCTTCTCATCTCCCTCATTTTCATCTCCATCCCTCCCTCTCCATCCCTCCCCTCTCCTCATATATATAAGGGAGAGGAGAGGGTCTCTCCCATTCATTCTTCAACTCCCTCTCCCTCCTCACGTCTCTCCTATATATATGAGGAGAGGGGAAGGAGAAGAAGAGGAAGAAGAGTCTTTGGGTGCGCGGCCGCGCACCCCAGCGACTAAAAATAGTAATTTTTAGAAAAAGTCAAAAAAGTCAAAAAAAAAGTTTTTTTTTTTTTTTTTTTTGGCAACTGCCATTCAGGGTTCAGCAGCACCCCACGGCCAAGAAAAAAGAAATAAAAAATAAAAAATAAAAGAAAATAAAATAAAAAAATAATTTTTATTTTTTTTGGCGGCTGCCATTCAGGGTTCAGCAGCACCCCACGGCCAACCCGAAAAAAAAAAAAAAAAAAAAAAAAAAAAAAAAAAAAAAAAAAAACTTTATTTTTTATTTTTTTTATTTTTGGGTTTGCTCCCATTGTTTAGGGTTCAGCAGCCACAACTGAAGAAAAAGTAGAAGAAAAAAAAGACAACGAAAACAAAAAGGAAGACAAGAAGAAAGACAAGAGGGAGACAAGAAAGAAGACAAGAAAGAAATCAAGATAAAAAAGAAAAGATAAAAGATAAGATAAAGATGAGAATAAAAATTTATTAAAATAATTATTTGTTTACAATGTAAGGGATTGAAGAAAGACAATAATCGTTGGTTTTTTAAAAATAAAAGTAAGACAAATAAAATCAAGCGATCGGGGACCAAGTGCATGATTATATAGCCAAGTGCGTAAATAGCGAATTGTGTGTTGTATATAATTTTTTTTGAAAAAAAAAAAAAAAAAAAAAAAAAAGGTCTAAAAACAAAATGTATGCATAATCCTATTTTGAAAAAGCATGCCTTATACATCTTCTAGAAATTGAAAATTTGGAAAGCATAAAGTTTTTAATTCACTTGAGATATCTATAAATTCTAAGGGAGAGAGAGTAACATGGGCTTCCAAGCCCATATGAATGAAGCGTCTATTAGAGATAGTGCTACTAAATATGCCACAAGGACGTAAATAGCGCGTGCTACCCTTGATGACTTCTCTCAAAGGTGGACCCTATGACTATTTAAGCCTACCACTAGGTACCATTAAGAAGAACCAATGCTCTCCCCCAAAGACATTTCTTTAGAGTGATCATACAACAAGGTCATGAGACCCCCATTCCTTCCACCCTAGCCAAGTCCCTTTTCAATCGAGGCATATATCCATTGTGTAATCGCAAACGCAATCACCCTTTCTAACCGTCCAAGGTATGATCCAAAACTCACAATTTGTTGAACTCTTTTAACTAAAACACATTAGGGTCCTTGAAATCATAAAAATTGGGGTGATTTAGCTAGGATTGATCTACAATTTGTACTATGAGTTTCCATTTAGAGTTCTCCTATACAAGGAGGGTGTACAACAAGGGTTAGAAGTTCCCTACACTAGGAGGGTTGGGACCTTCAAGATTTGAGAATCAACAAATTTTGTATAAAAATTAAAGTTGTTCTTCAAGATGTTTCCAGTGCGCTCCAAAAGCTACTAAGGTAACTATACCTTAAAGCGTCCACCTTACCAAATGAGCCTATTTATACACATAAAATAGAAAACATTTTCAGTGGGTCTCAATAGCAAGTTCAAGAGGATTCCAACGCACTTTAGCATGCATTATTTGGACACCGTATGAATAAGTTATGAATTTCCAAAGTGCTGACTATAGGTTGACCTTAAAGCGATCCTAAACTCTGATGTTCAAATTGTGCACATTCTCATCAATAGTAGGGTGTCAGAATCTACTTATTATGGAAGATTGAGCTAGGGACACTTTAAGGAAAGGGTCGCTTTTAGATATAGTTACCTTAGTAGTACAGCAGAAGCACTCCTTCATATTCATGGTCAACATCAAGCACTCCATAATGACAGTCGACTTCAAGCACTCCTTCACAATGTATGGGGAGATTCGGCAATTAGTGTAAAATCAACTGAATGGAATTGCCAAATTACCGGTTGAAACTCATAGTTTTAGGTCAAAATCCGGATAAAATTTGTGATACTTAGGTGCTACCTAGGTAAAACATGGATAATAACTGGATGGGTTCTTGTCTAAAACCAGTTGATTTTGTAAAATATTGGATTTTAGCTAGTTTCCTTGGAAAACTCCCCATTTAGTGCTCCTTCATAATGGCACTCAACTTCAATAGATACTTTCATGAGAGCATCTCCACTAGCACTCTGGATAGCGCTTTGTCTATGGAAAAAATGGATGAGACTAGGTTGGTGAACAATTTATTTAGCCTGTGACACTAGATAATCCACTAAAAACCAAGGCCCTCAAAATCACTCTTTCTAGTGTATCTTCTATTCTTAATTGCACATCATAATTGCACAATCCATACGTGGTGACTTGTGAGCGGCTCACTTACTATTTTGAAGAGTCTAATTGAGTGACATTGGTGGGGGAACTATATGGTGAGGTCTGACTTTTTGGATGACCTTCAGAGTGCAATCCAAAGTGCTAGTGGAGATGCTCTAACATCCATCTTTCATAACAGACACTGCTCATAATGACGGTCAACTTCAAGACAAGACATTGCATACATATTTCATAATGACGGTCAATTTCAAGACAGACACTGCTTCCATCCTTCATAATGACGGTCAACTTCACGACAGACACTGCTTACATCCACCACATCTCTTCATCTTCTAAACATACGATGAACTCCCACATTCTTGGAACTGCTTGGCAAACCAATTTGTCCTCAAAAGATGCGACCTCATGGATAAATGAATCACGAAGGGGATGAATCACGAAGGGGATAATGAAGAATCGCTTACAAGCTTCCAGCTCAGAAGTCTTTCTTTTACAAAACGAGAGTGCTCAGGGAATTTTTTTTACGGAGCTCAACTAGACTGGAACATAAGACTTACCTATGAATATAAAAATGACAATTTACAACTTCTATAGTACAAGATGAAAATAGTCTTGTCAGCCAAACTGCATACGTGATGCTTACAATAGAAGAGCTTCCGTCTGGCTCATTTGAGGAGGCAAAAACACCCGCACTTCTCTCTCCTCGGAGAGCACGTTATGCTTCGGAACCATGATCTCTAGCCCTGCACACGCCTCGGCATAGAACGCCTTCAGATCTGCATTCTCGGGGATTCTTGTGGCAAGTCCAATCTCTCGCACAAAATCTCCAGGAGGGCAGTGCTCCGGATGCGGATCAGTCAACTTGAAGGTCCTGTCACCCCTAATAACTGTCTGAGTCCTGGCCGTGCTAGTACAATGAATCTTTAAAACACCATGTGTTGCAGTGTTTCGCCACGACACCCTGAGCCTTTGCATGTCTGTGAAAGGCAAGCTCACCATGACAAGATACCCTTTCTCGTCTTCGTAAATACTCTTGGCTCCTGTCACAGGGCCACAAGCTTCAGTCATCACTCCTGAGAAACTTGAGAGCCACCACGGTTCAGTTCCGGTGTGGAAGTTTTCAGCACCCGCGTAACCGACGATCGGCACACAAGAATCAACTTCATTGCCATTGCCACAGGGTAAGAGCCCAGTAGGGAGAAAAGAATTCGTCTTCTTTCTCTTCCCTCCTGGACTCAAGCTGCGACTGCCACTGCTGGCAGGGCTTGGCAACTGACTTGCAGCATTCACATTGCCATCGTTCATTCGCCCTGATCGTGTTGATGCCGGCTTCTTTGAGTGCCCATTTGGAGGCTTGCTTGGAGAAGGAGAGCATGTACGCTCTAAATCAAAGTCGGTGTTGGGAAGACTGCGCCACTCAGAAAACCCTTCCGCATCTGGAGGCATTACAAAATTTATTTCTCTGCCCGTCAACTCCATCCACCGTTTCAAGTCATCCTCCCCAACATTCAACAGGTTAGGTGCTCTGACAACCTCAACACCATGCACACACTGGGGGTTGGATAAGCCTCTGTAGTGCTTCCTCTGCATCCTGTGGGATCTAGCAAACCCTTTGTCTGCACTGAAAGGAAACTGTGGTTCACCAAACCTTGCATGGCCGTTCATGTAACTACGAAGCTGCATCTTTCCTAGCGCATTCTCAGGTCTCTCCTTGAAAGCCCACATGTACATGTTCTCCATGTCGTGCTGGACTAGGAAAAGGTCCAGTCGTAAATCAGATTTATCCAAGGGAGGGGCCAGAATGCCCTCCCGTAGAAGTTTGCTCTGACGTTCATCATTTAGTGCAGGCCTGAAATAATGGTTAAAGAAAAACCAAGCTCCCCAGATTGTATCACCCCGTCGCACCCACCGCCGTCCTTTAGAAGATGTCAAGGTTCCCAACTCAAGATTTTGAGCTGGCGCCAAGCTAGTATGTAGCAAGTCGGAGGCCTTTAGACCCCAAGGGTCTGGGCAAATCTCAATCGAGAGTGGTAGATTTATATCCGGTGGTCCTCCCAATAGCGCTTGTTCTCCATCCTCACATTCCTTGTGACCATTAGAATCCATAGGCAGCAACGTCGGAAATGAGACCCCTCCTCTGTTATGTTCTCTTTGCTTGGGTGTATTTCCACTTAGAATCCTGTATTGAAGGCAAGAAATAACACGTAGCACGTTGAGTAGATTGATCCTCAACTCCATACTTGACTTTGACTCACTCCAATCTCCTCAAGAAAATAAAAATGCGGTCTTGCTGTATAAGAATACTTTTTCCCAGTTGACTGTCAGACCATCGACTTTACAAGTTGACGTTGAGAGGCCTGCTAGGGAGGAGTATAGCAGACAAGTTCTTCACACCACAGTTCACTACAATGCCTCAAAACTCAATCAGTATCTGAGAATTCAAATAGGTAACAACACCAACATACCACCTAGAATAAATGAATAAGTTTGTGACCGACGTCATCACGATCAACAAGCATGAAAGATACACGCGTAGTGTAAACAACTCACAACATGATATTCAAGCAACACAACATGCATAATTACCTTTGCATGGTACTGTAATAAAAGAATATTTAGGCATGTAGAACGAGTAAACTGGGTACATGAAGACAACAACTTTCCGGGACCTTCATAATTGCTCAACGTCGAATACCTTGACAAGTGCAAAGACTTCTTGAGGAACAAAATCGATTCAACACTTACAGAGGGCGAGGACTTCTGAGATTTAGCTGATGTCTTGCTTCCAGCGAATCACTTGATTCAAGATTTGAATATCATTGTCCATCAGCAGGAACTCTATTATCGATTCTGCAAGGCAATCTGCAAGAGAGTAAACCACCTGGAATCTCCCTTCTTGCAAGAACAGCACAGAGAGTGAACTCGAGGAAGATCAACCCAGGCGCACGAAAAACGATCTTCCCTGAGGACGTTACTCAGCTGTCCGCATGTATCAGAATTCAGTCTGATCGCCATTCAAGAAAAAAAACAAACAAGTTTAGTGTGCAGGTATAGACTCAGGAAATTTCGAGACTGATATTATACCTCGAAATAGGTTAATGAAATCTACAGCATTTACAGACAACATATAAAGGTTCAAGAACCGTACACAACACTAGGATAATTAAGAAAAAAACACGAAAACGTACGATGCGTCAAAACTGGAGCGATAACACGTGAACATTACAGAAAATCGATACTGGAATCCTGTAAAAAGTATTCAGACTTTAAAGTAAGAACGGGCAATAGTGCAGATGTACGGAGGTGTGAATACGCCCTATGTGGGAATTGTGAATCCACAGTGCTCACTCGCAATTACACATGTAAGAAAGAATGAGAAACTCAGATCCGGAAATGTGTGAGATGTTCATTCTCAACCAAAAAAAATGAGAAAAATGGTCATCTGGTCCCATCAACACGTAAGCTGAAGCTTGTGGCAGCAATGTACAAAGATATAAGCGCAGAACAATTCACCAAGAAGAATGATCTCATAACACACTCCGTGTGTGATGAGCGGGAAAAAAAGGAAAATAGCAACACAGAAATGAACCTACTTCCATTCCGTACGTCTGCGTCCAGAAGAAGAAGTCACTTGTCACCAAGTCCACAACCACTTCTCCTAAGATATTGTAACAAAACTTCAACACAATTCTCACTGCAACCGCTGTTATCATGTCTGCAACCTAAAATCTTGACAGCTGCCAGCAGATAAACAGAAAACAGCTGAATTAGGATGATACTTACAGAGGCCATGGATGCGTGTCGCCTCTATCCAGCCTCGCTTCCAGCTATTTCCTCGCTCCAGCTCCTACGACGCGCAAATCTCGTTTATCACAGCAGGAGATCGTCGTCGAAGAAGATTGGCATATGCCTTTCCACCTTTCACAGCTGCCAAAGCCATAATAAATACCTTTCAAGTACACTCTAAAGTGTTATGTAAGCTTATTCTCTCTGTCTGTCTGTCGGTGTCGCCGTTCGTGTTAAACGCTATTCACCTTCTCTCTCATAAACACACAATGAAAATGGATCTCCTCCTGCGCGGTTATACGGACATCTAGACCGTTATAGGCATATACAGAATGAGCCCTCACTCAATGGAAAACAACAAGACAAGGCCCGTTCGAAAGTGCACCGCAATGGCAAACAAAGCACCGCAACTGACGGCGTGCAAAAGCGGGCGTCCAAGCTCCCCGCGACCTCGAAACCCTCGGTGAGAAATTTCCAAGCCCTCACTCAACGAAAATTTGCACGAAAACGCTCAGTAGAAAGCGCTCAGCGGCTGTGGTCTCGAGCTTGCGAGAATCGGAAACAGAACGCGTGAAGATGTGGCATCCGCAACAAGCAGCAGCATATGTGAATAATGCTCGGAAGAGAGACGGCCCAGGTCCGCCATAGCCAGGGAGGGCCATGGCCGTCAGCTGAGCCAGATTCTTCGAAGCAGCGTGAACGCCATTATGTAATCCAGTTGTAGATCTGAGAAAGGAGGCCAGATCCACAGAATGGAGATATCTGGTAGATGGATGATCACGAACGTTTTACTTTTAGGGCTGCTTCACACTTATGGCCAAAGGTCGAGAGGCCGTCGATTTCCACCAATCAAATTGCAAGAAACCATGGTTTCGGCCTCTCGACCCTTCACACTAGAGGCCAAAGTCCAAAGGCCGTGGACCTTCAAAATGCTTACATGGCAACACTTTTTGACCAAGGTGACGGCCTCTCGAGAGGAAGTTTGGGTCCTACATTTTGCAAGACCCGTCACTATGGTCGAGAGGCCGTCGATTTCTTTTCATAAAAAATGAAAACTATATTTTATACCTATTTTCAGTAGATTTCTTTGGACTCTCAACAAAGTTTGGACTCTCAATCCCACGGCCTCTCAACTTTAACGGCCATAGTGTGAAGCGGCCCTTACAAGATTGCCCTAAAGTTAGGGCTTCCCAAACATGTCAAATAAAAACGGAAAATTGTAAAAAAAAAAATCGCCTCGGTTGAGCCAAATGCATAGAAAGCAAGGTAGTTGTGAAAAATTGAGTTACATGTGATGAAATTAAGTTGTAAATTAATTAAAGCTGTAGTTTAAACCAGTGTTATACAAGTACTACACAATTTTCACATTGAAATGAATGAATTAGAGTAGTGAACCTCAAATGGTATTTAAATGAACCACTATCAAAGTTTTCATTGTAGAGATATGTTATATCAATTGAAAATTTGATTAAGTCTTGCAGAATGGGGTGGAGAAGGACATTTAAAGGTTAAGAAGGCATTTTTTACACAATTTCCTAGTTTCCAACAAGTTCAAATTTGATTTTTAAAATTGAAATAAAGTTAAATTTGAAAATGATTTGATTACTTATTTCCTTTTTAAATTATGAATGTATATATATTTATTTTAAAAAATCATTACCAAGTCATCTATGTCTTTGTTCATCTTTTGTACCTCCAGCTCTAACTCCTCCGTTCAACTCAAACCTTTTTTCCCTATTTTTATCTTCAACTAAACTGATCCTTCACATTGCTTCTTGTTGTACTTCAAACTTATATAGTACCTATGCATATGATTTGACAACTTCAACTTTCCTACATGGTGGTTCACCATCACATCAAAATAGATTTTCAAGAATCTTTCGACAAGATAAACCTATTTGGTATATTCTTTCTTTGCAACATCCCTCATAGATTCTCATTTTACCAATTTGGCATTTTCTATTCATTAAAGTCATATTGACTTAGGTTTGTCCAATTATACCACAGATACAATCAACATTCAAACATACGACCACAAACAACACAAATTAATTCATGCAATGTATAATCCTATATAGAGGATTATTTTTATCTAATTGGTTGAATGTTTAATATGGATCAAGTTAGTATATAATATTAGAAACCCATAGGGTGTACTCTACATTATGTTTGAGAATCATGTGTGGTCATAGCCCCATCTAAAAAAAACCTTGTATTTGAGGGGTTATATGTTTAAAAACCTTTGTATACAAATTTATTCCATCCTAAATATATGTTTATTGTGTATATATACGTAATACAACAATGTTCAAATTAATTCCCCTTTTGTGCACTCACGTATGCTTGTACGTGTTTAATATAGTGCACTCCCCGGGATTAGAAACAAGTTGCAATCTTAATAATAGTGAAATATATATTAGAGTTTTGTCACCAAATCGTTTATTACGCATTTCATATAATAAATGTTTTGGAACATGTTTTGGAATATATTATATTGAGATGTTAAATTCATTGTAAAAATTATATATATATATATATTATAATCATAGTAATACTATTTGTATATAATAATGATTTGTAGAAAATTTTATACAAATGTCATCAATGATAATTGTGAAGGTTTTCTAGTACCCTACGTCGTGGTCGGTTTCGACATTAATTTATTACTTTTTGTCCCAAAGTGCCACATGTCATCTTGTGATTGGTTAAGGGTGACGTGGACCTCTCAAAATCTGATGTGGAAATTCAATTTCGACACCTGGCTGTCTGAAACCAACCACAACGTACGGTAGTATGCATTTTCAAATTCATAGAAACATTTTAACACAATATAAAATTGAATATGATAGAGAACATAAAATATATTGTGTAATATAACATTTTCAATCCTACTTGTTTTTTCACCATCCTAAAACCACAATACCATCTTATATTAATACGATTGAAATTTAAATCAAAAAGTCCTATGGCAATTGCAAGCTATGGTCTACCAAGTGGGGGGTGCAACTAGTGCAGCTAAAACCCGTGCAACTCATGCACCAATGGTGTAGTGTGCACCTCTCAACTTTCAATTAGATCAAAAATCTCACCATCCAAAATAGGGTTTATGCTAATACTTCCTCTTTAGCGATTGTTAAGTTTATTTCAAGACTTTGGGCTTTACTCAACAACAACACGCAATTCGCTATTTACGCACTTGGCCAAGTGCGGTCATTTCGGGGCCCCATTGTGCCAAAAATTTCAGAAATCAAATTTTTTTTTTTGAAAAGGGTGTGATTTTTGTCTATGGTGAAAAGTGCAGTGCATTGCAATTAATCAAATATATTACGGATTTTCAATAATAAATATGTGAATTTCATACATTTTTTTAATTTTTCAAAGTGTCTTTCATAAAACCCCTTCAAAAGTGCAATAAATATCCAACATTTTACTATCTTTCAACTGCATTTTCCCCATTCCCCTCGTATTACAACCACATACAATCCGCAATACATTTTCGTACAACGACATCATTACTCCACATATCCACGTATTTACATAAAGTATGGATCCACATATAAATATTTATATATATATATATATATATATATATATATATATAAATAAAAAATACATATGATAAAGAAGTACAAGTCGGCCATCTGAAGTGCAACCAATAGCACTAATCCACACTGTCTAAAAAAGCTACTACTCGAAGGGGAACTGGGTCTCCGGAATCCTCTCAGATGACTGTGTTCCGTCGTCCCGACCCTCCTCACTAGCTACACGCTGCTCCTCCAACCTCGCACGAACATCTGAAGGGGTCTCGGGATCTGTATACTCCAAAGCTTGAGCCACCATGGCATTGACCATCGGAGATGACACCCGGTGCACAGGCAACGCTTCCTCCATGATAGACGCCGCCTGCTCAAACGTATACTGCCCTCCAATCCCGTGACGCCTGTATTTGACTCCATCAACGTCATAGTAGAATCTGTCCGCTGCAAGTGTCATATCTCGGTCTGGTAGGGCCCAATGAAACGGACGTGGGGTGGAATCAATATCCACAACTACTCCTGGTGTTGGCAACACCTCAGATCCACCCGCATCCAGCCCTGATCGTGGCAACACCTCCATGTCACGCGAGACTAATGAATCCGGTACTGGAATCGCTCCTGATGGACGGAGAGGACATGTAGATACACCTGCTAATCTTGAGAATGTCACCTTGTGCCCCAAAGACTTTGCAAGTATCTCTGCAACTTCTTCAGGACGGATGCTCAAGTCCCCCATCTCCATAGTCCCTCCCTCCTCCATGGTCCCATCAACCTCCATGAACTGTAGTGCGTCTCCTCGTGCACCTGAAGCTCCAGTGGCGTCCTGCCCCTCTGAAGAGTATACGATATGTGCAGAACTCTCTACACCAACAACTGGCTGGGGACTCAGTGCTGCAACAACTTCATACCTCGGACTCAACCCTGTGATATTGTCGTCCTGTCTCACGCTCCGGGCTGTGTCCTCGTGAGTCCTCTCTCTGTCTGGTGTGTCCCTAGAGCCTAACGACACCTCCACATGTCGTACAGTATCTGCACTGCGCTGTGTAGCAGAAGGCTCCCCTTCAGAACCCTCACATGCCCCACTGTCTACACCGTCCATCAATCCTGTGCTCCCACGTGTAGGCCTCACTGTAGAAGGGCCCGCAGTAGCCCAATGCTGAGTAGCAGCACCAGATAGCCAATCCATGTCACACCTGTACATCTCTGCGCATGCATTCTTTAAAAATGTAGTACGTGTGCTCGAGCTGTCAAGGACAATGATCTGGCTACCGACAAAATCGCCCTGCAGTATGTCTGGTATGGCCGTGGTGATGCCAACAACCACGAGACCCCACTTCTCCGGCAAATACACCTGCACAAGCCTCTGCAACTCTGTCGGAGACCTCTCCAATGGATCCGCTGTACACGGTGCTCTGGCCTCAGTCCAGGAGTCCATGAACACAGTAGGAAGCTCCCCCGTCCCCTTTCGAACATTCTGAGATGCCCTGCACCCGTGGGCATGCGCCAACACAACTGCCACACCTCCAATAGCCTGTACTGCTCGCTCCACTCTCCCCTCGTGCCTCAGATCATGCTCATATCCGTTGATCGCACCTGACTCGAACACCCATACTCCTCCAATACACCGGCTCTCCTCTGGTACGTGCAAGGTGTTGCGCAACCGCTCCTCAAAGTGCACTCCGGGTGGCAATAAGAAAATGACGTTCCACTTGTAAATACCCGTCATCCACCTCTGCAACCGCTCCATCACATGTGCGTAATCGTCATCTCCCCAAGCCTTGTCCTCCCCCTGTGATGATCCCCGTCTGCAATCAATAATCCATAAGCATGGTTCCCCAAGCTCCAGGTGCTCCTCCGTGAAAAAACCCCCTCGACCTCGCACCGGAAGCATTCTCAAAGCATGGCCTCCCCTCCTGATGGGTAAACAAAATTGCCAGTCCCATCGCGCTGCTCCGAGATCTCCAACATCTCGGGCATGCCCTCGGTATCCACGACCACCGGTCGCTATGTCCGTGTAGTGCTGTCTGATCAATGGAGGTATGAGGGGATCCAATTTCTTCAACGCTCCCACCGCACGGACCAATGGACTAGCCTAAGTTTTCTTCATATCCGTCTCGATATTCTCCCCAAGCTCTTGCAAGACCTCCCCACGATCCCCTCTATATCGTCCCACTGGAATGACAAAGAACTCCTCCATCGTCGGTACCGGGCGCTCTCGGTCCTTCACTATCAACCACCTCAACGCATTTCGTACCGCCTCCCTCCGCTGCATCCGATCAGCCACCCACGCCAAAGTCTCTTTCGGTGGATTGGGGCTGTTGTTGCCGTTGAAGTAGTACTTCTGCGTAGCCCGGCTCCCTCCCTGCACTGGCTGTGCTGCCAAGTCCTTCGCCACCCGGAGATAGTGCCGAGCTGGAATCCTCGACAATGGTCTGAGCTAGTTCTTCTCCATCCTCTTCCGCCCCGTTCGCACGTCCACGGTGACATCCAAACTGTGTTTGGACGCATAATCCCTCCATTTCTTCTCGTCCTCCTTGCTGAACCACAAGAACCCGCTCTCGTAATCCAAACACACCTGCAATACTGCCTCATAGCACTCTTCGTCCCTGTGCCATGCATGACGGGTATGGTCTACCATCTGCTTCGACAATGTCGCCAAACCCACCTTGTTGTCCTTCATGCTTGTAGTCAAATGCAGTGCACTCGCGGCCATCATCAACGCCCGACCCCGCCGCTCATCGTCGTCTCGCACATACTGATCCGGTCTTCCACACGCAATCCATATAGCCCGGAGCTTTATGAGGTCCTCCACCATCGTGGTGTAGAACTGTCTCTCGAACTCCTTAGCATTGATCCTCACTGAAGCATCGATGTACAAACGCGGATCCTTGTACACCACAAACTTGGCCTCCCGTACTGCAAACACCTCCCGGTACTCCTCCTCTGATAGTAACCCCGCATCACACTCGATCTTGGCCTCCATGCAAGCCTGAACAATGTGCTGCCCATCCACTGGCTCCCAAATGATGTTGTTCTCCAACCAATTTGCCCTAGAACCAAGAACTCCATGTCCAGACACCGCCTCCACATAGTGCAAATACGCAGCCTCAAACTCCCGAACTGCATTATCCTCCGAGAATGGCACTTCCCTCCTCCCGCTCTCACCGTGCGACCCCGTACCCTCCACAATGTATCTGATGGGCCTCAAAGTCAACGGACTGATCAACTCTTTGTCTTTCCCCCTCAACCGTCGATACATATCCATCACCCTCGTTCCAGTCAACACGCGGTGGTTCGTCTCAGGATTCTCCACTGCACGGATGTTCTGCATTTGGACATTAAATATCGCATCCGCTCCCCAAATGTAACCCGCCCAAAGCTCATCCTCCTTCGGAAACACCAACCTCCTCCTCCGTGTCATGCCTCGACGTGCACCCTCCACAATCTCCTCCTCTGACGAAGAATCATCAATATCATCAGCCTCGTCCTCTGCACCTGCCTGCAATGGTGGTGTCACAGCCCTTGACACTCGTTGTAGCCTCCTCCTCTTCCTCTGTGGTGCAGACGCTCGCGGTACAGGATAGGACTCCGGAACCAAATCATCCACCGGTTCTCCCACTGTAGGCCGTCCTGTCCTGCGCTCTTCCACTCGCACCCAATCCACATTGACAGGAGCCGCAAGCACCCTATACAAGGGGTCGGTAGTCTCCGGAACAGGTGGAGGCTGCTCCACTGCAGCCTCCAAGGGGGCACGCTCCCTCAACAAGTCATACGCCTGATGCTCTAGAAACCGCTGCCTCGCACGAAGCATCTCCTCGGGGCCCAATGGCATACACTTCATAACAGAAGCCTCACGTATCATCCTCAACTCCTCTGGAATGGCCTCCCACTCCCTCTGCAACGAACGCACCATCTTCATCGCGGGAACACGATCAAGCAGGTTGTGCGGGACCGGTGCCATTATCAACTCCCTCTGCACCCTGTACTTCATCGGAGTCGGGTCCTCGCTCTGCACCTGAATGAAAAAAAATCCATTCGGCGACGAGGTAATACACAGCACCACACCAATCACCCTCCCGAGTGCTGTCCAGAATCTACCCGGCATCACCGGAAAATCAGTCATCCACAGCATGGGCATCAAAGGGTCCTCGCCCGTAACCCACCAACCATGCTCCCTATACTCGGATACCACATTAGGCGTCATGGTAATAAGTCTAAGAGCCTGCATAAAAGAGAAGCGTATCAGCAATCCAGACATCGATATTCGAAATAAACTTGCGATTACATATTACGATTCAATCCCAACAATGGCATTGTCCCCACGGAGACCCCGCCATTGCGAAAATAAATATTCAGTCCACTTGAGAGCCCCAAAAGGGGCCTCCAAGTGTTCTAGGAGTCCCCAACGGGCCCCCGGGGTCGACCCCTAGGCCCATGCGGACCTAGCGGTGCCCGTCGGGGCCCAAATGCAAAATCAGCCCACTTGGGGGCCCCAAACCGGGCCTGCAAGTGTTCTAGGAGTCCCCGTGGGGCCCCCGGGGTCGACCCCAATGCCCTTGCGGTCCTAGCGGTGGCCCTCGGGGCCCAAATGCAAAATCAGCCCACTTGGGGGCCCCAAACGGGGCCCCCGAGGGTTCTAGGAACTCCCGTGGGGCCCCCGGGGTTGACCCCTAGCACTATGCGATTCTAGCGGTGCCCTTGGGGCCTAGATGCCTATTCAGCGCATGAAGTGATCGATAAAAGAATGGTTTAGGGAGAAACGTTTACCTCAAAGTCTTGAATTCGTGGTTGAAGCTCTTAGACTCTGCAGATGGAACTCCCCCACGAACGAATTAATGCTCCCTTCCAAATTCCTGTCACGAATCGAAACAAACATGAAAAGAAAATTAGTTGAAAAAGAGTGAATTTTTTAAATGAAGTGCTTTCGTGAGTTGTTCTTCATATATATAAGAAGAACCCTTCATTCTTCTCATTACAACGATGGAGAGCTGACCATGGTATGTATTAGAGAGCTTAAGTGAAATAGTGGGTTTTTTTGAAATTTTTTGAGAAAAATTGAACGCAATCTGATGTTATAGAGAAAGGAGAATGTGGAAGAGGGACTGAGGGCTGAAGAGCGAAGCTTGCCTGGGCCAAAAAAATGGGCAAAGAGGGTGCGCGGCCGCGCACCCTTTTATATTTGTGTGTGTCTCCAAGGGAGGTCAGCCCAATGGGTTGGCCGCCCTTGGAGCGGGCCAGCTGGCCAGCTTGCCAGCTTTGGCTGGCTAACAGGCCGGCTTTAGCTAGCTTGCTGGCCGGTTTTGGCCGGCCCCAGCTGGTCGGCCCAGCTGACGGGCCCGCCGCCGGCCGTTTTTGTTTTTTTTTTTTTTTTTTTAATTTTTTTAATTTTTTTTACTGTTCTGTTTTTTTTACTGTTCTGTTTTTTTTTTACTGTTCTGTTTTTTTTTTCCTGTTCTGTTTTTTTTTTACTGTTCTGTTTTTTTTAATGTTCTGTTCTTTTTTTTTTTTTTTTTTTTTTTTTCGTTTTTCCTTTTTTTGGTTTTTTTTTTTGTTTTTGGTTTTTTTTGTTTATTACAGTTTTTTTTTTTTTTGGGTTTTGGTTTTCTTCCTTTTCTTTTTTTTTCTTTTTTTTTGGTTTTTTTGTTTTTTGTTTTAGTCTTTGGTATTTTTGTGTTTTTTTGGTTTCTTTTTTTTTTGTTTTTTTTGTTTTTTTGTTTTTGTGGTTTTTTGTTTTTTGGTTTTTTTTTGTTATTGATGTTTTGATGTTTTTATGTTTTTATGTTTTTTGGTTTTTTTTTTTTGAATTTTTGTGTTTTTGTTTTTTTGTGTTTTTCTTTTCATTCTTTGTTTCTTTCTTCCTTTTTGTTCTTTTGTTCTTGTTTTTTTTGTTTTTTTGTTTTTTTGTTTTTGTGGTTTTTTGTTTTTTTTGGTCTTTTGTTTTTTGGCTTTTTTCTGTTCTTGGTGTTTTTTTGTTTTTTTGTTTTTTTGTTTTTTTGTTTATATTTTTTAAAAATTTTTGTGTTTTTTTTTTTTTGGTTTTTCCCATTTTTGGTTTAATTTTTTTGTTTTTTTCTTTGCATTATTTGTTTCTTTCTTTTTGTTTGTTCTTTTGTTCTTTATTGTTTATTTTTTATGATAATCTTTAAAATAAATTTCAAGCATCTATTTAGTTCCATTACAAATAGGATATTGATGAAATATGTTGTGATAGGTTGAAATGTATATCTCTAAGTGTAGTAATTTGTGGAGATCTTTTGGTTGCATAATTGTATGAGGTGACTTCTTCGAGTGCAGTTTTGATTCATTTTCAACTAAGATCTTAGAAGTTTTTGATGAATAACTACAACATGAAATGAGGCATAATAATTTCAGAAATCATCCTATTTCTCATCGATTCAAACTTGCGTGAAGCTATTATCTCATAAAATCTACAGAAAAAATCATCGTTGTTATTGAATTAACAGTCTATTCCATTTCCTTTTGATTTGTGAAAGGTATATACATGGGAGGATTTATTCAGCACTAGTGGAGTACTGATCAGGGGGGTGTAGGAGCTTTCTACAACGAATCCAGGACTTCCCGGTAAGACTTTATACCTAAACCATTGCATTAGCATTTAATTCATGTTGTCATCAACAGCGGCCTGTACTCTAGCAAATTGCAAGTGTACTTCGACGGGAGCCCCATACGAGCCCTAGGAACAGTTGGGTTTCTATTTGGAGCCCCCTAGTGGGCTCATTTTAAACTCCTAAACGTACAAACGTGTCTCCAGATTTGACAATTTGAGGAAAGTCATCATAAAGTACTATATGGAATAATATTTTACGATTGATGTATGAATGATAGTTTTAGATTTTAAATTGAATATTCCATCCGTATGGTGAGGTTAACCAATGCTATCTCCAATATTTTATTCTAAACTTTAAAAGTGAGAATTCTAAATTCCTTATAAAATTGATTGTAAGCAACATATTAACAAATTTTTAAGTAGAAGTTGTTGGAATGGATGAATTCATTTAACAAATTTAACAAATTTTTAAGTAGAAGTTGGGGGCTGATTTTGCATTTGGGCCCCGAGGGGCACCGCTAGGATCGCATGGCGCTAGGTGTCAACCCCGGGGGCCCCACAGGGTCTCCTAGAACACTTGGGGGCCCCGTTTGGGGCCCCCAAGTGGGCTGAATTTGCATTTGGGCCCCGAGGGGCACCGCTAGGACCGCATGGGGCTAGGGGTCAACCACGGGGGCCCCACGGGGGCTCCTAGAACACTTGGGGATCCCGTTTGGGGCCCCCTAGTGGGCTGAATTGCCATTTGGGCCCCGAGAGGCACCGCTAGGAGCGCATGTCGCTATGGGTCAACCCCGGGGGCTCCACGGGGGCTCCTAGAACACTTGGGGGCCCTGTTTGGGGCCCTCAAGTGGACTGAATTAGCATTTGGGCCCCGAGGGACATCGCTAAGACCGCATGGGGCCTGGGGTCAAGCCCGGGGACACTCGGATTAAGAGTTCTCACCGTTTCAAACAAACAAAACATAACAAAACATAATAAAACAATTGTACTTTATGTATAGATTGTAGTTAATAGCAGCGTTATCGATAAGCTATTATAAATGTTTGTCATACTGAGTACGGATTGCAAATGTGGTGAACAGAGATACGGATGACGATGGATTCGAGTGCCTTTGGAAGCCCTGTTGCTTTACAAAACGTTGTAGGAGGTATGGACAGACCGGGACCTAGTGTAGGAGAGCGACCCACTGGGCGTCCCGTTCGCATGAGTTTGTTCCAAGAGGTACGAACACACTGTACTCAGATGGAGACACAACACACGAATGAGACGGTACAACTACTATCGACTGGAGGAAGCGTTATGGGATTCGGAGTGGTTGATAGTTCTTTCAAACGTGGGATGGAACTGAATCAGGTGAAATTGTTTCCATGTGAAGTTGTTGTACGTGTCTCACGTGTTGTAGACGAAATGTTCTGGACTGGAGAGGTAGTCGGGGAACGTCTTGGACAATGTTTGGACGTAGTCATACGTTGGCAGAGGTCACTGTTGCGGGTTGTCCAAAGCAATGAACAGCCTCCACCTTCATCTGGTAGGGGACAAAATTTCTCGTTCTCTACAGCGGCACTGGCCCAGTATGATTTCCATGAGGATGATGGAGATTCCAATCGTACGGATATGTATTCTGTCACGCCAGTTCAGTCGGGCATTCGAGAGGGGTCATCTCTAATGACGCAAGGATCACAATCTAGGGTAGGGAATCTTCCACATGTAGAAAGTTTAGCTCCAGAGAGACCGAGCAGGACGTACTCTATGGAGAATCGAAAGAGCAGAGTTCCTAAGCCACGTGAGAAGGGCGAGCCACGAATGGAGAAAGTGACATTGGCAAGCATTAGATCTGCAAAGCAGAGAGGGGGGTGCAAACGTAATTGTTTGAAGGATGTGAATGAGAAGTACATTTTGGAACAACGGTACATGGCGTGGGCGCAGAAGTATGAAGTGAGAGCGACTTGGATTCTGCAGATGCTAAACGCTTTTTACACAATTACTGAGGGACAGAGGCGAAACAAATATGATACGAAGTTGGATGGCTTGCCGGTTTGTAATGGGTGTTACGCTGCAGCATTGGGTTACTCGCAGAGACGTTTCAAGGAATTGAAACAATCTCAACAAGTGTATGGGAGGATCGCAGCTGTCCATGGAAACGTTTGCAAAATTAGAAAAGGGGCAAAATTGTGTGCGGCCCGTGAATGTTTTTCTACATTTGTAGATGAAGCGGGGTGCACACAACCGCATCGTCAAATACGACGGAAGAGTGATAACTCGGTATTGGCACTAGTGCTGCTGCCAATGAACACGACGAAAGTGGACGTGTTCAATTTTGTGAACGAGGAGGTGAAGCGGATACATGATGGGGGAACCGTTGTCGATAAGTTCGTTCCGAAAGCTATGGAGGGTGGAGTTCCCGCACGTGCAAATTCCACCGTTTTCAAGGTTTTCGAAGTGCTTCCATTGTTGGGAGTATAAGTGTGGGATGGAAGCAACGAACAACACGGTGGCGAAGGTGCAGATTAAGAATTTGTTTCTCATCCACATCCGCCACCAAATGGAGGAACGACGTGATTACTGGTTATTCAAAAGGTTAGCCATAATAAACCCTGACCTCTATATGTGCCTAATAGTCGACGGCATGGACCAGAACACCACCATGATTCCAAAGATGAGGCAAACGGTGAAGAACATTGACTCGCGGTTTGTGAAGACTCACTTGTGTGGAGTCCTCGTACATGGAATTGGATTGTACGCAGACGTGTGGATAGACTCGCACCACAAGCATGATAGCAACCAAGTCATTACAACAGTGATGCATGTGATAGATGACGTGAAACGAAGGAAGGGTGCGCTGCCTCCTACGTTGCGATTCCAAGCAGACAACACAACTCGAGAGAACAAGAACATCTACATGTTTGCCCTATGTGCTGCCCTTGTTGGAATGGGCTACTTCCAAGAAGTACAGCTATGTTTTCTTATAGTAGGAGACACTCACGAGGACATCGATCAGCGGTTCAACATTATATCTCATACGTTGAAGAAATCAAACATCGATTCTCTGAAGCAACTGTTGAAGTTGGTGGAAAAAGGAACGTCGTATACAGAGTCATTCGTGAGCGCTCGGCATTTGGAGAACGTGAGGGATTGGAAGGCATTCATTACGCCGCATTTGCTGACGGGAGGTGATACACTGACGGGCATAACATTTCCGCATCAAATGAGATTTTACACGGAGAATGGTGCGCCCCGAGTGTAGTTCAAGCATTACAACAAGGATGTATGGGGTCCTACGAAGGGACACTTGTGTCTGCGGTCTCTACCTACAAGAGAGGAGAAGCCAAATCTTGCAGAGTTGTTTGGTGCGGACGACAGGGAGTTGAAAGCCTTGGGGGAATTCATTGCATACAAGGAGAAGTGTGTGGAAAGAATACAACACGTGGAGGAGAACTTACAGGCAATAGAGGAAGCGCGGTGGCTGATCAAGTATTTGAAGAATTTTCCTCTGCAAGATAGAAGTGAGAATGCAAAGCTACTGTTCTGGCCTTACGAAGCACATGTGAGCGCAACAGGAGACGATGCCACAGTGGAAACAACAACAGATGACGTTG
Organism: Pohlia nutans; assembly: GCA_022496805.1. Classification (NCBI taxonomy): domain Eukaryota; kingdom Viridiplantae; phylum Streptophyta; class Bryopsida; order Bryales; family Mniaceae; genus Pohlia; species Pohlia nutans. The sequence continues at coordinate 10,555,342 of CM040105.1, forward strand.
ACTCCAATACGACAAGTAATACGAATGCGGTTGTCGACTCGATCATGGCAACAATGCCGAACCCAGAGCCTCGAGGGTACTTCGGACCTCGAAAGGGCAGATCATCTACTGCAGCGGTAACGAGAACGCCTAGAAGAACAGGGACGGAAGTCGTGGGCCAAGCATCATCTACAGCTACCCTGGAGGCAACAAATGATCCGTTTCCAGTTTTCAATCCAGCGAGGGACTTGGAGATTGGACAGTTCGTGGCTTTAACAGTAGAGCGGAAAGTAGTAAGGGCTGGAGTACCATTCTATGTGAGGAAGGTGGTGGAATTTGGACAAGGCAAATGGGCAATGAAAGTGAAGGTGATATGGTATTGGCCTATTATGAGGGGAGGTGTGACGGATGAAGCAGGTTCTGAGCCACAACGATACAGGAACTGCATGGAAGCATCTTGGGAGCCATCTGGTGAGAGACATGGTTGGGTGGACAAAGAAGCTGCTATATTTTCATGGAGAGATGTACCAGCAAGAACGAGAAGTGGACATTTAAAGGTGAAGTTCATTTCTATACAAGGAGTTCGAAATGAGAACCAAGTAACTATTCCCAATGAAGCAAAGCCACACATACTTGAATATATTGCATTACAGGTGGAAGGCATGGATGACGAGAGGATGCAGAACGAGCTAGATGCTTACTAGAATAGAATTGTATATGTTATACAGTATATGGTTTTCTGTATTAGATGTCGAGGTATTGAAGGGAAAAGTGTGTACTATTATTATAAAACGTGAACGAGTACACGATTTTTATATAATACAAAGAATAATTAAATCTTATGTGTATGTTTGTAGCCCATATCTAAATGCATACAATGTGCTTGTATGATTATGTAAGATGCGTGCACAAATAAGGGATTCAGAATTCCCACTTTCGTACCTATCGCATAGTATGTGCAGAATGAATATCACAGGATAATTTTGTTGCGTATAGGACAAAAATTTGACATATAGAAAATGCAAATACAAATTCTTTAAAGGAAATCCCCCGTCGAAAATCTCCATGAATTTGCAATTTATCCTTATTAGAAGGGAATTGCTGGGAAAAAGAATTTGCCTAATTTTTTTTGCAATTTTTTGGGATTTGAATTTTTAGTGTGCCCGGGGGCCAAGTGCATGATTATATGGCCAAGTGCGTAAATAGCGAATTGCGTGTTCAACCTTTTTCAATTTTTACCCACTAGGGGTCATTAGAACCTTTTTTACATAACCTCTATAGCTAGGTTTTATGAAAAATGAACTTCGTATCCCAGCTCTGAAATTGGACCATTATTTCATTTCTAATAAAATAAAATAAAAGTCCTAACTGCACGAAATTTAAAATAAATAAATAAAACAGTATGAAACAATTAATTAAAAATAGTAATCGTAATACCCAAGAAATTAAAATATGGTAGCTTTGTATGCACTTGTGGTATGTTTCTATAAATTTGTGAAGCTCAAATTTGACCCCCTTCTAGCATTTCCCATATTATAGATGCATAGAGGTGCACTTTTGACAAGCGACACGCTACAAAATCCAAGCAAAATTGATTAATCTAGATAGAAAGATTGAAATTTCGCAAAATTTATTGTAGTAAACATCTTAACTTTGGAATTCTAGAAGTAATCCAATTTTTTTTGTCACAAAATTCCATCCCAATATTTATTGATGATTTTCCAAAAATTGAATTAGTGCAGCAATTCCTACACTACTACACAAAAAAATTGGTACTGTAGCTTGCAATCACCCCCTCTTCAAGATATCAAGTTTAGTCAATTTCATTGGTGATTTTTCCAAAAAATTATCTCGGAATATTCTTTTCCATAAAATAACCCCGTTTGACTAAAAAAATAAATCAATGATCTCTACACCAAAATGGCTGTGCATGGAACTTTACAACCTACCAAACATCGTTTCTTTATTGGCAAAACCGTCAAGAAAGGGACCATTTAAATCCCTTTATGTTAGAGGGAATGTCCTACACTGATTTTCATGTAGGTTGTTTCACCAATAAAAGAAACTATGTTGCTAAAGTTGAATAGTACAAGAACCCCAAGAAATTTGGAAGTTCTTCTACATTCACATTTCTCATTTTCTTAAGGGTATAAGGTGACAATGTTTTTGGAAACTTATTCTCATCAAATTGGGTGCTTGAGTACGGTGATTATCCCATTTAGTGCGTGTGGTACTAATTCCCAACACACACTATTTTGTCAAATCTCAAAATTAGTGAGGGTTAAATTTTTTACTGAGTGACTAAAATCTTCATATCAAGCTAATTTTACATCATAATGGTATTTAGTATCACCTTCACTAATTTTCAACACGCACTATAAACCCCCTCACTAAATGGGATGATCAGCGTAGCATCTAGAAACAGTAGAAAACTCTTTGTACAGTACAGTACATTCACCAGAAATTTTTGTAGCCATCTAATTTTGATTTATTTTTCTTGTGCATTACATGAATTTCCGTCTGGAAACACAATTGACACTTGTTTTGTTTAGTTTTTTTGAATCAAGTGATGCAATTGACACTTTTCTTTGATACAGTAGTTTGTCTGCAAATCTGGAAAGTGCACAAGAATATAATCCATGGGGTGGGGTTCTAGAACCACTGCTCACCTTGAGTAGCATGGATGATCTACTTATTGATGTGCTTTTAGAGCTTTGATTCTCATTTTAAAAATCTTTTTCTTCATTAGAGTTATCCGTAAAGGCAACCTGTAATTTTTGCTTCCTAAACTCATGGAAGTGCTACACCTAACTCATGGAAGTGCTACAGTAACCTCTAAAAGAGTGTAACCGTAAAGTGAAATGGAGGTTACAAAGAAGGGTTCATGGAATATAGGAGGGCTGAGCTCCTTGTTTTAGAGTGCATGAGCCACATAGATCACATTGGGTCAGAGCTACAGTAATATTGAACAAGCAAAAACGTCAAGTGCGTTGAAAATCTACACCATAATAATAATCATAACGTTTATCCAAAGACCAATGTGAAGGGAGAGTCTCTTGGAGTAGTTTGTCTAACCATGTCGACATAATTTTGGATCGTAACGAGCTTTGCAAATAGATAATAATAGTATCCATAACTTTCACTTGAAACCTGTTTTGAACAAAGAGTCCATTGGGGGTTAGTTCATCCAGATATGTCTCACGGACATGGATAGCAAGCTCTACGCATGGTAGATTTTATGACTTGAATCGATTACCAATAATTAAATATAGTCAATCATTAGGATTTGTGAATGTTCTGTATTATGTCACTTTTGTGTATTTTTTAGTGATCACTCATTTAGGGTGAAGTATGGTTGTGAGAAATTAACAAGTTTGTAATTGAAATTTTGGGTTCAAATGTTGTGTGATTGCTATTTATGTTGTTGGGCGTTGACTTTATTCTAAGTTAAATGAGAATTATTATATATATATATAGATATATATTGTAATAATTTTTATTTGCACGTAGATGAATCCAATCCCCAACTTGTTGACAATATAGAATTTCTATGATCAACAAAGGGAGCATGTCAACACGTACATAATTGTTGGACCAAAATGGACACTACTAGAGAAATGGGGTTCCTAACCCGCACAGAATCAACATAAATTCTGTTGGTTCTGTGCGGGTTAGGAACAGTTGATTCCGGATCACAACGAACAGAAAATGCAGTTTGATTTTTGGTAGTAGCACATAACGCAACATATAGTTATTATGTAATCGAAGCCACTATATTGAAATGGCCATGCACGCTAAACAACGAGAAAACTTGTTGGTTCCAAGAGAAAACTTGTTGGTTCTGTGCTGCTTCATTCGGCTTTGCTACGTTAAACCCATTCTCTGTTGGTTCCAACACATGTGTCTTGGTTTTGTCTTGGTTTTTACGCACTCTCTAGTAGTGGGAGTCTCAATTACTCGCTCGATTATAACATCGTATCTACACGTATACTACCATTGTTGCACTGATACTAGAACAAAAGTATTGTACATTTACTTTTGAAGATAACAAAAATATTGCTAAGAATGTTAAAAATTTCTTTAGAATTTTTAGAATTTTCACAATGGTCTACAAACGGTCTTTCGTAAAACATACACAACCCTCTACAGGGTTCAGGTATTAGGTGAGAATTGAGGCCTTTAAAAGGTCCATGTCCTTTAATAATCTTAAATTAGGAGTGAACAATAAAAAAAATTAATAATTTTTTAAATTTTTTTTAAATACCGAATAAAAAATTCTCAGTCCAACATGGACATTTGCTGACAAACAACATATCACTAAAATTGAGGCTTTTTACAGGCCCCAATTCTCACCTAATGGTTTAGAAATGTACAACATAGGATGCTATTGAGAAAGCAAGTTTTCACTACTAGAAAATATGTGTCCAGAACAACAAAAAACCAACAGAGAATGGTTGATAGTTGGAGTTGATTTGGACAAGTTGATCTTGACATTTTTCAACAGAGATATGTTGTTTGATTCTTGTTGTTCTGGTCCAAAAAATTCAATTACTCAAAAATAATAATTCTACTACCCGAATTAAAAAATTTAGCTTTACTGAAAACAAAATTTGTGCTGCCCGACCTAAAAATTGCAGCCTCCTAGACAATAATTTTTCGGCTGCCCGGGAAAAAATTTCCTGCTGCCCGGGGAAAAAATTCCTGCTGCCCGGGCTGTAATTTTCAGCTGACCGGACCACAGTCTCCAACTGCCCAGACCATAGTTTCGGGCTGCCCGGACCACAATACCCCACAACACCTCCACCATCCGGATTTGAACCCGAGGCCTCCTACATGGTAACCAAGAGATCTTAGCAACTCACCAATGGTAAGTTACTTTGTGCTACTATGGTTTACTTATTGTTACTTATAAATGCCGACATTAAAAATTTGGACTTTTGACAATTTTAGTGAACTTTGAAGGCTTGTTTCTCCTCCATACCGAGTCCGATTTTAATAAAAATTGTTGGAAAATTTGTGTTCTAAAGTCTAGTATTAGTGGTAAAAATTTCACTTTGATCCAATATGTTGTGAAGCTTCTACATACATTTTAGTATAAGGGGGTTCAACTAAAAAATAATTTTTATCTTTAATACCCAAAAAAATATGTTTTTAGAAATTCTTGAATTTTTTTATAGATATAGATAAAAACCTGCCTAATCCACTACAAAAAAAAAATTTGAAAAAAAAAAAGTTTTTGACATCGTTAAAAATATCCAAAGTCTGCTATGGAAAAAAAACAGCTCACAGCCATTAAAATTTCGTCGAAAAAAAAATATTTTTGGAATTTTTTGAAACTTTTTGTAGGTATAGAAAAAAGCCTGCCTGATCTAATGAAAAAAAAAATTTGAAAAAAAAAAGTTTTTGACTGCGCTAAAAATATGCAAAGTCTGCTGTGGAAAAAAACCGCTCCCAGCCATCAAAATTTCGTTCAAAAAAAACTATTTTTGGAATTTTTTGGAACTTTTAGTAACTATATAGAAAAGTCTGCCAATCCACTCCCAAATTTTTTTTTGACAAAAACATTTTTTATTTTTATTTTTTTTGTAATTAAAATTATTTTTTATTTTTAATCAATTTTTAATAAAATAATAATATTAATAATTACAGAAATGTTTAAAAAGTGTTTTTATAATGTTTAAAAATTATTTTAAAAATGTTTTATTTTTATTTTATTTTATTTTATATTAAGAATACATTTAAAAATTATTTTAAAATTTATTAAAAAATTATTATCCAACTTGATGTGGCCGAAATGCTGCCACATATCCATGTGAGATATCAATTTTTATTTTATATTATATGTATATATTTTAAAATTATTCAATTTTTTTTAATATATATATTTTTTATTTATTTATGTGCATGAGAACTCGCAGTTTTGATGAGGCTTCAGATTTCCTTTAATGTTATAGAAAGTTAAAAATTTGTGAAAATAGCACTTATAGTGCACAGACCAACAGAAATCAGTGAAAAAGGCACTTACAGTGCACGGACCAACAGAAATCAAGCGACTTCTATTGTTGCATTTACAGAAAGTTAGAAATCAGTGAAAAAGGCACTTACAGTGCACGGACCAACAGAAATGAGTTGATTTTCTGTTGTTTTGGTCGTGATTTTCTAGTAGTGTTTCCACACAATAGTGATAAGGAACATTATAAATGAGGCCCGACAACGAAAGCTACTACCTACACAGAAAGCTAATGTGTCTCTCAACACTCTACACGGAAAGTTACTGTGTCTCTCAACACCCGACAAGGAAAGCTACTCCCGACACGGAAAACTATTGTATCTTTCAATGCCTCCTGACAGGACAGGGTGTCTACAGGGTGTTTCTCAACGCCTCACACAATGTCTTTAACACCTGAAACACGAAAAGCTACTACGTCTCTCAATGCCTCATGATAGGGGTGTCTACAAGGTGTCTCTCAACGCCTGACATAATGTCTCTCAATGCCTCATGACATGATGTCTTTCAACACCCGACACAGAAAGCTACTAGTCTCTCAATGCCTCATGACATGGTGTCTACATAGTGTCTTTCGATGTGTGACACAATGTCTCTCAACACCCGACACGGAAAGCTACAATGTCTCTCAATGCCTCCTTACAAGGTGTCTACATGGTGTCTCTCAACACTCGACATAGAAAGCTACTATGTCTCTCAATGCCTCCTAAGAGGGTGTCTATAGGGGGTGTCTACAGGGTGTCTCTCAACACCCGACACGGAAAGCAACCATGTCTCTCAATGCCTCCTCTATCTACAGGGTGTCTCTCAATGCCTTGACATGATGTCTCTCAACACCTGACACGGAAAGCTACTCTCAACAGAGAAAGCTAATGTATCTCTCAACGCACGATACAGAAAGCTATTCTTGACACGAAAAGCTAATGTGTCACTCAATGCCCTCGTCGTGTAGAAATCAATGAGGGCTATAGTGTATGTAGACCAAAAGTGTATGTGTTTCAGACCAAAAGTTTAAAGTGTCTAAATCACAAAAAAAATCATGGCCCATGCCCTGATCTTTTGCAATGTTTGAAGTCGTTTAAAGTAGTTTTAAAGCGTTTGGATTGTTTCAAAGCGTTTTAACTAGTTTGTAATTGAAAGCATGGGTCCAAATCTTGTGTGATTACTATTTATGTTGTTGGCATTGTATTTATTCTAAACTAAATGAGAATTATTTTTCAATATTTTTTGTAATGATTTTTAGTTGCACGTACCAAATGAATCCAATCCCTCAACATATCGATAATATGGAATTTCTATGATCAAAGGTAGCATGCCAACATGTAACCATCATTGGACCAAAAAAGAGTTTCAATTATAAACTCGTATCTATATGTACACTACCAATGTTGCACTAGTTGACACTAGAATATAATGGGTTGTAATGTACCCTTCAATAAAAACACGTATAGTAGGTTGAAGAGTGAAATGCCCATGATAGGATTGCACGCACAAAAATGGTCAGAATCCAAAACCTCAAAGTGCATTGGATAGGTATTTGAGTCTACCATCAAGAAATGACAAAATTTGGGACATTTCACAATGAAATGCTAGAAATATATAAAATTCACTTGGAAATTGACTAGTTTTGGATTAATAACTTTATACATTGATATCTTAGTAGATAAGACTCAAAACTCATGATTTTTTTTTTCCAGGTGATTATAGAAAGGATTTTCATTCTTTCAGTTGAAAGCTTAACCCCTAAACATCCTCACCCCTCTTCAAATTTCGCAGTTTTGCAAAGATGCATCATAAAAATGCAACCCAAAGGGATATATGAATAAAAGTTGTACTGTACATTTTAAATTTTAAATTCTATCCATATGCTTAGATCTTTGATTGCTATCACCAATATTTTTGTATAAACTTTGAAACTTGAAACTAAAAATTCTTTTTAATTTAACCCTTAAAAGGCCTTTGGGTCCCTCTCTACAACCTGTATTTAGCCTTGTAATTGTTCAATTGTGGTTTAATATATGAATTGTGGTATTTTGTTATATACATATTATCATGATTATTAGTTTTACTTTGTACTGAAAAGTGTTTGGTCATTGTTATTTTGATGAAATACCACCGAATATAGAATATACTATACGGCCGCAAAGGGCTTTCGGGCCGTTCAAGGGTTAATTACGAATGAGATATTGACAATTTGTACATGAAATTTGTTGTGATTGGTTGAAATGTAGTACTCTAAGTGTAGTGATTTTTTGAGATTTTTTTGTTGCTTAATTTTATGAGTTGACTTTTTTAAGAGCACTTTTACATTGAAATCTTCGAAATTTTAGGTGAATCACTACAACATGAAATGAGTCATAAAAATTTCACAAATCCTCCCCTTTCTAATCGGATCACACATACATGAAGCTAACTTCCCATAAAATATATTAGCAATAAACCCACGCTGAAGAAAGTCAATGATGGATGAGAAAACTATGTTTGATTCTGTACATTGTTCACTTTATGGATGGTTGGACATTCAGGGGCTGATATATCATAAGTAAAAAATTGTTATCTATAATTGTTTGAATTGAGGGTAAAAAATGGAGTTTTGGTTTTTCGTATAAAATAGATCAAATTTTATTTATTTTAATTAGAATTCAATTTATACGTGTTATGCATCTTGTGTACTACTATATGTCAAAATTTGGACCAAATATTCTAATTTATCTAGTTTTAACGACAATTCTTTAAAAAACCAAGATTACTTATCTTTATTGAAGTAGTACATTTGATTTTGAAAGTAACAAGAATATTGTTGAAAACATTACAAACTTCTTTAGAATTTCCAGAGTGGTTTGCATTACCTTCCTCAGAGCATGCACAATCCTCCGTATGGTTTAGAATTTAGGATTTTAAGGTTTAGAGATGCACAACACAAGAGGCTCCCTTGAGAGGAAGCGTGATCGTGATGAGGCTTGCGTGAAGCAATTTTCCACATGGTAGCGTCAAAAGACGGCATAAATGAAGGCCAATATGGCAAGTTGTTGTGTCTCTTAACGCCTTGGTCGTGTAGGGCCAAATGTCAAAAGTGTATGTGTTTTGGACCAAAATTTTAGGGTGTTTGAATTACAAGGAGAATTGATACGACAAGTTGTTGTGTCTCTCAACACCTTGGTCGTGTAGGGCCAATGGCTATACCAATAGTGTCCAAAAGTGTACGTGTTTTGAACCAAAAGTTTAGGGCGTCTAAATCACAAGAGAAATCATGGTTTGTGCCCTAATCTCTTAAATCATTCTAAATAGTTTTGAAGCAATTTGGATTGTTTCAAAGTGTTTTTGGATCATTCCAAAATGTTTCTTTGGATTGATTTTTAATTGATTTTGGTTTATTCCAACTTGTTTTTGTTCTTGGTTTCTACAAATTAGGTGTGTGCTTGGTTTTTTTTAGAAAACATAAAATACCCATTTCAATGGGATATGACCATTATTCCAAATTATATATGTAGTTCATTTTTTTCGTGTTGGGGTTGGTTTTATATTTATAGGACGGAGGGGTTTCCAAAATTGTATCTTGTTCTACTAAACATGTTTACTATTATTAATCTTGTTATTTTTGTAATTGTTGTTGGCAACTAAAAAAAGATTTTAATGCATCAAAGAAAGCATCCTCTAGACAATATATGCAAAAGTTATGAACAATGATCATCAAAGTTTTTTGGATAAATGAGTGATTGCAAGAATTGTGCTTTTTGAGATGTAATTTAGTTAATCAAAAGCCCATTCAAATTGAAAAAAATGGACATTTATGAGGGACATTATTATTTATTAAATTTTCAATAGTTTTATTATTTTTAAAAATACATAAATTCAAATGTCTACTTTTTTGAAAATTTTATATCATCTATTTTGTGTCTGATTTTTATTTTTATTTCTATCAAGCTATTTTTTTTGGAAATGCATGGTTTTTAATATTTCACTAACTTTGCGTATTTAAATTTAATTTAGTTTATTTCAAGAAATCTCCTAACCGTCACGACGTTAATATTTTGGACGTTTTTGGGTTGCTTTCACTTTTGAAGGGTTGTAAATTTTGTAGAGTGTTTAATTTCAATGAAGTTTTCCAAAAACTTGCGTTTTAATGTATAGTTTTTGTGGTAAAAATTTCAAAGGAGTCCAAGATGTATTGAATTTTGGAAAGTCATTTTTGTGCACATGTCTTAATTATGGTTCACCAAAGTCCATTTTGATCGCTGTAACTTCGGGGGCTTGTTTCTCCTTCATCCAATGTTTGTTTTCAATATAAAAAAAATGGATTAGGTTAACTTTTTCTTGAAGTCTAGTTATTATGATAAAATTTTAATGTCAATCCTAGTAGTTATGAATGTTTGGAAATCATTTTAGTGCATGGGTCTATTTTTGACACTTTTGCTTTTTGGGTCTAATGGGTAACTTTTTGGGCTACTTTTTGACATTGTACAGCCTTTTTTGGACACATCAAAGATATTTATTAAAAAAAAATTGTACCAATTTCTTTATATGATGATTTTGAACCACTTTATAGTTTAAGGTTTTTTCATTTGAATAGGTTTAGACATGGAATTTCATCTCTAACGTGTTGCAAGGAAAATTTCACCATCCTTTTTCAACACTAAAACATTATGATCTTGCAATCTATGTGGCCAAATGACTCCATATTTGATCCACGTCATTCGCCATGTCATCTACAACATGTATACTACAAGATTGTACTGTTGAGATTTCTATATCTCATTTACATTTAGACCTATGACACTTCAAAAGCAATGATGTTCTTAAGCCCAAAAAAGCTAGGAATACTTAGGGGTTAATAGTCCCGCAATACTACTTCAAAATTCAACAAAATTAACAAGTATTTTATGCATTTGCCCTGAATTTTTACAACCTCAATCTTCATAATTGTTAACCCCTTGTAGTCAGCGCATTCACTTTCTGGATCATGAACGGAAACAAACCCTTCTCACAACCACATACAATTGCATTTTTCATCCATCCAAAATTATCCTGATTATTGTGCTCGTACAAATCTTTGAGCTAAACTATTGTATTTATTTCTTTAAACAACATAATCAATCAATGTCAAGGTTGTCTCCTAGTTCAAAAGCGAGGCCTTGAAAATTATATTCCAAATTGGATAAAATTCAATTATAAAATTTTATACCATCTTAAGCATCTTTACTATCTAAACAACTACAAAACAATTTAAGTGAAAAATATTAATTTATGATTTATCATTGAATTTCAAAGAAAGTACTTGAAAAATTTATTTAAAAATATTGGTATCGGTCATACAGTAGAACTAACCGTACGGATATTATCTAAATGTAAACATCTACAACCTTGTCTTTTATTGCAGCTTTATATTAGTAAATCGTCAAGCATTTTATAACACATTTTAAAGATGGTTTCATCCCTTTGACTACAAGGGATTAAGAAGAATTCTTTTAAAATTAACCAATTTTATAATAGAAATTGTACTCAACATTTAACCCCTAAATGACAGAGGGGTAAGGGCAAAACCTAGATGTGTTATAAATTGTTACTTCTGCAACTTTGATGAAGTTTGGTCCAAAAGAGAAAATGAAAAGCATGATGTTTAATAATTATTTGTACATAGGTCAAAATTTCAAAAAGTGTTTTCAATACTCATTTAATGAATTAAGAAGCATTTACCTTTTAATATTCACCAAAATTTAGAATTTTATTTTTAGAAATTTAAATTTAGTATGATTGGTTAAAAATAGATATTATATTTTAAAATTCCAAAAAACATTTTTTCCAAAGTAGAGAACATCATTAGTTTCTTCAAATAGTAAATTTTATAACACTAAGATAATTTTGAGGTCTTTGTCTTTGAAAAATTCCCCTCGGTAGAGTTTAACTTGGATTGACATGATTCAAATTGGATTAGAAAGTAGACTTGATTTCCTATTTGAAAATATATTTATTTTTTATAATAATTTTTTTCATCCTAGGCATCCCGTAAAAGAAGGGCAACGACCATAAAATGGTCGTTCGCTCACTTAGGGGTTAAATTGTTTGAATTTCGTCATCTTCTTTGTATATGCATATAATCTTAATAATTTCTTGAACAATTGTATTGTCACGTAGCATCACAAAGACCTAGTTAGTATGATGTTTTAAAATTATCTTATTGTTTTTAGTTCAATATAAAGTGAACCATGTTAATAAAAATAATGTACATTGCTCATACATTATTGTGGCCCATAAATATATGCTTAAGTGTTAGAGGAAAGATGTCGTGCTGCCGCTCGCCCACCCCTCCTACGCTGCTATTGTACATGCTATTATGTTTGCTTCTGCTACACTAAGCTGTAAATACACTCGAATCACCTTCAACTACCCTGGGCATATAACTTGACACTTCCAGACAAAGTCGACTCATCGCAAAATGTGTTTCTAAACACTTTGCTTTCACATGGCCCCTCAACAAGCTTCTTCTGCTCAAAAGGTTCATCTTCACCTCAGTAGTACCCAGACACCAACATATGCCCGAACGCTCACCTGCACAACTTCTTGAAACCATATTCTATGACTGGTACCCCCCAGTGTAACTCGCTTTTCCCACAAAGCCTCACACATCTCTCCTCTATACACACGCCTCTCTTTCCTCACTTCCATGCACAACTTCCCTATCACTCCCACAAATACGTCCCGCCCTCGTCCCACTTTACACACAACCCTCTGATCACATACAATCCAACCCTCCACACCTAATACCCTTCATTTTCTCCACAACTCCAACCACGCACCACTTTCGACCCTCGTGTCCCACTTTCCCATCCTCCCTTCCCACATATCACACCCACAATCACTACACAATCTTGCTCTCTCACCCTAGTATATCCTCTCATAATTCATCCAACACCATGGCCGCCACAAAATTTTACAGACCATTTCTCACCACCAACAACACTCATTTCCAACAAAACCTTCCTTCACATCCCACATCCAAACTCACACAAAAAACGCATAATAATCTTCAAAAAAATAATTTATTACTCCAAAGTACGATACAATTACAACCAACAGCACACAATACATCGCCACTCCCAATCATTCTATATAACTGCATCTCTTTCAATAGACTCCACCTACTTTGCCCTACCGTTCCATATATCCTATACCTCTGTAAATATCTCTTTCAACAAGTCTTCACCATGTCATTCCCACAACCAATGTTCACAGGAGATCCTCATTCAAGTTGCACCTTGTCTACAGTTCATCCCGCCACTCCATTGTTCCTCCTGCCTACCCGGCACGTCCACCACCCTCCAACACCAGCTTCGAATAATCCCTCCACGCACCCATTTTCTCCCCATACCCACACCTACACCCAATCTCCTTCTTCCCCGCCCTCACACGACATGCACCTTCCATGCACTATCTCACAAACCCACCCACTTTCATCACTTTCCACAATCTTTCCCCGACTTCTATGGACTAGACCCATCTGCTACCTACGCCTACCAACAAGACCCTTCCATTGATACCCAATTCCATCTATGACAGCTCCCACACCATAGCACCGCCATGGCCCATACCCCAATTCTCAGTGCTACTTCTATTGCCCATAATCCCTTACCAAAATTAAATTTGGCACCTCATCCATGGTGCCAACCCTCTGCCAGTATACACCAATATAAACCTCATAACCCCCATAAGCTTTCCTCTTACATCCAACAAGCCTCCTAATCTTTTGCACTCTATTTCTTTCATTCCCCACTCACTTCTCACCATGACGAAGCCTCGTTCTAGTAGCTTGTTCAAGACTTCTAGCTCATCAAAAAACAAGGCAAAGCAAATTGTTTCAACTAGCACCGTACGCCGCAAGCTCCATCATAAACTTCACAAGTCATGTTTTTGCAATGTTTTACGTATGTTGTTGAGATGAATAGGGGTGATTACGTTCGACATACGTTTTACGTATGTTTATATATCGTATAAAAAACGTACGAACGACATATTACAAACATGAAAAAACATATCATGATAAAATTTACATGTTTGTAATATGTCCTTTTGTACGTTTTTTCTACGATAAACATACGTAAAACGTATGTCGAACGTAATCACCCCTGCTCATTTCAACAACATACGTAAAACATTGCAAAAATATGACTTCCTATGTTTGTGATTTCATCATCAAGCTCAATGATTATATCGTTAGTGCCTCCTTCCTAGATAATGGAGATGCAGCCCCAATTACAATTTGAGACTATCCGCCAGGCTGCAATCCATCGTCCCAACCACAATCCTCTATCCTACCCGCCCAACCCACCACTTCGTCCAAGCGTACTAGATCCCAGCGCAGACGTTTGTAAGAAGATGACTCAAGCGATTGCTCCGACTCTCCACCCAGGCAGTCCTGCACCGCATCCTCCTAAAACTTCATCCCTATATTAGTAGAAAACATGGTAAAAAAAACCGCAGCCAAAATCGACTGCGGTTCTTTTAACCAGCCTGATCTGCAGTTGCTAAACGACTGCAGATTTTATTTTATTTTTGAATGCAATTTTAGGAATTTCTGGGCGTGTAATATACCGTTGGAAAGGTCTTGAAAATAATTTTCCAACGGTATATTACACGCCCCTAAATCATCTAAACCCGGGGAGATCACTCAATGTATTCCTCATACAACATGTGCGATCAAATCTTTGGCCCCCTATTTTATATTGTAAAAAATCATTCAAACAATTTGAAAAAAATATCGTATGCTTTTCTATGTTGAAATTTTATATTGTGAATTTTTGTGAATTTTCTTTATTCTAAATAATTACTTACAATTTTTTAAAGAAAATAAATACACTGTACAACTAATTATTTTTTTGGACCCCCTATTTTATATGGTAATTTTTTTTTTTTTAAATATTTTTAAATTGCCAATAATTGAAGGCTTAGTTATAGTTCATGTATACCAAAGTTGGATGTTGTTGTAATCCAAATGCAATCTTCATAAATATTTGAAGTGAAAATACAATCATTTTAGTTCAATCTTCAATTGTGTTTTTAGACGCGGTGTTAAATTTAATCTTATCAAAGTTCTTTTCAAATAAAAGATATAATGATTATGTGACAAAACTCAAAAATTTGGAGCTAAATCAAACTTTGTTAAAAAGTAAATAGGGGGTTGAAAAATCACTTGATCGCACGTGGTTTATGAGGAATACATTGAGTGATCTCCCCGGGCATCTAAATTGTAGTTGTGAATTGAAAAAAAAAACTGCAGTCGCTAAACGACTGCAGAACATGTTGGTCAATAGAACCGCAGCCAATTTTGGCTGCGGTTTTTTTTTTTACCATGTTTTCTACTAGTGCAAGTGCCCGCCCTACCACTCTCACAAACGCCATAGCCCCTACACCCACAACAACTCTAGCTCTTGCTCCAACACCACTTGCCATTATCCTCCACCAACCACCTACAGTAAGCATGGTACCTCCACTAGACAAGGATCCTAACCTCCCTATACATCTTTCTCCCTCAGAATGACTCCTTTTACAATGGCTTTCTTATAGTGTCTACGAATATTTGAACACTCAGCTTGGGCTGTCAAAATGTAGAAAATTTGTACAAGACGCATTAGCCTCAAGAAATCGGAAATTGTTGCTTTTACATGACTCTCTTAGAGCTATCAGATCGTCATACACTTTGACTCAGACTACCACCACATGACCAAACAACAAGTCCAAGACGCCGCTACAACTCGCTTTGCCCAAATGAAGATACCATTAGCAAACCGATTTCGAGAACCAGTCTCGGCCATTGCCAACTACACAACCCATGGATGGCAAGGCTTCCTTCGTGCAAATCTACTCAACCCCAATATTGACGCCATTACCTTACTCAAGGACCAATGCCTCTTCACACTGCAACTACAAACATCTGAGTATTTTGTTGGGAAGGTCGAGAAAGGCCATGAAGTCTTGTCCACGGCTGACAACTATTGACTCCACATGTCTCGACCAATCCTCTCTACCTACAATCCTCGCCAACTGCTTGTTGATCTAATCAAGATATGTTACACCAATTAACACATGCAGAAGTTGTAGGAGTTGCAAAGAAATTTACCAACACAAATTGTCAACATTACCATCACTAGCTTTCTCTCTAAAAAATTATTCTTCAACACATCGCTAATCCTCGCCAACCAGCTCATTCAAGCCATGGATGTCCCTTCCACCAACGTCTCGCATACCAACGTCTCACGTACCAACGTCTCGCGTACCAACCCAACTGTGGACGCAGTCAACACCTCTATCCTTGTTTTTGGATTGAATATCCAATACTTGCAATTGCACATGTCTGTCGCACTGCACCAACTGTTGAGAGCTTGCAATATACTTACCATTTCGTATAACTGACCACAAGATGATTCCTTAGGTAGACATGATGATGTGGCAACAATCCGTTGCCTGAACAATGCAATGTATACCACTTAGTGTTCTCGGGGTGCCATTTCCCTCCTTGGGAAACTAGTGGATTTTACACCTCACCATCGCCGGATCTGCCCCACTCGAAAGCACACGCGTACAAGACAAACGACCTACCAAAGAATACATTCAAAAAGCCATCACGGCTTTGTAAAATGACATCCCTTATGGCCCCTCCTCAGCGCAGCTCCGCGACTCTATCCATATTAGGGTTGACAACCTACATCATTGCCTCTCTACCATTAGCTTTGAAATTAAATACCAAACAACCTTCACGGTGGCACTACTAGAAAATTCAGCGTTCAAATCAACAGAGAAGAGTTGATAGTTTCTGTTGATTCGGTCGCGTTGTTCCGGTCATCCATCAACATAAATCTGTTGATTTTTCCTGTTGATTTGGTCAAATAAAAAATGACAACTAAAAATAAAAATAAATAAAAATAAATAAACATTTTTTTTCGCAGCCCGAATTTTTCGAGCAAAAATCTATTTTTTGGTTGCCCAGCACTTCCGAGCAGCCAAGCTATATACACACGGTTGCCACTCGGGTTTGAACTCGAGACCTCATACTTATGACTCTACTCACTAACCAATTCACCACCACTAGAACTTGATGAACAATGCATGATTTTTTTTCTTACATATACACTTACTATTCCGTGTTTTCAAACTCAGTAGACTTTGGCGGCCATTTTGACATAGTAAAATATTTTTTTTCAAAACTCTTTAGACTAAGAAAAGCTAGGAAATCAAGTTAAGTTTCATCCCCAAAAATCCGTTTGTAATTTTAAGCCTCCATTCAAAAGTTATAGACAAAATTCAGAGAGGGTGTTTGAAAATATCAAAGAAAATATTCCTTGCTACCCCACTCTGAATTTTGTCTATAACTTCTGAATGGAGGCTCAAAATCACAAACAGATTTTTGGAGATGTAACTTAACTTGATTTACCAACTTTTCTTAGTCCAAAGATTTAAAAAAAAAGTTATTTTACTATGACAAAA
This sequence comes from Pohlia nutans, assembly GCA_022496805.1. NCBI lineage: Eukaryota > Viridiplantae > Streptophyta > Bryopsida > Bryales > Mniaceae > Pohlia > Pohlia nutans. The sequence goes on from CM040105.1 coordinate 10,572,803, forward strand.
TGGCCGCCAAAGTCTGCTGAGTTTTTTTTTTTAACCCCTAAAGGATCGTAAGGCCCCCATGCAGCTTTTAGAACTAGAAAGTGAGAAAATTCCGGTTCTTGGGCTTTGAATTGTAGGATGAGTAACAAAGAGACCCTGGCTCTTTTTGAGAGCCAAATCTGTAGGTACTTCTTGCTCGGAAATTCATCAAGTGAGCGATTTTTGGTGATTTTTTTGAGTTGCACGGTGGGTATCTAGGCGTCACTTCAGACCCTCATATCTTTCTCTTTACACCTCCAAATTCCTTGAAATTTTTTTCACATGTTTTAAATGATGATTTCTACTCACAATGAAACTTTCAAAATTTTTGGAGCACTTTTGAACAATTCGATTTCAGCATGTGTACAAAATACCCCAAACAAGTTCTATCAATCTTCTCAACGGTGGCATTTCTCAAAGATTGTGCGATTTTGTTGATCTTTTTTTCATAAAAAAACTACGTAAGTCTTCTTTAGTTTCAACGGTGCCGATCGTCAGAATTACCCCACACTAATAAGGCATTGAGCTTGCTACAAGAGCTAGTCAAGAAAACAAGAGCTAAGTTCAACACCCCCCGGTCCTTTAGGGGTTAAATTGTGAATGATTAAGTTAAAAAAACTTTCAAAGTACATAGAACTTCAACCATGGAGTTTTAAATGTTGCCTAAATGAGGGTGTTTTAAATGTTTTAAGTGTTTTGAGAGTCATAATTTTGTGCTTTGATGTTTTCCTACTTTGGGGATTATGTTCACAATCTTGTTTAGAGTTTGTATAAAGAATTTAAAACCAATTGGATCTATTTGTCATAGGTGCCCGAAATTACCTAAAACTCAAAAAAAATCACCTTTTGAAAAATAACTTTTTAATTGCAACTTGAATTGATCAAAAAAATTCTAGGCATTAACTTAATAGTGAAACACAAGTTTATTAAAAAATTCACATCTTGTAAAATAATTGTATTCAACAAATATTGTATCAAAAAGGGCTTACTCAAAAGTGGAAAATGGTTTGAAATCATGACTCATGGTTTCGAGAATTAATTAATTATTTGGCATCAATATACCAACCTTGCCCTACTGCTATGGTATAATAACATTCCAAAATCTTATAAACATACGAAGTCGAGTCCATAAATTGCAAAAGATTCCAAATATTCTTGAAATATTCCAATGGATTCCAGAATATTTCAATGGATTACAAAATATTACAGAATATTCCAAAAATATTCCAACAAATTCCAAAAGATTCTAGATTCACTTAAATTTTGTTGATTTGGTCATTGCACTATTCAAATCAACAGAAAGTAGGTAACAATTTGTTGATTTTTACAAAAAGTTTAAAAATTAGTGAAATTGGTCATTGCAGTGCCCGAAACAACAGAAATCAGTTGATTTTCTGTTGATTTGGTCACGATTTTCTAGTAGTGTGGAAGCGGCAACAATGTCACATCATACTCAACACGCGCATCTACTCCAACAGTTGCAACTGTTAACCATAGCCTCAAGTGATTACTCAAAACATATGCCCGGCATCTCCATCGCTCTCTTGTCTTGGCCTATGCAGCCCACTTCTCACCCCCCCTCCGGATTCCTATACCTCACCAATACATGAACTACACACCACCTAAATTAGGGCCACTCCCTACGCCACTTACCTTTGGCACCATCAGTTGTATTGTCTCCTATAATACAAAGCCCGTTGATTTCTATACAATCTGCTTCTTACACTCAAATTCCTCCACTATCAAATGTCCAATACCACCTTGCAAAGCTCACACTTGAAATTCAATACTTTGCAATTTGCCTCTCGGCCATCCTGCAACATTCCGCGCATCCCACACTCGCAACATGACTGCCATACTCACTACATGCAAGCATTAGATTACAACCAACTCACAACCCGCTATGATCCCTCGCCCTGTCAAGCACGCCAAGTATTCCGCACTTCAACAATTGCGTCCTGCAACCCTCACATCCCTAACCTCAGTCTCCCTCCTCATGAGTCCACCGACCCTCACAAAACCCCACTGTCCCTCTATACCCACATTCTTTTCAAAAACCCACATGCCACTCTAATTCGCACTCACCTTATTTTCCAAAACCCATACATACCACTCCCATAATTATACAAATACTATATAAGCCTAAACTCGACTCCATCACTCACTCTAAAAAAATTAAATTCTAACCCATAAGCACTACACAACAATAAGGTAAAAAATCAACAACAAAGCCATCTCACCCATATATCGCCACGACACTCACCATCAACCCAACCAAATAACCCAAACCCACACCTTGGCCTCGGTCTAAAAACCCCACCAGAAACAAAACCATCTTATTACCTAGCACAAACCACCTCCATAAAACCTAAAACCCCATTCATTCCAAAGCTACTTCATCCATCCTCATCTCCCATAACTTTTCCGTTACATTCCCCAATTTCCTACCATCACCAAGTATTCACAAGTACAACTACTCTTCACTCCCTGACCCCACCATCTCTACTATCCACAACTACTCATCACGCCCACCTCAACTCCAAACTACCCACCATACCCTCCCCACAACCCCAACACACCAACACATACCTTTCACTAGTTCACAGGTCTAATCCTCACATCTCACTCCTAATATACAGTGACATAGAAGTAAACCTTGGACCCAAAATAATGCAAACCATCCGTAAAGCCCTTAACCCTTGCTATAAAACAATAGCTGACAAATATTTCTATCAAAGTACTATTAAATTTTGATTCGAATATAAACATCTCACCACCAACTTCCTCCCTTTCCTTGACAACACACTCAAACCATTACGAAAACTCCTACACCTATCCATTACTAATAACAGTCTGCAACACCCACACAGTAAAAGTTCATGTTTTATACGCCCTAATCATCATTATCGACTCGACACCACAATTTTGCAAAAATCAAATCACCATCCATAACACCACCTCCTTTCACACCTTCATGCATGAATTACTAAAACTCCATACTCCCACCTCTCAATACTTTGGACCTATACATGCATTAACAACGTTCCATACAAAGAACCAAACTGTCACTACTTTACAAAAATCTATACACAAAACCATCTACAACTATATCACTAGCACTCCCAACATCACCAAAGCAAACATTATGACACAATTTCTCACCCTCCCACAACAATTAATAGAAAAAAATGCTCGAATGCCTCACTTCCCAACTTGGCTACACACCTCCACATCCCTAACCTATACTCCCCCCCAAACCCTCCAAAACTCATCCTTCACTAACCAAGACACCCAATTCATCATATGGAATGTAGCCTCCCTCAACACATCCCTACCAAACATCTAACAAATTATAAACTATGCTACAACCACCAACTATAATTGCACTACAAGAAACCAAATCAAACAACTCCAAATCCCAAAAATATTTAACCAAACTATTCCCTAACAGTAAGATCATTAGTAATAACACACATCACGCCACTCAATGCAGTCGACGTCAATACTTCATTCAATTACACACCAAACCGAGGCGGTCTTATGACACTAATCCATAACACCTTATTCTTCCCTGGTAATATCTATAAAATACCAACCCCAAACATGATATCCCCTTACCTCTAAATTATTGACATACTAAACCTCCCCTTAACTCCACATACCCTCATTAATATCTATATGCCCTTTCACCTTCATCAACACAAACACAATTATTTCAAAACCCACACACATAATAGTACTAGTCTGCGACTTCAATAGAGATATACCTCTCATAAGAAGACACAACAACAATGAATGGTCACCACCCACACCCCTACATTTAGAATGGAAACAATTCACAAACTCCCAACAACTCACCTACATTCCTACCAATACTACCTGCACTCGCCAAAGTGGTGAAGATTACACAACTAAGAGCATGACCAACAATAGTTGTTTTCCACTCACCAACTCTATTTCTGGATGATAAAGTACCTCTTATGGTGTGGAGTTTGATATTTGCACACCAAATATTGTCAATATAGCCAGAGGTGGTTCTCACATCAAGCATTTTGTCTTATTCTTTAACCTTTAAACGTCAAAGTAAGCCCCATGGGCTTATTATGAGAGAGTGATGAAGAAAAAAGTGGATTTTCTCAACCAAATCAAGCGAGGCCTGGTGCGTTGGAAAGCTACTAAAAAAGCGATCTAGATTCCAAATTTGCGCCTCATTTGGGAGATTGTGGAAACATTGGCAAGCAATCAAAATTATCAAAATGAGCAGGAGTTGAGGTTGGGACAGCTGAGGTCGTTTTTTGAAAAGTGCCGCAATGCTACAGTGCTGGCCAGCAGTGGCCAGCAGTGGCCAGCAGAGCTGTTTTTTCATTTTTTTCGTTTTTTTTTTTTTTTTTTTTCCCTCCAGAAATGTAGATGCCTTCCGGGTTGCCCCGCCCAGGGCCTCTTGACGTTTAAGGGTTAACAAGACCATGCTCACACTTTATGAAGTTAATTTTAGTAAATTAATTCTTCGCCAATATGATTGTCCAAGCAAGCTTGATGGTTGTTGCTAAGGAACTTTTCATTTCTCACACACCATCTTGCATGTGAACTTGGTGCACAATGAGCAACTGTTGGACATGCTCTAATAATCTCATTGATGGATTTTACATAAAAACTCCCACCCCCAACTCCATACTTCCACAACTATCACCAACATCCCCTTAATTCCGACCCTTTATTCACGCTAGCCCTCCGGGCCAGGGTTCCTCTCTTTCTGGCCCACGAATTAAAAGTGTAATGAGGCTTACCCTAGCTGACGTGTCTGATTCGACAAGAAGCTCCCCGGATATTTCGCACCCACGTGGACTGAAGTGGTCTCCACGTCTCCACGGCAGAAGGATGGATGGCAGTTAGACGGATGACGGTTACGTGGATGAAAATGGATAACAGAACTCATCGTCGTTGTTGTTCACAAACCAAAAAGCTCCCGTGACCGCCAAGTCTGTGGCTATGTCGCAAGAATCAGTGCACTTGCAAACTTTCGCATTCATCTTTTTGATCACGGAGCTCTCATTTTAACTCGTGGCTGTGCTCATCCAACAGGTTTTTTTGAATTGGTATGAATCGAAGTCTTTGTGCAACTGAGGATTCAATTTCAATGTTATGAATTCGGATGGTAGAGGATTTATTTATTTATTTTACATTTGTTTTTCTGAGTGTAGAAAGATATGTTCGGTGATTTTGGATTGACATGTGAAAGTTGAGAGGATTGATGATTTCTGCGGTTGATTTTTTTCTTGAAAATCCTTGTTAGGGTTTATGTGGCTCTTGCAAGGATTTCGATTCGAGCTGCGTGTCAGCTCATTTCAACTCGTGGCTGTGGTTTTTTTATTTTTTGTTTTTATCTGAATCGTTATGAATCGAAGTTTTTTTTTTCTGCTGTTTTGCAGCTTCTGAGTATTGGCAATTTCGATGCTGTGATTTTGGATTGGTATGTGAAATCTGAGACTTAGAGAATAGAATTGGTGATTCTTGCGGTTGATCATGTTCTTGAAATGTCTTTGTTAGGTTTATGTGACTCTTGCAATAATTTAGGCTCTGGCAAGAATTCTATGAATTCCAATTTAGGCTCGTGCAAGAATTTTGATTAGAGCTTCGTGTCTGCTCATTTCAACTCGTGGTTGTGGTTCTTTTCTGAATCTTTATGAATCGAAGTCTTTTTTTCTGCTGTTTTTCAGCTTCTGAGGATTGGCAATTTCGATGTTGTGAATTTGGAATCCATTGGTAGAGTATGAAGAATGAGCACTTGTAGAAAGACATGAGCGGTGATTTTGGATTGGTATGTGAAATCTGAGTCTTAGAAAACAGAGTTGATCATTTCTGCGGTTGATCGTTTTCTTGAAATGTCTTTGTTAGGGTTTGTGTGATTCTTGCAAGAATTTTATGAATTCCAAATGTTATGAATTCGGAATTCATTAGTCGAAGAGTCTTTTCTTTTTCTGATTGCGGGCGATGGTTTGGATAGTTGTGTGAGACTTAACCCCTAAAGGACCAAGAAGCCTGAATCAGGCCTCACGTTTTTCTTAGCAGTATTGAGGAGGTCCTATGTGAACTTCCTTTTGTTTAAATTTATTTGTTTTTTTGACGAACACATGCAGTGTTCTTCACTGATTTCGGTGATATAAAATTTGGTTCCATCTCAAATATATTTTTCATGATATGACTGATTGAATTTATCATTTTAAAACCATGAATCCTTGGTCCTTTAGGGGTTAAAGAACAGTGTTAATGATATCATCTTCTTGAAATCTTTCTTAGGATTTGCAAGAATTTTTGTTTATGGCAAGAAATTTTTTCTGACCATTGGATTTATTTCATTAACAATAGGTTCTGTGCACATTGATGTGGCTGCAGGTATGCTGTGACAGAATGAACATCTCGAATTCGGGGAATTGCTAACACTACAATGGCGCAGGAGCATATCAGTAAAGCGATCATTGATCAGAGCATGGAGGCAACAGCAAAGGTCGAAACGAAGAAGAAGCCGCGGAAGAGCGTAGCATCCTTCGTTGCAGGGGGCGGAGCAGGCATGCTGAGCACCACGTTCTTGCAACCCCTGGACGTGATCAAGACGCATATGCAAGCAGCGGAGAATCCCAAGGACAGGCACTTCAAGGTGGTGGTGAAGCGGATCTTGGGGGAAGATGGCGTGAAGGGGCTGTGGCGAGGGACGGGGCCGGCTTGTGTCCGAGTGGGGCTCGGTGCGGGCCTGTACTTCGCAGTGCTAGGGCCTATGGTGGAGACCATGCGATCTGCATTCGACAGCAATGGCAATGCATTCAACAATGGCGGGTCAACCTTGCAGGAGAAGCTGCCTGCTGTTGTGACGTTGAGTGCTGGTGCGTTGACGAGGTCCATTGCTTCGTCGGTCGTTTGCCCCATCACGGTCATCAAGACTCGCATGGAGGTAAGTTTTCTCTCTCCAATTGTGGTGTTGTTGTTGAAAAAAGTACTCCCTTCGTCTCATAACAGATGATGCTGTTGAAAAAATAAAAAAATTTAAACAAACTAGAATGCTTTCATCAAATCTCTAAATACAGTAAGTTTCTATTTCGGAGTAGTCTATAAAAGCAATATCATACTGCACATACTTGTTATGTGTGGCATGTGGCAACATAGTGATGTTTGTTGCAGTGTGTTCTTTGATGCAACGAAACATATGCTAGCATTGATTTTAGCTAACTCATATGTTGTTTGTGATCCACACAAGCTTCACAGGCAAAAACACTTCTTGTGCACTTGTCTTGTAATTTTCCTTTGTTAGAATCTGTAAAACAACAACTTCAAATTGAATAATTGATTTGCATCAAGTAATTTGGGACCAGTTTTTTCCTCAAAAGCACCATCTATTATGGGACAGAGGGAGTAGGGTTTAGGGTTTTAGGTTAAGCTACTGAGTGAGAGTGCTCATGTAGCAGTGGCTCTGGGACGTCAGGGCTCCGTTCTTCCTTGATGGTGACAAGCGTGCAGCAGGGCGGGGGTGCAGTATGCGGCAGCGTCGGGCCTTGTGTATCGCAACACGTTTCACGCCGTTCAGACAATCACACTTAAAGAAGGCCTTCCTGGTGAGCAAATGCCTCCCCCTCTTGTGTGTATCTTTTTTTTGCTTACTAGATTCTAAATTTTACTCATCAGTCAGGGACACCATTATCATCTATGAAGTTACGAATGGGATATATCATCTCACCCTGTAGCTTAGCTTCTGACGCACTCAACTGGTTTGGTTTGGCAGGCCTTTACAGTGGATTAATACCGACACTAGCGCGAGATGCACCATACTCTGGTCTCTATCTTCTGATGTATAATCGCATGCAGATTTTTATAAAAGGTGTTTTTTCCTCCCTAGATCCGAAGTGTCTTAAATTTTGTTGAAATGGGATAAGTAGTTCTTCACGTGTACGTACAATATCACGGAAATTGACTCGATCCAACCTCGATGATGCATTGTGCAGAGAATATGCCTGCTGGGACTCCGCAAGCACCTGCTAACTTCTTAGCAGGTTCGTAGTTTCGTGCACATGGTCATTTGGAGAGGTGGAGCATGGACGTGTTAAATGTTTTGTACGAGTTAAGATGTCGGTTGAATGCTTTGAAACGTGATTTGGAAAGAAAGTGTTGCACAGTGCTAGTTTTGATCCTGTCAAGTGTTTCTTTCTAGTTTGCTTCTGGTGAGACCAAATCTTGTATTTTGAGATGTAGAGATTATTAGTTAATTAACAGGATCCACTTGACAGGTGCGGTTGCTGGAGGGGGTGCGACACTTCTAACCCATCCTCCGGACGTGGTATGGGGTTGATGTCCTAAAGCAATAGAGAGTGAAGTGTGTCCGTTGTTTTATTTCATCACAATATTCTTTTTGAAATATGTAGCTACATAGTGCGTCCTCTGTTTTCAAAGCACTAGATGTAGAAGTAGCAAATATGCATGTGAATATCACTCCAGTTTGAATGAATTATCTTGCATGTTGGGTCACGCATCAAAATATGTTCATTACTCAAACATATTGATTTCACCCTGATTCGGATACATACAGATTCGGACAAGGTTGCAGTTGGAGCAAAGACATCAGTCTGGCATTTTGTCGACAATCAAGCACATTGTTGAGGTCTGGACCTATCCAGAGATGAAAGAACTTTGTGCCTCCTGTGGGCATCCCTTCACTACTGTAGTGGAAATCATGTCCTGTTTAGCCAGTGAGCCCACCCAACTTGGCTGGAACTGGTAATTAGTGAAGAATTCCAGCCAATTTGGGTAGATTCCCTGGCCGGAACATGACATGATTTTCACTAGTGCTTCCTCAGTGTCAGGATACTGTGCTAGTTTAGAGTAGCAATGGCGTGAGTTTAGAGGAGCATGGGCGGTGCACTTTATGATTGATTGGATGGACACAGAATCTTTGTTCTTCTGTGGTTATGGTTTTGGTGCATTCGGAATATGCTCCTTTCAGTTCATGCAAATGAGACTTAAATTACCAACTTGTACTCCTGTGCAGGTACATGGTCTCAAAGGTTTATTTGTGGGAGTGGTGCCCAGGGTTGGGAGACGAGCTTTGCAGCAAGCTTTTGCATGGTATTATGGCAGGCTCTACTCTTTCCAGTAAAAAAAAATCATGTCATTTCTCTGGTTGTAGGCATAGCTACAGAGTCCGCCCTTGGCGGAGATCTACCCACTTTGGTAGATTTCAGCTCTAGGTTCAGCGTACTCTGTGACTGGTTGTAGGTTTTACTCTATTGTTTCTCTCAATCTCACATTTCTGGAGCTTGTGTCTATGCAGGACTATTTACGAGGAGATAGTGCATCGTGTGTCCAGCAAGGTTTGACTTTCTACAGGAGTCTCGAGTGACCTGGCTTTATTTCACAGTTAATTTCAGCAATCTTTTGTCAAGCATTGATTTATTGATGTAGCTTACCTTTGTTGGGAATATACACTCCAAGATGTGTTTATTCCCTGGAAAATCAGGGCATACTTGAGATAATTTGCAGGTTTGTTAGCAAATTGGCAGTATGGTATTCTTCATTCTTTAAAGTTCTACCCCTCGTAGAGTTTTGGAACATGATTTTGAAATTACCTTCTCAGTTCTGCAATTCTTTTGCGGGTGAGCTTTTGCAGTTCTTTGTCATTAGCTCGCCCCTCATGACCACTTCATTAGAATTTGGAAGTGTAACATTATGATTCCGTGAACGAGCCTTATACCATAAATTTTTGGAAGTATGACATAATGATATTGTGAACAAGCCTTGGACCAACAAAGCTTAGAATTTACTTTGTTCTATCAGAAATTTTTGTTATTTAATTTGGTCTCCTTATTAAATTACTCTTCAAAAATAATTAACCCCTAACTGCCTGAGCGTCCATTTTTTGGACGATGTACAGATTTTATTCATAATTTCTCATCCGTCATGCACTTTTTGCAGTGTGGAATTTTTACTGTAGATTCTATGGGAAGTTAGCTTCATGCATATGTGATCCGATTAAAAAGGGGATGATTTGTGAAATTTCTATGCCTCATTTCATGTTGTAGTGATTCACCCAATATTTTGAAGATTTCAATGTAAAAGTGCTCTTAAAAAAGTCAACTTACAAAATTAAGCAACCAAAAAATCTCCAAAAATCACTACACTTAGAATATTACATTTCAACCAATCAGAATTGACGAATTGTTAATATCTTATTTGTAATCAAATCAAAAAAGAATTTTCAATTTCAAGTTTCAAATTTTATACAAAAGTATTGGTGATAACAATTGCAGATCTAACCGTATGTATAGAATCTAAAATTGATAATGTACAACTTTTATTCATACATCAAGTTCAAAATATTTCTCTGCGTTGCATTTTATGATGCATCTTTGCAAAATTGTTGAATTTGAAGAGAGGTGAGGGCGTTTTTTAGGGATTAACCCCTAAACGTCACAGCGTCCAAAAATTGAACGACTAACAAATTCAAACCCTTTTCACGTTCTCATCAATGTTTCGATAAAGTCATCCAATTTTTGGAGATTCTTCACCAAGTTGTTGTCTTATTTAACGGTTGGATTTAGTAATACTTGATTACATATTTTTCTAAAATTACAAATGTAGAAGTATGTTAAGCCATTGACCAAGCCAAAATTGCATTGACTATAGTTCAAAAGTGGCCTTGCAAAAATGAGGTCATAGATTTAAGAAACACAAAAATTTCAAAGAATTGCCAAGTGTAAGAGTATCTCATTTCAAATTCATTCCAACAAATTTTACTCAAAAAATATTAAAATTTTGTTTGTAATCAAATTTAGAAGGAATTTTTAATTTTAACTTTCAAATTTTATAATTAAATATTGGTGATAGTATTAGTGAATCAAACCATACAGAAGGAATCTAAAATTCAAAATCTAGAACTTTCATTTGTATATCAATTCCAATATATTCTTCTAAATAGTACTTTATGATGATTTTTCTCAAATTGTCAATTCCAAGGACACCCTGATATGTTTAGGGGTTAAATGACATGGGGTGAAATGGGGATAATGCGGAGGAATGAAGTTCAGGTTTTCTTAGTAGGCATCCGTGCTAAGGTTGCCATCCATGCTATAGGGAAGAGAAAAAAAAAGAAGAGGGGTGGCATACTCCCCCACGCACCCGGGCTATTACAAAAAACACCCTTACACATTTTATATATGCAAAAATCAAAAATAATCTCCCATATCCCATATTTTATATGCCCTCACATGTCATTATACAAAACAAAAAGTGACTCCAAAATAATTTCAGGATCCTATGATTAAATTCATATGTATTTACATTTGGAGAATTAATGATTTTTCCAAATGTCAGAAAATGTAATTTTGTAAAAAAAATCAAAAATAAAATAAAAATAAAACCCCAATTTATTTATTTTTTGAAGTTACGATTTTTGCTTCCAATCTGCCCACAAAGATCCCAAATCTACATTTCCACCTGAAAGCACAATGCCTACATTCTTCCCTTTGAAATGACTGCACTTTTTGGAAAGAGAAACAGCAAGTCCAATGGCACCACTCGGCTCCACTGCCAATTTCAAAACCTCAAAACACAACTTTGCAGCCTCAATAATGTCATCATCATCAACGGTGATGACCTCACTTACAAGATCACGCACCACAGGCCTGCAAGTTCCCCACAAAGCACAACGGTCAACAAGTAGTGCAAAACCCAATTTGCCCCAAATTTAAAAACTTCAATTTTCATAGTAATTATGATTTTTTTACTATGCACGACAACAAATGTGTTACACGACAAACAATATCTTGTTGGCACAAATTTTGAATTCTGATAAATGTATGACTTTTTGATACATGGATGGTCACCGACTCCAAACTGAATGGAACATGGAGACCAATTGTGATGATCTTTACTACTCATGTCAACATTGCATGCCCTATTGTTTCATGCCTTTCGAAAAGTTACCAAATGGGTAAGTTGAAGAATGTTATGTCAAACTTTTGGTGATCCATAACACTAGAGCATTTGAGACTTCTCACTTAGTAAGTTGTCCCTTACCTTTGTTTTTGGAATATAATTTAAATAACTTTTGAAATAATATTTGTAATTACCTATGAAATAACTTTTTGAGCAACGTTTTAAACCACTTCTTTCTCTCTACTTGCAAAGAACTAGGGACCATGCTAAGACGACTCAAGAATGATACGTAGAAAAGGAACCAACTCAAGAATGTGATGTAGAAAAGGGACCAAGCTAAAGCAACTCATAAGGGGCGATGGCCTGATATGGGTATCCCCTCCAAAAATAGTGTGATTTTCGAGAAGTATCTTTTTTGGTAAGAAAAAAAAATTGGAAAATTACAAAAACTAGAGGGTATTATAGGCACCATGGCTGCAACTATATACATGGTGTTAAAGACGGAATTTCTAGCACACATAAAATGAGTTAGACATAAATCACACCATGTGAGACGCGTAAAAGTGGTACCCATATCAGGCCATTCCCCAATTTTAGGGAGCAGGCTAAGGGAGCTCAAGAATGTAATGGCAGGATTTTTCAAGGGGAAGGGAAAACCAAAATGTACCATGTGAGGTCACCCAAGGAAGCTCGTAAACCATCAGCGATGGTGTTGGGACGCAGCATGGGAATGATATGGCCTGCAGCCTTGGACTGAGCTGCATCATCTGCTCCTGCTGGTTCCGCTGCAATGATGTTGATACTGGGCTTCACAGCCTTGGCAGCCAAGGCAATTCCAGATATTAGACCTCCTCCTGTCCACCAGGAAAAAACTCAAGCTGTTAGGGGACCTGCCCAAGGTTTTAATTTTTGCAGCCATGGCACAATCACAGTAGTTTAAATATGGAGGGACGAACCTCCACTGCCTGCATGGTGTACTGCTACAATGCCAAAAAAAAACTCCTGGACCTAACCCCTGTTACCAACAACTCATCTCTTCTAATCAGCGCTTGCTCGGCCTTCGACTAGAAGTTGGGTGTAAGTATGACTTGCCACCAGAGCTTTCTAAACCACTCCAGTCAAGATGTATAATGGAAGTCTTAAATTTTGCGTTTCTCCACCAACACATACTCTACCCTCCATACAATGACACTCCATAATATGACAATATTATTGTTTCAAGCAATGCACATGTGACAAGTCATTCTGTGACTAATCCATGCCTGCCACCTTCCTTGAAGGTAGGGCTTCCCAAACATGCCATAATCGAGAGGGACAACTGTACCATCTATATGTATCCTATTTATAAACAATGAACCACTCACCAGAGTGCCATGAAGAAGTCCAAAGTGATTGCACATGGTATTTAAAACAAAGATTTACCTACGCTTAGTCGCTCGTGTGAATTATGAAAGCACTCTAAACAAGGCAAATGAAGAGTGCTGACTTCAAGAATTCACTACACAAGGCCAAATATACACAGGCATATATGGAGGCTGGTGGCTATGTTCTAAGGCCAGGCTTCCATGTATGGGTGGCCGGTCCTCAAAAGGAGGAAGCTCTACCGAAATGGGTGAAACCACTAGAACTCAAGAGTATATATTTCATTTGTACCGAAATGGGTGGAATATGGGTGGTTCTTGAGACCTCATTTCTTGTCTTCTAGTGCCTTTCACCCAACCGATCCCCACATGGAAGCCTGCCCTAAATGTCTGTACTCACTCATCTTTGAATAACAGTGGGATTGTCTACTATCCCTTCAATAGTGGTCTACAACCTCCCACTTTGAATGAATCACCATGCAAGAATATAAGTGCTGCCGGACACGCTTACCACTGATGGGAACAATGATGACGTCCAGCTGCGGAACTTGCTCCAAAAACTCCAGCGCTACTGTGCCTTGCCCACTAGGATCACACAAAAAGAAATGCATATCGTTCACCTCTAAGTGCGCAAATGGCCATTTACTAGTTGAAATAAACCCATTTAGAATTTTTTAAGGAAGGTAACAAACTTCAACAACAGAAACGAATCATGTCTTATATTTTTGTATTAGAGAACGGGTTGATTCTGCCTGGCAAGCCAGCCCTGAGCGAGCCCGGAGGGCGAGATCTATGCTGGCGAGCCAAGCAGAATCGGCTTTGTTTGGCCCATTCTCAAGCGTAAAAAGCCTTAGGAACGCTGTCAAGAACTTCGGACTCAGCAAGGACAACGAATCGAGCTGTAGAATTAGCAACGCTCCCTGGGAGCGCATTCTCCTTCCTTAGCGAGTCTGGAAAACCCTTGTTTCAACCACCAAGGCTTTTTACGAATAATTTAGACTTCCTATGGTTGATTATTAACTTATAACGTAAACATTCTATTTTTAGTTTGGTTAGTTAGGAGTTAACCTCCCTTGAGATTGTTCATCAATGATCATGAGAATTAAAAACATAACATTTCAGTTCTCACTTTGTAAGTACACTAGTAGAGAGGTGGTCTTTGGGCACACGAAGCAGTGTTAGTGTGGTGCCCAAGGCCCATATGAGCATCAAGCTAATACAAATATGGACCTTGGGCACCATGCTCTAACATGATTCCTTGGTGAAACCCTTTCTACTAGTGGTGAAATTAACCTGTAAAAGACCCAAGGATTTATGATTTTCAAATGATCATGTTGTGAAAACAATTTACCCTCTCTACAATGACACTCCGATATTATTGTTTCAAGCAATACACATCATGTGGTAAGTCATTTCTGCGACTAATCCATGTCTACCACCTTGAAGTTAGGGCTTCCAAAACATGTCATAATAGAGAGGAACAACTGAATAATGAAATTCAAACGAGATTAAATTATACTAGCACAAACCTGTTGCATTGCAACAATGAACATAGGAGAACATAGAAAGGTGTCCATTGCATTCGGCATCAATGCATGCAGGAATGAAGTGGGATGCCTCAGACCCATATCATCAAGTTTGGATATCATCGAGTTTGGATGAAAAACATTCGGGATGAAAACATGACTGTTTTCGTGACAACGGGGTCGTGACAGATAACGTGACAATGTGCGTTTAATATAATAGATATCAGCAAAGAACATTGCATATGTTGGTAAGAAAATGAGAGTTTGCATGTGACCTACTCAAAAACACCATGAGGCCCAATTTGGGTAAAAAAAACAGACCTGATAATGCGAGGGTCATTGAAGGGATGAATCAAGGCAGCACCGGTTTCTTGTTGCACACGAGCAGCTGTGCGCTCCCTGGACTCAAGCGTGGGTTCACACATAGTAATGAGACCTCCATAACGCTCCACATTCTTCAGCTTACAAGTAGGTGCATTGTTGGGCACCACTATGTAGGCAGGGATTCCCCGCATCCTCGCTGCCAACGCCACTGCAGCTGCATGATTGCCACTTCATATCCAGCCGAAAAAAAAAAAAAATCAGATTCACACGACTATAATTTTATTTTTTTTAAATTTAGCACAAATGAAAGTCAATTTCATTCCAAACAAATAAGTACAACGCTCCTCCATCAGGCAAAGTGAAACCTAGAGCACACAACACGTTGTGAGGGAGAAAGTTCCACATGACCCTTGGCACTCCATTGAAAATGGTTCCAAGAAACTATTTCAAACTTCATAACTTCTTTCATAGCCTACTCCAAGAAATCAGGACCAGTTGTGGCAGCTTCAAATTGGTTTTACACAATACTCTAATGTATTCTCCTATGCACACAATCTTCGTAGTGAATTCCAAATCTTTATAGAGAACTCCTTCTCATCTCTTACTCTCCATAGTATACTCCTCAAAATAAGACTACTAATGTGTGACATGTGTCGTAGGCTATGCTAGATAGAGTACTCCATGGGCTCGCCACGTCGTGTAGTGGGTGCATGGTACCATGTCTACGATGCACCTGCTACAACCCATGGAGTACCCTATCTTGTAGATAGGTTATCATGTTTTATTGTGTTGAAATCCTCTCAAAAAAGGGACAAGAATCACACAAAATAAAATTCCATTCTGATAACAGAAACCACTCAAAAGGATGGATTTCCTATATTATAGCCTTCAGATGGATTGCAAGACACTGATGAGGTAGTCAGTGCAGTAGCCTTCAGATGGATTGCTTACCCTTTACAAACTACGTTTGAAAATGTCAGTGTCAAAATGATGCATTTAGTTGAGGAATCAAACCTGCTGTGCGTAAGGACACCTTTTTGTGCGTCCTCATTGGACAGTGAAAGGACAGCATTGCATGCTCCTCTGAACTTGAAGGCGCCACTGCAGGATTCCACAGTCTCATGAGTTTCCGGAGCACAAAATGTGAAAAGCTGCTCAACTTTCAAACTTTCGCTCAAAGTCCCATGAAAATTTGCACTTTCTACAAGCTCTTAACTAAACCCCCCCCCCTTTGTTCATGTCATTACACCGAAACCTCAAAAGGTGAGATGACTCATCTCTTTTGGCACAAGCAACTTCCACTCGTCTAAAACTCAAAGAGAGTAAGAAGCAATAGGGGTGGTCACGGCGCTTTTTTCCCATTCTCAATCTTCAAAGAATGGGTATGTGGCACTTTCTCCTTAAATTGTGGAGGACCCATTCTTTGAAGATTGAGAAACTTCATTCTCCTCCTCCTAAGGTGAGGAATGGGCGTGCAGATTGAGAAGCTTCATTCTTCTCCTCCACACGTAAATTCACCCAATTCGCTACTATTCTCAATCTTCACACGCATTCAAGGGGTGTCATGGCCTGGTTTGCCATGATTGGCTCCTAAATTCTCTCCCCACCCTAAGTTCTCAATCTTCATCAGAGAATCAACTTCTTGAAAGCACCGTGACACCCCAATAGAATGCAACCATTTCTTTGAATTTCAACATGGGTTTCCATTGTCACTAAAATATGCCCTGAAATTGAAATGTAACTCACAATGTTAAGAATAAAAGCCTACCTACAGTATGCTCACCCTGTAAACAAAACTTATCCAAATAACACATTTTTCAATGCATTGGAATCCTCTGAGACAAGATCCACAACCCAAGGAAAAAAAAAAAAAAAAAAAAAAAAACAATAGTCATTCTGATAACAGGAAAAACAAATTCAGCAGCTGAAAGAGTTCCCTACGTCCTGAACAGTGATTTTTTGTTGCTAATTTTAGCCAAATTGCTACATAAAATTTGATACAAAGGATTTTTGAAAAAAAAAGGAAAAATAACCAGATTTCTTACGTGGAGTCAAGATGTGTAGCCTCTTTTAACCTAGGTATCACCCAGGTATTGCCTAAGTAACACATCTGATATTACCTATATATCAATATGAAAAGAGCATCCAAGGAGCCTGGATTGCACTTCAAGACATGGAAAAGTAGCAAAAATGCTAAACTGTGTCCTGACAAAAGAAAAAATCACTGGTCCTGAACCTAAATCAACCCTAATGAAACGTGAGAACTCATCATACCCTTTTTGCAGAAGCTCGCATTTGAAGAACAAGTGACAGCCAGCAAGCTCATCGAGGGAGGAAGAAGTCATGACGGGGGTGGTGTGAAGGTGAGCAGCAATGCGCTCTCGAGCTTCCCGAATGGACCCCAAGTCGGCTGCGTACAAATTGGGGCTCATCCCATTAATCTCACCCATCGCCTTCCTAGCTCTGAATTGAATTGAATTGCGGCGATTGTCTGTCCCGAAGAATCGATCTGCTGAACTGGAGGCTGGAGCTCTGTTGCTCACTCACATTCTGTTGTCGTAGAATTTCTTGCGAGTAGGATCGCACGGGAACTCTTCTCCTCCGACAAGAACCCAGAAAGCCAGGTATTTGAAGCGGGTATTTGAAGCGGGTATGTGAAGCGGGTATCAAGCCTCCATTCCCGAGGCAGTAGATTTGTAATGTGCTTTGTAATGTGAAAAAGAAAAATTGTAATTTTTCATTTTCGAAGAGGTGGCACCCGTGAAACAAGCGGCTACACTGAAGTCACCATATACTGTGGCCCACGGTATTTACAAGAGGCTTTATTGGCTCTGACCATAGGAAAGAGGTATTGCGGGGACACTCATTTTTTTGGCTAAATACCACTGTAGCAAAAATATATCGTCCATGATTCTGTTGAAATGTATTCTCGTCCTTCACCCGTTCTATTCCGGTCATAGCTCCTCGTAGCGTAGCTTCTTGTTGATAATTATTTTTTCAAAATATTGTGGTAAAATTCATCCAAATTGAATGAATCTTCATTCAAATTGGATGAGTCTTTGTTCAAATGGATGAATGTATCAACGCCATTCATCCACCCACAATATATAGTGATTTCAGTGTAGTCAGTCGCATAGTTTTTGCCTTAGTATTTATCCCATATTTGATTTTTATGGCTTGCTTTTTTTTTACCTTGTCATTCAAAGACAACAAATTGATTGTACTTCCTCTGTTTGTTCCGAAATAAAAAGCACCTTTGGGAACTAGGAGCAATGTTCCCACGGGCCTTTTATTTCGGAACAGAGGGTAGCACTTTCATCTAGATTTCAGATGAAGTCAAGGCATAATTGAATGAGAATTTGCTCAAATGAATGAAAATATCCCAACATGGATCAAAATATTTTGGAAAGAAAGAAATGAGTTTTTGGACCATTTTAAACTCTTTCTAAACATGATTTTGGTTTTTTGGCTATATTTTGCAAGCCAAGAAAAGGCTAGTTCAAAGAGTGTAAGATGGCCACTCGACTGAAGCTGTATCTATTAGAGGTAGGGCGCCATTAGAACAAAATTGGGGCCTTCAAAAGGCCCCTTCCATTTGAGATCTGCTGATGCAAATCTCATAGGAAAAAGTAATAAAATATTAATAACATTAAAACCATAAATTTTAAAATTTTAAAATTTTAATTTTAAAAATTAATTTTAAAATATTAAAATATATTAAAATATATTAAAACAAAATAATGACCGTCCACGTCATATTGGATTTTATTTTAATATATTAATAATATTTTCTTATTCACATTAGATCACATCAAAAGGCCTTCTAGAGGCTCCAAAACTTTTTTAATGATTTGAATGCTTTGAATGTTTTCAATGTTTTCAATGTTTTGAAAGTTTTGAGTGCGCGGCAATGGGTTCTTTTTTTAAATGCGTTAACTGCAAATTTTCATATATTACACCCTAAATCCGCAGTAATAGGAGGTGCTTTTTAAAAAATTATGAATTTTTTTTGCAAAATCTTTGCTCACTGCTCACTGTTCACATAATATCATTTCTCGGCGCAGCGAGAGACGCCTCTTCTTCTCGAGGAGTCTGAACTCAATATCTTTGACACGATCCACCATGGCTTTGAGTTCGCATTCTCTCTCCAGGTGTCCTTAAAGACAGAAGTTGCACATTTCAACACAAGGAATCTCCAGTCCCCGCGCTTTGTATCGAGGTTGGTAATTGTGGTTGTTGCGTCCCTGGATACCTGCATTGGGCACGTGCTGGTGAGATGCTTGCGGGTAGGAGGATGAGTGTTCGTGAGGAGCCTGATTGAAGTTCCTTGCAAATGAAGAACTGGGCCCGGGTACGCAACTCCCGTATTATATGGACCTAATTATAATCACTTATAATGCATTTTAGTCCAATCTCAAGTGATATAATTTGTTTTAATATGGAAAACTCTTGTAGCCCTTCTAACAAGGAATCCAAAAATGTAATTATATATAGAAAATGAATACTCCTTGAAGCATATAATAGCATTAAAAACCTAATTATATGAGTTTTTTTAATACATGTACCATAGGCCAAACCACCCAACTTTTTGGGCTTTTTAATAAAAATTTAAGATTTTTTTATTATAAATAAAACACTGCCAATGACTTTTAATTTTAATTGGAGGCAACTTCTCGTATGGATTTTTTAAAATTATGCCTAGGCAACTTATTGGTCTAATTGTTGGGATAGAAGCTTGCTAGTTTGTGTTAGGATATGGTTGAGGTAGGTTTCTTTTATGATCATAATTATATGTCATGCGGTACTTTGGGTCTCGCTAGGGTATGGAGTCAGCAACAATGGGATCTCGGGTATCCCGAGGGTATCATGGGAGTATCGTGAGAGTATCATGGGGGTATCGTGAGAGTATCATGGGGGTATCGTGAGAGTATCATGGGGGTATCCCGAGGGTATCATGGAGATATCCTGAGCACATGGTTTAGAGTTTTGGACCGCAGTGCCGTTTCACTCTCACTGTTTGCCCTCAGTCTCATTTTCCTCGCATTGTTTCTCAGTGCCGCTTCTCTCCCATTTTCCCTTGAACCTCTGTGTCTATGCTTTTCAGCTTTTGTGTCGTTGCTTTGGAGCATGCTTGCGACGATTTGGGAGGCTCATCTTTGGCATTCAAAGAATCGAACTACGATCCTGTTCTAGGTTTTGTTTTCTCATACCTCTATTATATTCGAAGTAGAACTTTTGTCTTCAACTCTTTGCTTTAACCGGGTAGGTTCCGGCGACGTTTTCTGAGGCCAGATCGCGTTTGGTGATTTTGCAGATCTGAGCAGGGTCATGTTTAGCGACGCACTTCTGCAATTTTTCATCGCTGTGGAGTTTTTTTCTCGTGGTTGATCGTCATTTTCATGTAGGTTTTCCAACGCACTGGATGTGATTTTTGTGAGGAGTTTGATGTTGTGGGTTGAATGCTAGTGATCACTGTTTTTCTTTAGGATATATTGAAACCCCGATATGAACCAATTTCATAGAAATCTATGAGTTTCTTAATATGAAGTTGTTTCCTTCTTTCTTCTTCTTTCTTCTTTTTTACTTCTTTGTATACATCGATTAATGAGAAGTGAAGATGCTACATTCTCTCGATCGGTGTGTTGATCTGATAGCTCATTGCCGACATCAGCTTTTGAGAACGTAAGTAGGGCCAATCTTGACCACTGTCTTACTAGCTAGAGGTACTAGCTTCTGTAGTTTGTGCACGAGATCATTTGATCTACAATAAGATGTCGGTTTTAGGTCAAAGTCCTAAATACACACTAGTCGAGGATCTGAGCTTGTTGTGAAAAAGTCTACACTGTCTCGGCTATGGCGGTGGACTTGATCTAGCTATCGATCCAGCAAGAAAAACACAGATGTATGTGATCTTGACGGGTACACATCGATCTTCTCTTTTCAATATTGACTGAATAGTAATTGCAGGTTAACAAGTTAAGAATGAGTACCATATAGTGACTGAATGTCTTTATTTTCGTCATCAAAACTAAAACAACGACGTTCTTCACTATGCAAACTAAGCGATTGTATTAACTTAAAGCTCATGGGTCTCGTCCTCATCATATTAAGATTGGTTCTAGCTTTTCTTTTTGCCGATCGATATCACTGCAATTTCTCGCAGATCGATTTCACTGCATTGCATATCGATTTCAGATCAATTTTTGATCTGCATTTGCAGATTGATTTCTTGCAAATCGATTTCATGTAAGGTAAAGACATCACCACAATCTCCTCTTGTAGATCGATATCACAGCGTTACATTGGAAGATTACTTGCAGATTGATATCACCCCAATTAGCCTTACATTGGAAGATCGATTCTAGTTTTTTTGTTGCAAATCGATCTTAATAAACCTCAATACAATTACTCTGATTTTCACCTTCAGAATGTGTTTTAATTCAAGTTTTGAGAATTAAAACTTGAACTAAAACATGCGTGAATAACTCAGCATTGCCACATCAGTCAACAAGAGCAGCAACTTCAAGTATATGGATATAACATATCATACACTAAAAAATATATTTAAAATGTGGTGCTTACAGTACATAAGTAGTTATAACATTTAGCTTTGAATTATGTTCACTTAATTTGATGATCCGTGGCTCCATGTTGACTTTAAACTTCAATCCAGTTATTCTTGAATCAGGGTCAACGTATAGAAGGACAGACGATAAAAAAAAGCTCTTTTTTCAATTGAAAATGGTAAAGATCCTCCCCCTTTAAATGGTAATCTCACTTGTTGAGTGCAATGTACGGGAAGATCCGGCAGTTAGTGTAAAATCAGCCGAATGGAATTGCCAAATTATTGGTTGAAACTCATAGTTTTAAGCCAAAATCCGGATAAAATATGTGATAGTCGAGTGCTACCTAGGTGAAACATGGGTAATAACCGGATGAGTTCTTGTCTAAAATCGGTTGCTTTTGTAAAATATTGGATTTTAGCCGGTTTCCTTGGAAAACTCCTCCTTCAGTGGTTGAGTGTTGAATGATAAATTTTCTTCATGTATAGTCCAAGATCCTTCAGTCTCGATTTATAATATGGTAAATGGAGCTTTTTAAAATAATGTTATATATAAGTTATCAGTTGCATGAACATCACAGTATGGATAGTTGTGTCTACCCAGAAATCATGCCTTTGAGATTGGAAGAGTGAAATCACAGCTTCACGTACTTCAAAGCCTTATCTGGAGTCCAGTCAGACAAGCAAGCGCGTTGAACTCCAGAATAACTCTTTTTTCCTTTTTGACATGGTCTTGAAACTTTCGTTTTGCTGCTGTGGCTTGCGTTCAAGCAATTAGGTTGCAAAGAGAATCTCAATGTCTGCTTGTCATGCATCAACCTTGTCCTGTTCTTCTGCTTCTGAGGTGGACATACCCAGTACCATCTAGCACTCAATTCGTCCTTCATGTACGGGTGGCATACATTTTAGAATACAAATGTATGTTGCTGATACATGAGGGCGGAATTTATTAACCCCTAAAGGACCAAGTGTCCTAACTAGGACATTTCAGTGTTTTCATCTAAAGGGTCGACATTTCATGTAAGCAACTTCTAAAGCTCAAATGACCACAAATATTCTTTAAGAAACCACCCTAAAGTACCAAATGTCATGAACTGGGCTTCATGTTTGTCTTAGCAATGTAAGAATTGTTCGTTTTTTGAGTTTTGTGCAAGAAAGCATTTGTAGAACATGTTATATTAATTCCATTTCATGATGTCCACTTTCGACTTTGAAGTGATTCTTTTTTTCTTTTCATCCAAAACATCTTGGCTGGATGAGAAATGTGTGGATCTTCACTTTGGGCCTCATGTTCTTTTAGCAGTTTTAAGTAGGTCCTTTGTGGACTTCTTTTTCTTCAAATCTTTTTTTTTTTAAACCAACAAAAGCAGTATTCTTCATTGATTTTGGTGATATAAAATATGATCCCATACGAATTATATTTTTTACAATATAATCTATTGAATCTGTCATTTAAAAACCAAGAATCATTGGTCTTTTAGGGGTTAAAGTCCAGCCCATGGCTATAGAAATTAATTGTCTTTGTGATACAAGGAAGGCATATCCAAGAGCATATCTTAATATCTTGAGGTTTTGAAAGAAGGGGTGCTATGAATTTCTAATATTTATTTGTTTTTGATCATGCAGATGTGGCAGTTCTATTGGTGTGGTGCATTTTGTGATCATCTATGGATGGTGTGAAATTCCTAGAGTGCAAGCGCCTCACAGGCTGCAATGGAGATGGTTGTTTGTTGTTCGACCCTTCAGATGAAAACCCCTTGCTTTGTGATTGTTGCACTTGTCATAGAAGCTTTCACCATGCAATTTACGATATACCTCCAGATAGTGGTGCTTGTGTAAAGAAACACAATGGTGGGGTTGATGGTTGCCAATTGTTTTATCCTGATGGGGCCAATGCTCGTAAATGCGGTGCATGTGGGTGCCACAGATCATTACATAAGCCTCCACCATCAATATCACCATCATGTTCACATAAGGTTACACAAAATTCAGTTGTCAACACCGCTCCCTCATCGCAGGGTGATATTATGTTGATTGATGATGACGATGAATGTTTGAAAGAACTTGTAACTAAAAGGTTGAAATTAAATGATGTTGTATCCAATGTCAATGTTACCCCATTTCCTTGTGTCAAGGTTAAATTGGAGTTTCCTGTGGGTAAGATTAGCTCTAAGATTACAGACATTGATGTTTGTGATAGCTTGGATGTTGATATGATTGCCATACCCAAGAAGCTACAGAAGAATTGGGAATTATTAGTCAAAAAGTATCCTGAATGTGACTTTGGTAGGTTTGTTCCATGCCTTTCCAAGGATGTGAAGAAGGGTGTGTCAACTTGGATCATTTGGTGTGATCCATGTCAGAAAGAGATGTGCATTAACCCGGGGAAGTCATTTAACTTGTCTAACTTTGAGATACATCTCCAACCCAAATTACCTCTCAAACGTGGAGTTCCTATCAATAAATCAAAGCATGAGATGGCTTTGTTGGAACAAAGGAGAGTGATTGAGTCCAACTTGGAAGCTGCTACAAGTATCGAACTTACTGAACTAAAGAGGAGGTCTTGGATAGTGAAGTATTCTTCTCAAGGTATCCCTTTAATTCCCTTCAATTTTGGTCATGTTTTATTTCAATTTTGAACATGATTTACTTCAATTTCATATGTATGGTTTTAACAAAGGCGTGGGCCGTGGAGTTATGTCTTAGGGGCTGTAATGATCGATGAGAATAATTGGAGATGCACAATATGTGATTACAAGGGCAAGTTTGGACAAGGAGATACAATCAGTGTCCACATGAAAGGAGCTACACATATAAAATCAATGAAAAACAAGAATGTTGTTGGTGTAGGAGGTAGCCAATTTACCATTGTTGCCTCCCTAGCAAAAGGGGTCAGATTAGGAGCAGCTGAGTATCCTCCATCATTTATCCCGAACCCTACTGATATTCCACACCATGTGCTATTGAGTTACATGGAAAAGAATGTTTGTCATGGATTCTACAACAAGTCATTAGTTATCAATAATGAGGTGGTAGATTGTAGCTTGCTACTAAATGATCTTCATGTTGGAGCCTTGTGGTATCCCGACCTGCATTATTCACAGTGCATAGAAAAAAATGGTAAAACTCTCCACATTAAAGGAACTTTTAGGCATGTTGATTGTTCAATCATGTTTTGTAACATTTATCCCTTGATCCCAACACTAGCTGACTTTAGAAAAAGAACTTGGCGTTCAAGTGACATGGTTGTTCCTAGAGGAGAACGATCCTTGCAATCGGGTACCCATCTTGAATATCTTCAACGGGAGGAACTGATCACCTCAGCAAAAGAATGGGAGAGGAGAGCTGATGCATGTAGTGGCCAAGTTTTTATGTTGAATTTGGCCTTGACTAGAACAACAACCGCTAATCAGTATCTTCAACATAAATTGAAGAATACATTGATTGAAGGTTCACTTCCTGAAATAGCAGAGTTATTTAGGAAGGCCGCAGATTCTGGAGCTTTCAAAAAAAGGTCTACGTTGTATAATCTTTTGTTTGACACGGCCTCCAATTTGCTATCTGTTCATAAGAATGGTGGGGATGGTCGCGGAAAGAGGTACAACCCCAGTACTGTGAAATTATTTGAGGTAGTTCACAATTTTGGTGGGGCTTCCACACATAATTTCCTTTCCTCCAATTTGTTAGGGCCAATTATGAACACCAATCAAAAGATATATAAAAGTGAGGGGTTCTTGTATACAGTTGGATTGAATGAGGAAACATTTATTCACTTGTCATCAATACTAACAAAGTGCAAAGCCAAACTTGGTATTTCAGGTCCTATTCCCTTTGAATGCTCTGAAGATGAGACCACGTGTGTTGCACTAGCAACTCTAAATAGGCGCAATGACTTCATAGATGGATTTTGTGGAACTAAAGCTTCTCTTGAAACTCCTCATAAATGTTCATTTGACCCTAAACCATCAGCTGCTAGTTTTGAGTCA
The DNA here is from genome assembly GCA_022496805.1 of Pohlia nutans. NCBI lineage: Eukaryota > Viridiplantae > Streptophyta > Bryopsida > Bryales > Mniaceae > Pohlia > Pohlia nutans. The sequence goes on from CM040105.1 coordinate 10,598,496, forward strand.
ATTACAAATGTTTTTTCAAGCATGGAGGTTGGCAACATGTGTCGTGTATTAGTAGAAAATCCTTTGGTGAAAGGAATGCCTAGATTGATCTATGGAATTTTAACCATGTACAATAAGTTTGACGTTGCCCAGGTTAAGTTGCAATGGTTACGTATCGCAGCTTTGCACAAGAAACATATAGAGGCGGTTGTTGGTCCTCTTAGGGGGCATGCAAGTGATGGTGATGCAAGGAGGAAAAAACTCATGTTGGAGAGCATTTACAAGGGCACATTTGGACTCAATGAGGATGGCTTCTTAATGAAGTCAGAGGTTGTTGATGGACATCCATTGATCATGGTACAAGACCCGATACACGTGGGTAAGAAACTTCGAAACCCTTTGTTGAGTCCTCGAAGGACAATATTTTGGGGACATTTTTTGGCTCACAAAAATCATTTGCAATTGGTCATTGAGTTGTTTACTAGAGATGAGCATGCTTTGTTGAATGAAGATATACATGTGAAGGACAAACAAAATTACCCTACTGTACAACGTATTTCATTTCCTCGAGTTAGAGCATGTTTGGAGAAATTACATGCCGGAGTAGTTGTAAATGGGGTTTTGAGGAAGGAATGTGTGTTGGGTACAATCATTCACTTAGAAGTGTTATGGGCATTCTTAGAGGTTTTTTATAGACGTGGAACAATGTATGAGAGGGTAATGCTTGCATCATTTATTACGCATATGCTTTATTATGGGACAGAGTACATCCTCTATCAAAAGCATGGTCATACTATTGGGAGCAATTGGATGAGTAGAGAGACTCGCACCGATTGTTACATAGCTTGTCATGTTGCTGTAAATTATGTTAGAATGATGAGAAATAACTACCCCCATTTGCCATGCCCGTTAAGTAACATTGGTTCGGATTGTTGTGAGGATTTTTTTTCCCTCCTTGGACAACAAGTGAAGAATAAACATACATTTTGTGTTGGAGAAGCTATGGAAAGATGTTCTCACATTGGTAGAACTGAGCAGATTAAATATTCATATGATGGAATATCATTTACTCAATCTCGAAGGAGGAAGAATATATGGTGGTTATCAAATGCCCAAGTGGCAGGTGCTAATTTTTGTGATTATGCCTCAGTGACTGATGAGAATCTTAAGAAGGCTTGGCGTGAGGGTGTTGTCAGGGCGCAAAATAGGGCTGAAAGAGCCTCCATGAAATAAGTACTCCAAACATCAGGGAAATGGACTGACCCTTGCTCCCCTTCTTTTAGTCATGAATCATTAGCTCATAGTTCACATGAAAATTGTAAGGAGAGAGCTACCAATCATGTTGTTGATGATGGACCTCTTAGAGAAGCCACAGTGGTTTTGCAATCAACATTGTTACATGTTGAGCAAAGTGATGATGTAGATGGTACAATTTTGAAACACTCCTCTACAATTGAAGTACCAGGTAAAGGTCAAGTGTACAAGATGAGGTTAATTTCTGAGCTGAACATACACTCCCTTGAGAAGTTGCCCTTGGACAGGTTGAGGCGTGTGAGATATAAGAGCATAGATCCAAATTCTTATGTGCATGATGATGATCAAGTGCATGTGGGTTTATTTGATGATGTAGGGCTCTTGTTTGATGAGGGTAAGGGGAAATTGGTATGGCACATTGGAAGGGTGCAGAAAATAGTCAAGGCTATTGGAGAAAAAGGAGCCCAGGTGGATTACGCCCGAAGTGTTTCTCTTTCTGATGAGAAAATCAGTATATTACCAAAGTACTACAAACACATTGCATGATTGGAGTACAACTAGGAGGACATACATATCCTGCATGTATAGGTTTTGAATGTTTACTATGTGATTGAGAAATTTGCATCATGTCTATTTTACATATGACATATACATACATGGCATGTTGTGTATTACTAAAATCCTTGTGGAAAATGTAATACACCAATGGTGGCCAAATTTCTTTGTCCAAAAAGTTCTTATGATCCTTTAGGGAGTCCAAACACCAATTAATCCATTCTCGGTATTAAATTATAATAAATATATTTAATCATTGGTATATAAAATCTAATTATATATTATTATATTTACTAATTTAAGTATAAATAATTTATTTATAAATCTAATATGTATTAATATCATTATAAATTAATTTAACTATATTAAATTATAAGATTATTATAATTTAGAAATAAACTGTACTTGAAGTCCCCCCGAATGAAGCAATGAGCATAGTACGTGTAGGAATACTATGGAGCGGAAGGAGCGGTACAAATAGCTATACCCGAAGGTGCCCTTCTACTATAACATGGACACGTACCCCTAAATCCACAATTACAACGTCCGAACAGGAATGCCCATTGCCATACAGTAGTGAATGTCAGTCTTAGGCCTACGCAAAATACAACAGGCAGTACTAATTGTGTTCAGGGGAAGTCCAAGTCATCAACGGTTCATACCTTAAACTGCTCTGCAGTCCTATGGAGTGCATGCATGTCCGCTAAAGAAAAGTTTGCGAAGAGTAAGAGAAGTGTAAGTTTACCTAACTCCGTAGTACAAGGTTCATGGGACCATTGCGGCTGCGCACAGCATTGGAGGGAACACTAGAAGTAGTAAGTCTCCTCTAAAATACAGTGGAAGGAGTGAGCATGTGCCTTTTCCGTGGCAGCGGCAATGGACAGAGGTTGACAGGAGAAGGAAGTACTCCACACAATGCAACTCTCTTATTGGAAACCAGTGAACGCTATGACGTATGTAAGCATTGAAATGCAACGCGCATTTTGAAACAGGTTGTTGTATAGTGTAAAAGACCAAATTCTCAACCAAGGAGTCCTATAGCCTGTGTAGAGCAACAAGTTTAAAGAGCACATAGCCACAGATTTCACGTGAGTGGAGAAGCGGTATGAGGAAGGGCGGTTCATTTGGTACTCAGCCATATAACTGCAGTACCCCGTCAAATCTTGAACCATAGTGAATAGAATTCCCTAAAACGCTTAGGACTACAAACGTTACACACATGACCCTAAAACACACATACACAATGGTACATCAGTTCATGGGTCGACATTGCCACATTGCTGTGAACCCATTTTTGTACTAACATGCCACGATATTCTGGCGACATTCAAGGAGCATTCTACATCTGCTATGAGGGATGAAAATCTACAAGAATAAGCAGTGACCGGAAGCGTACTGAGTGTTGCAATCCGGAAACCTCAACCCCGAAAAGGTAGGATTAACAATTTCGGGCCTTACTAAACCCTAAGCGCGCATTTGCTTTGCAGCTGAATAAGCACTATCCCTTGTGGGCAATTCTTCGTGAATGGCATGGAAGAAAATATTTAGGACAAATTAGGAAACACGTCAAGGAAGACAGGTTTAGAAAGGTTGGAAGACTGACCTCTTCTCGCGCACCTTCTGAACACAAGGGCGTTGTATTGTCCAAGTGCAGGAAATCCTCCGTTGGGCTGTTCACAACGTACTGGCAGAGTGCGACGTTGACGTTGCCAGCAGCTTCGCGAAGCGCTCCTCACGTCGATTCAGCACCACCCGTCCTCAAACGCATTGTGATTCTTTCAAGAAGAAGCCCTCCTACCTCGCAGTGGGCGCATGTACTGCCCCAGCAGTAAAGCAACACTCCGCTCCACCTTCAAGCGGACTCCTTCATGCGCCCACGTGATTGTACACATTCAGCCCTCCCATTGCTGTACCCTCAGACACTAAGGAAAATGGCAAAGCTTTACTGTGAGGCCGTGATACTTCACTCCCCAAGCTCCACCCATCAGTAAATCACCCTCATATTGCTACCACAATCACAATGTCAAACACAAAATGGAAACCCTAGGGGATGCAGTCACTGGCGCAAAACTACCTCGAGAAGATAACAACAAAAGTGTGGTGAAGAGTCCACATTGGGAATAGATTTGGACACTAACATCTCTGCCAGCAGCCAATTAACGACGACGGCTTTGTCATTAACACACTCCAACTATTTCTTGACACCTGTCGCGATAGATGGAAGGGTTTGACAAAATCAACGGTGTAGATCTGCTGCGCACTGTTCCCGACTAGTACTTGTAGGACATGTAGTACTAGCAGTCTTATGCTGGAAAAATTGCGATTTTGAGACAAAAACGTTAAGTGTTTCTTGCAATCACCCATAAATAGTTCCTAAATATGGCAAGATAAGATATTGACTAATGAAAAACCAAGACAAATCATCTTAAGATGAGGTACCTTGAGAAGCTCAATATGACGTTCTTTTTATGGACAATGAATCAATTTATTACTTTGTTCCCAAGAGACCAAATTGTTCATCATGAAGTTCTATATCCAAAATAGAAGAATTTTTTGTTACAATTTCATTCCATCCACTGTATCAATGGTTTTTTTTGTGAATTCTTCGTGAGAATTTCAAAAAACGTACTATACTATCTCTAACAACAATTCAGGTAAGTTTTCAGCTTGTCCACCATCACATGCTTAAACTCCACAAGCATTTTATTGTAGAGCCAAATCATCTATGGTGCTTTCTTCTGCCCTCTCATTTCTTTTTTACTTTAACATGGTTTTGTTCCACCTTCCTACACAAGCACAAGTAACAACAAGAGGTATTGAATTCGCATTATCAGCAATTACATTTCAATCATTTCATCAACACTTTGCTTTCATCTTATTGCCTTTTTGAGCACTTAGATAGTATTATGGCCAGTTCTAGGTTGTGTTGGTAATCAAAGCTTCCTCTCTATTGGAATGGATGTCAATGTCTATAATCATCGGTTGGACAACAACCTTCCTTACATATAAGTTAAAACATATTGTATATTTTATCTTCCATATTGTACATCCAATGTGATTTAGCAAACAAGTTTTTTATAAATATTGATTATAACTCGACATGAGACCCTTTCAACACCCTTTCAATTCCTTTACAGGTATCCTAGTCTCCTTCAAGTTTACAAAATGGATGAAATTACAAAAAGCTGTTTTAAAAAAAACATCTTAACTATTTAAACAATTATCACAAAATTTTGTATAGATCAAAATCAAAATTTCAAAATGCAATTAGAAGCCTTAACAAAAACTTAACATCCATTGTGAACCACTTAAAAAAATTCTAAAAGTAAAAAAAACTAGATTTATAAAATACCATAAGTGAGCTCAAATTATATGAAGAAGTGAAAAAAATACAATACTTAGCTTTCTCAAATTGTTGTCATGTCAATTAACAAGAACATTAGTTTTGATGTCTACACAAGCTGGTTGTAATTTTTTTTAATATTAAAATATATAAAGGTGTATATAAGAGCCTATTGATAACTATTAGCATTTGCAAAATTTGATACACTGCAAATGGAAAGGTTCCAATAACAAACATTGCACATCTCAAACACTTACATCTCCCTAAGTTATTATGCTAGCAATTAACATGCATCCCAAGCTCTACATGTCCATAGCATAATCATAGCCTGGAAGATCCACTAGCAATTCTAGCCCCTCAAGACACCTATTTCTTGAAAAAATCCAAAACATATAAGCACAAACAAACATGCCTCAAAAATGTATGAACATTAAAAACACATGTCCTTTAAAAATATACATAAAACTCTTGTAGATTAGTCAACAATGCTTTGTGCAATTAGCTAAGTTTATCATGTTTATATATATTGCTACAGAACCTTGCCAACACTAAATAAATAGTTAAGCACATGGCGATCTGTAAAGTAAACAGAGCAACGAAACAGAGCAGAGACGTGGAGCACTGCAAGTGGACGTATAGCTCAAACTTTAATTCTTCATGCCATGACACCTATAAAAAACAAGCATTGTAAACTTGCAAAACCAAGCGCAATAGAAACTGTGGCATTGAAATCCCTGCTACATTATCTCAATTTTGAATCAAAATTATTATAGCATAATAAACTAAAAATGTAATATTATTTAAAATGCCACATCAATACCTAATATTTTAAAGAACCATATTTAGATTGTTGGCTATTATGATCATCATCATACTTTCTCATCCTTTTATCATTTTATAGTTCTAAATGTTTTTGTAACTTATAAGAATCACAAAATACAAGAAAAGCTTTCATTCATGCAAATCAAAAGTTGTGAATAAGAGATTATGGTGGTGTTTTTATTTGGAAACTCAATATGTTGGTTATATTTCAATTCAAAATTCAAAGAATACATTAGAGATATTTGAAAAACCAATTGCCTTTTGAGAAGCACAACAAAAAGTTTCCAAGGAATATTGGCTTCAAGCTTTGATAAGATTCCAGAGTTATTCGTAAAGTCAAGCAAAACTGAGTACAACTAACCCTAGTTTTGCATTAGTTTGGTTGCTCTAATTAGGTAGGAGACCCCACTCCCTGACATGACAACTAAGCTACAGTGATTTTTGTCTCTTGGAAGAGGAATGGGAGAGCAAGTGGGAGGTTTAGGGGAGCAGTTAGTTATGCAGGAGAACTTGGGGGGAACCAAGAGAGACTTGGGTGAACTTTGCTTTTGTCATGGGTTTTTCTTGTCAACCTTGTTTTAGACTTGTCGGAAAACTACTACCAAACTCTTTTTTGCTCCTTGTGAGGAGCTAACTCCAGTTTTCATGAAATTTGCCCTCAGTTTCTTCTTCTGGACATACTTTATGGATAACTCATCCATGTACAAAATATTCATCATGGATTTTGCAAATTGCTAATTTTTATTTTTTTTCACAATAAATTTTTTCTAGTGGATGGATGCTATCATGTTTAATACATCTACCATTGTGTTTATGAAGCAAATTTTGAAGACAACACTATTTTGCTTTCAATATTATCTTTCGCCACACGTTTTTTAAGGTACCACTTTTGAAGAATTATTTAAATAAAATTAACATAATCTTTGTTTCCAAATGAGAATTTACTTCAAAAATATTATATATAAATAAATAAATTATATATAATTAATAACTATTTAATTATAAATGTTGTAGATGAGGTTGGAAGGGTAGAAATATGGAATATAATAAAATGTGGAGTATGAAAAGCGGTGTACTTTCTAATTTTTATTTTCAATGACATTTTTTAAATCTTGTTTTAAAAGGTTCTTTAAACTTTTATCATATTCAAAACTATTTACATTTTTATGTCATGTATGGAAGTAGATATGTCAAGTTCAAGTTCCCTAAACTCCATAGAGTCCCAAGACTAGAAGCCATCAACATCAATAAGCCTTGGAGTGAATGGAAAGAGAGGTTTAGGAACTTTGGAGTTAAGCAACCCAAGAGAGGAATAGAGTTTGGATGGGAGACTAGGGGAACTAGGCCAAAAAAACCTTCTTCTTCTCGCGGCTTCGCCCGCGCAGCCCGCGGAGCTTGGGGAGCTTGGGGATCTTGGGGATCTTGGGGATCGAAAACCGAACATTTTTTTCCAGCAAGCAACTCCCAAAAAAGAATTTTTTATTTTTTATTTTTTTTAAGTGCGCCCCCTCCCCCATGCGTGCGCGCCCCTCCCAATGCGTGTGCGCTCTGGCCTCTTTTGAGCCCCTTGGGACACTTCTATGCCCCCTTGGAATCAAGTGCGTGCCTCCTCCTCAAGCGTGCGCGCCCCCCCCTCCCCCACGCGTGCGCGCCCAGGCCTCTTTTGAGCCCCTTGGGACACTTCTATGTCCCCTGGGGATCAAGTGCACGCCTCCCCCTCAAACATGCACCCCCCATGCGTGCGCGCCCCCTCCCATGCGTGCACGCCTCCCTCCAGCCGTGCGCAAACTCCAGCCCTGCCGTGCGCGCCCCCTCCCTAACGTGCGCGCCCTCCTGCCCTACCGTGCGCGCCCCCAGCCCTGCCGTGTGCGCCCCCCTTCCTAACGTGCGCGCCCACCTGCAGCCGTGCGCGCCCCCCTCCCAAGAAGGTGGTAGAAGTATACATGAAGAGTGTGAAGGTGGAAAGAAGAGGCGATTAATGAAGGTGCGCTCGGTTGTTGACTGGGTAGAAGATGTCACTTCAAACACAGATTCTCCCAACCTCCTTTCTGAGGGTGAATACGTCATTCGATTATCAAATACGCAACGGCAAGTTGGAGATCCTGCACTGGAGAATTATGATTACATTGCTGCAACAGAGGTAGACGACAAGGGTAAAGTTGGTAGGCTCTTTACCTTGGAGGATATCTCATTGGAGTTGTCTAAGCTACAGCAGCAGTGACTTTCATAGCCCAGGGGCTATCAGAGCCTTTGGTATGTGGAGAAGCAATCAAACTGTTAGAGAAAGACTTCACAAGTGTTTTGAAAAATCTCTGCAACATGCTAGTGAATGAAGAGGTTGTTGAAGAAGCAATGTAGTGTCCTTTGCTTTTTTATATTAGTTTCAATTGTTTTATTTTCGTGTTAATGTCTTTTAAATATTTTGGGAAATTCCTAAAATGTTGTTTTTGCTTGCAGCAAAATTGTATCAGCTGCTGCGAAACGTCAGAATTGGCCAATTGCGAGTTCAGGTAATTATTTTTTAATAGATAGTTTCGTTTGAAGTTCATTGAGATTGGATTTTGTATTTTTGAATACTAATTGTTGGTTTGGTTTGAAAGGTTGGGTGGAAAACATAAGCTTTGGCGTGTTTGCTGAGGCTGTTCTAATGCTGAACACTGCGGACATCGATGGCATGGCAGTTCGAAGAAAGTACAAAAAAAAGCTATGCAATTTAAAAGACAAATTGATTGAAATTTTTTGGGCAGCATTGGATGAAGGGATTTCCATGTTGGAGGAAAATGAGTTGTATACTGAAGGACAAGACTCATAAATTGAAGGTGCAATTACCTTTCTAAGAAATAAGGACAATTTATTTGCAACATTGAAAGAATGGATTGCCAACTCTCACCTTCGGACTACAAGAAACTCGAGTAGCCATCCTTTTAGTAGTGCGGCCACAAATGACGTGAAGGCTGCCGCATTGAAGTATTATGACATAATACTTAATTCCGACTTTTCAGAGGTATGTCAATCGTTTAACTTTCTTAACTCCTTACTTTTCTATACCTATTAGTTTTCTTTAGTTCAATACATTGCTTTCTTTTTCAAAGTTTTGTGTGATATCATTTCAAACTTTGTCGTTGCAGAAATTCCGCCATGTTGGTGAGTTGGGCAGGTTGAAGGTGAAAATGGTTGTGACATCTAGTGCAAAAAAGGATACGAAAGGTGTCGACAAGAATGACACAATGGAAGCATTACTAGCGATGTGTGGAAATGAAAATGAAGGGCCAGATGTTGATGAGGCAGATAGTAGTGGTAGTAGCAATTCAGATTGACTTTTACCTTCTTTAGCCTAGGCTGATTGCTCTCTGGCTGATGTGGCTGACACTCTGTATACAATTGAACTGCTGGTTTCGGTAATTCAAATTGAGCATTCACTGCAGTCATGCATGTTGTAAGATGACAAAATTCACAGGAAACGGACCATTCTCTAGTACAAAAAAATGTGTCAATACGGGGTTCAACATCATATTTAAAACGATTAGATGAACCAGTTTGTCGATCTAAGCTTATACTTCCGTCATTCTAAAATCTAATTGGCTTGAAGATCGAGCGTTAGGCAGGGGAACTCGGGCCTGGCCCGTTGCCCCTTTTCAGTGTTTATTGTTTCAATACTGTGGTCGTGGATGAATGAATGAATGGTCCCGTTCATCCAAAGACGGCGTGTAGAAATCGTTCATCCACCGCCCGCCTTTGGGATTCTCTCTCTCGCTTCCTTTCTCAACACTTGAGCATCACGCCTGCCATTACTGTGCTCTGGAATTCTTCCATTGCAAGTGCTGCTGCAGCTCTTGGTTGTTTCTAGGTTCGATTCTCTTTCTTCAGAGTTCAACTGCGGAAATTTAATTTTCGGAAATCTGTTGTTCGACTTTGCGGAGATCATCTAAGTTGATGGAGAGTTGGAGCGAAGTTGCTTAAAGGTTGGCTAGTGAGTGATGCATTGTTTTATTTGTCGCTTGGTTCTTAAGAGTTGAAATTTCGGGAGGAAATTCTGTAGAGAGAAGCTCTTGCAGAATGCTACTCCGTGTGTTTCAGAACGATGATGACTCACGCTCGAATCTTGGCCCGTACTTCTTAATGTGTTGTATTTTCTTATATGTAAGACAAAATATGAGCTGTTGGTTTACGTGTTCTAACACGGCAAGATTGTATTGACCGATTGTATTTCTGTTGGCATTGACTGTGAAGTCTGGTTTCTTGATCTGGTCTTTGTATTGATCGGGGAGGGAATCTGGTGTCTTTTTTCTGGAACTTAGAATTATTCTGGAATAAAATGCTTTTATACCAACGGTGAGAATTGTACATAGCAGGCAGCTTAAAATTTGCATTTTCCTTTTGTCGGGATGGAGGGAGTATGGCCATGGAGATGGAACAGAGAGTGAATCTTTGCCAGCATCGAGAATCTTGTAGTGAACCGTATCTATTATTATTATATATATATTAATTTCTAATTATATATTAATAATTATATAAAATTATTAATAATTAAAATATATAATTAAATAATTATTAATAATTTATATATACATAGTAATATAATATTAATTGTGCAATTGCCGAGTACATCAACACTGGCGACCTCGAGTACAGCCCTCGCACATTCTACGAGCGCAACGCCGGGAGCCCCTACACGACGGCATACAACGAACGGCCCATGTACCAATCCCAAGTATCGTTCTCCAGGCTCCCTATGGGCAACCCCAGCTACGTGAAGCACATTGAGTATTGACTGAATCTGGAGCTGCCATTGTAACCAATGCTTCCATGTATATGTACAGGCGATGGCATGGTGGGAGCTGCCTTCTTGACTCGGATCGGCGCGGAAAGTATACTCATGTCCCCAATGTAGCTGTGTTCAGTTTTCAGTAGCCGACACACTGATTTTTTTGTGCTCTGAGAGTTTTCCAGCGGCCTCCAGAACCGACCTGCAGTGCACATCATGTGCGATGCAGATATGGTCAGGTGTTGAGGCAGTACACATTTTGTGTCAGAATTTAACCGAAGGCAGGAGATGCGATCAGGTTGGCTGGCCGATTGCTCTCCATGTGTACTATGCTATTGAGTCAAAAAATTAAATAAAAATAGACTTAATTTATTTTCCATTGTGTGTTTGTGTGTTTGATCATTCTTATCACTGAATTGTAACGTCCTTGTCTGAGTCTTTGACAGCACAGTATGCAATGTAGAGAGTTTCTTGTGACCAGAGTCGCCTCTCCTTGAAAGTTTGGCCAGCAAATTGCAATATTAAAAGTGGGGTGTTTTAGCATAGCTATGGGTAGCAAGCAGTTTTTCTAAGCCGGTTCATGTATCTCAAGAGTTTTTGCGTCAGAATGAATTCTTTTATTGAACGTGATCGATCATCTGCAAGCCAATCACTGACCGTCCCGGATTCTGTTGCACAGTGCACTATCAGAATCACACTTATCAAAGCATCAAATATGTTAGTGTAACGCAAAAATCTCGTGAGCTACGGCCAAATGTTCTATCTACAGAATTCAGTTGTCTACGCTTTATTCCAGTTGCAAAATGCAGAAAAGCAGCACCTTTGTTGAGAGGAGGGAAGAATGTTCACTGTGCACAGCAGCAAGCCTCACGCCAAAGGACCCACAGGACCCACATGAACAGATCAACTACACCGTTCACCTTATATAGTGTGGGTTGATTATTGATGTGGATGTTGACTAAGAAGTACCTGAGTGTCATCTTATAAGTGGCTGCTAGTTTGTAAGCACGTAGGTGTTTGGATGTAACTTTTAATTAGTGTAGGTTTTCACAAATAATCTGGTCCACACTGTATAAGGTGAACGATGTACTTACAAGATGTTGTATTCACATCATACCAAGTCAATATTTGAATCAGTTTCATTTTGAAGCGCCCAACACCATAACATTCTAGAACCAGTGCTAAAGCGACCCCCCCAAAAAGGAATGAAAGACGATAGTGGATTCCAAAAATTTGATAGAACCATTAGAACCGAGATACCATGTGCCAGTAAAGTGAAAGAAATGCACATGTGGCAGTGAAGGAATGAGCATAACTACTTAAGGGCTCTTCACATGAGTGGAGGTAGGAAGAATGTACACCATCCTGATTGGGTGCCCAATTTGTGGGGGATAAGTGATTGGACGCAGTAGAACATGTTGTTTCACATGGGAGAGGATGTAGATCAATCCTACATGGCGTGCTATGGATGAAATAGGATCCTATGTGGCATGCATTGGATTGCCATTGACAGAGATTTGGTACCAGAGGTTTATGAAGGGAAGTGAAGAGGCAACAATTTGCCCATGTGGACTTTTGTCCTTTCTGAACCTGGTTGCACTCGCTTGGCCCGTCAACTCCTGCTTCCTACTACTCACGTGAAGAGCCTCTTAAAAAAAAGAACAAAATCTTTCATCAATAGTGATTTGCTAGAATGATTTGCACTGGAGTATAATATAGCTATTTAGAATATAGTTAAATAATTGGATAATAAATATAATAGAAAATATAATTATACATATAAGTTTATTATATTTATTATATTTATTATATTTATTATATTTATTATATTTATTATATTTATTATATTTATTATATTTATTATATTTATTATATTTATTATATTTATTATATTTATTATATTTATTATATTTATTATATTTATTATATTTATTATATTTATTATATTTATTATATTTATTATATTTATTATATTTATTATATTTATTATATTTATTATATTTATTATATTTATTATATTTATTATATTTATTATATTTATTATATTTATTATATTTATTATATTTATTATATTTATTATATTTATTATATTTATTATAGTTTAATTTTTAATATTTAAGTTTATATTATTAAGGCTCCCTCAGATAGACGCGGCCAGTGTAGATATCGACGAGGGGGAGTACAGAGGGGCTTGTCGCACATAGGTTGGTAGATTTATAGGATCAATGGCCACCGTGGCTAGTGTGAATTTATTCACACATCAAGCGCCAGGTGATTCTTGATTCCAATCCCTACCACAGCCTGCACCACCACCACCAGCACCTCAGCATCAACGCAGACATCCCCCACGAGCTAGAAGGCCGAGAGTTAGGAAGAACGGAAATTGGACTGACGATCAATTGAGGAAGGCATTGGCGGCAGTTGATGATGGGGCAAGCATAAAGAAGGCGGCATAAGAGAATGGTACACCTTATTCTTTATTCCGGGATTGGTGTTACGGAAAGACTAGAAGTCGGAAGCGTGGTGTGAAGGCAGTTCTCAATGGAGGTTATGAAAGAGCCGAATGCGACTTCATTGGCTTGGAGAGTGTTGTATGCATTGTTTCAATAGTCATTGATGCAGATAAGGATGTCTACACATTGGCTGTAGAAGATCGTGATGCCTTAGACAAACACGTGGTATGCGAGATGAAGCGTAGAGGCTCATGTAGTGGAGGTATAGGTAGGGAGAAGGAATGTGCTACACCTGTAATTGCTTCAGCTCCTTCCAAAAGAGGGAGACCTCTAAAGGACCCTCTAGTATTTGTGAATACTATACCAACATCTACTTCTAACACCCCTCTTAGACGCTCTACAAGGTTTAAAAAATAGGTGTTTCAATTCTTTATATATGTTGTGGAGGTTTTTTTTATAATAAATATGCAACCCAGCTTTTTCTACATCTCATTTTATTTAATTTGGTCTTCACCCAACTTTTTGGTCCTTTTATTTTTGTATAATTTGGTATAATTTTTACAAAAGCCGTCCTCTAAGTCGTTTTAATGCCGATGCCCCCTGCGTATAATATGGGAGTTGCGTACCCGGGGAACTGGGACGGTTTTGGAAAGACTGTTGGTTCCCTCCGTTGGAACTGAAGCTTGAAGATTGCATGTTCCGATAGAACGGCCTTCGTCCCCGGTACAAAGATAGAGCCTCTCCTCCTTTGTCATCAGCGTCCATATTTAAAGAGATTTCCTCACTGAGTAGTCTCGACTCCAAGGTCTCATACTCTGGAAGTTGTTCACCATTGAACAACATACGTCTGCAAATTTCATACTCTTTGGGCAAATGCTTCACAGTATAGTAAACTATAATTTCTTCGAGCAGGAGAACACCTACTTCCTCAAGCATATCTGCTACGTTTTTAACCTCGGTTAGATGAGAGACCATAGAAATTCTATCAATTTTCTTCAATCCAAAAAATTTCTCTATCAACTGATTCTTCCTAGGACCACTAGAAGTTTCGTACCTTCTCTTTAGTGCGTTCCAACACACGTATGGGTCTTGGTATCTTTTCAACAACGTGAGATTCTTGGCATTGTTTGTGAATATGCTCAAGACTCGGGCACGTGCTGCAGATTCGCCAGGTCCCATATGTGATGATGGTGGCGTGACACAGGGAGTCCTTCTGGAGTGCATGACGCATCTTGTAGGTCCAAACTCCGTAGTTATTCGCACCCTTGAAGTGATAAATATAAGCTTCAGGAATGCTAGGATCTGAGGATGAGGTACGTGCAATGTTCTCACCTCTTGGTAACATACTAGCGACAGGACTGTCAGTGACACCAGGGTCACTTGACTCTACAGTGGTAGGTCGGTTGATGACAGAATGTGATGGACTTGACATTGTAGCGAAAAGAAAGATAATAGCACGAAAGCTAACAAACAAAATGAGAAACAAAAGACTCTATTCCCTTAGTAGTAACACTAGATTTGGGACAGAGAGGAATGGGTCCTAGAAAGAACGCTCTGATACCATGATAACATGAGATTGAATATCAGGTCTTACAGAAATCACTGTGAAGGAAGCATACTTAATGTTCAATTAAAAGAGAAACTGAAGCAACATAAGTACCCTGAGGGGAACATGTGGGAACCGGGAACAGAGTCATGACTAACAGAAAAAGGACCAAGTGGGCACGCAGTTCAACACCTCATTGAAGGCCTGCTGGGAACTGTGTTGGGACTGGTGTTGGGCCTCATCAAGTGTGCCCTCTAAATCAATTCTCTCAACGTAGTATATATATTAATGCAGTGTCCTACTTAGTGATAGTGCTGATGCTGGAATTCTTGCGTTTTGAATGTTAGTTTTTATGCACTCAGTCTTCAGATTGTCAGTGTGAGGATCATGAGCTGCAAAGAGTTTATCCATTATTTAGGACGTAGTGTTACCGTACCTTCCAAGCAGCTTCGTCTTTAATTAATTCAAAAAAGTCAAGACGAACTTTTTTGGAAATTATGAGTAGATTTTGCCGAATACCATAGTAATTGTTTTTTGGAATAGTCGAAATGTTGAAATATTACCATTTTTCACATATTTTAACATTATTCAGAGTAGGAGAGTGTGAAATTTAGGGGAAGAAAGAGCTGACCTTGTAATCAAGTTCATTCCAAGTCACTCCCAAATGATATGGGATATGAACTTGCAAGCTCATGTGAATTCTCACCACACCATATTTTCAGTAGACTTTGATGCACAATTGAGCATACCAAATGATCTTATTTTGAAATGTTTTCAACTAAGAAAAGTGAGAAGGACAAGTTTTCTATCACCTCCAAAAAGAATTTTGTGATTTGAAGTTTTTATGCATGATATATAGACAAAATTCAGTAAGGCTATGAAAAACGTGCATGAGTTGAATGAGAAGAACATGTGTTGTGATCAGACTTTTGAGGCTCAATTGTGCATAGTAGACTATCTTATTTTGAGAATTGTTCAACTAAGATTAGTTGCATTTTCACGTAATCTTTCACTTCCAAAAAGAATTTTGTGATTTGATATATTTTTGCTCAAGTTATTCACATTTTTGTAAAGGAGTTTAACCGGTGATTAAGAAGAACAAGAAGTGAGAGTTCTACATATCCCACATTCATTGTTGGCACTAGTGTCGTGAATTTTGTATAAAGCACAAGACTATACAACACTCAATCATTACCTAACAAGTGAAGTAATCCATATAGTGGAACTAACTTGCAAGGCCCATTTGGATGAATGATGAAAATACAATATCATGTTTTTTCAAGAAAACGAATTTAACTAATCTATAAAAATAGCAAACGAACATGACTTTTTGAAAAATATTAAATATTCGTTTGAAGCATGACGAAGCTGCTTGGAAGGTACGGTAATCATCCCTGTCAGCTTACATACCGTAATTGGGAAGGTGCTGGTAACACCATGCTTGGAGACCTTGAAGCAGTGATCAACGTTCAATCTAGATATTCTCGTACTCTTGCATGACCTGTAATGTTGTACCATTTTGCATGATTGTTCACTGTTGGAGCATCACCCCTGCACCACTATCATCACATCCAAATTTTGGTGTCCTAAGAGCATTCCCACCCATGCACGCTAGGACTAACTCGCTGAAATTATTCATCTACATTTGAAGGGCCCTTGCACTCACACTCCCCCACCCTTGCATGTCCTTCACGTATCAAAAGTGCGCATCAAATAATCAATGGACCAATCACAAGTAGAATGTGAGGTATAATCAACTAAATAGTGATTTGAAGGCCCAATTTCTAACACGCTAGGATTGAGAGTTAAGAGGTATTTTTTGAAAGGCCCTTGGCACTTTTCATCTACTTCTTGAGTGTGAGAGACTTTGGGAGGGCATGGGTGGCCATGCTCTAAGCTATGATCTCCACAACCGCTTTGTGTCCCTCTATTTAGTCTGTGAACCACTATACATGGGTAATCATTACTGTCCATCAATTTAGGATACGGAGCCCTTCCTAAACCCTTCCTCTCACCATGCACCACATAGTAGAAAACTCAGTACGTCAGCCTCAATGACGAGCTGACGGTCGATCTTCACAGTACTCTGGGAGTAGTTAGGGTGCACTGTAGTCCCACACTAAGGTTGGATGCCCTAAAACCACCTCCTCCTCCAATTATGACATGTAGAGTTTTCCTAGGGCCACCACGGTTGAGACTCAAAACCACCAATTTTACTATTCAAGTAAACCAATGGCATGCCAAGCATTTCGAAGAAGTAGTTGGTGGTTTTGGGTATCATTATGAGTGAAAATTAGTACCACATGGTATGGTCATATTGAGTGCCGGTGTTCTTACTTTTAAAATTTGTATCAATTTCAATATTGAGAATAAAATTGTGGAAAAATATGCATTCCTTGTTAAACCTTCTGTAGAATGAAAAAAAAATTCACCAAACATATCATTGCTAAAAATACATAGACTGCTTAAGTTGGTTGGTAATTTTAGGGCAATCAACCTTATAGGGAACAGATTGAGGTATTGACAAAGCAGAACATTTAGCTTCCTCTTTTTTTCCTCGCTTTGAAAGTGAGGGTGGGGTAGTTGCATGGTACGGTGTCCTACTTCAACGTCAAAATGACGTTGCACATTCTAGCGTGCTTTGCATTTTGTTAAAAATGTCTCTTTTTGAAAATGTATTAGAACTAACTGGTGATAAATAACATTAAAAAAACATGGATAATTGGTGAGATTGAAGTATACTCAACCTAAATAAACATTTTTGTGTTTGCTTTAAGGTTATATATTAAAAAAAAATGAATTTATGAAAGTACTTTTTTAAACTAAACACAACTAAAATAGAAAAATGAATATTGTGTGATTTATAATTTTTTTGTAATTCCAATTTGAGGCCCATATGTAATATCTTATTTAGATTATTATGATGAATTCGAAATAACTTTAATCTTCTCTAACATGCTTAAAAAAGCCAAAATGCTAAGAATTTTCTATTTTAAGTTCAGTTCAATATAAAACATATTTATATACCAAAATCTATTGAAATAAGTTTTAAAACTAAACTCCGATATATTTAGAGAGTTTGAAGTTCAAAATCCAAAAATAGCATTGCAAACAGTCTACATATGTAAAAAATGTGTTTTGTGACACAAAAGAAATGCACAAGGTTCTTCAATTTAGCAACTCTTTTTTCAAATTTTGAGATCATATTTTGCTTTTTAGGTATATATTTTACTCACTTTTCACAGATTCACAAGTTTAGTATCATCAAATCATCCTTTATATAGCTTAGAAGGTAGAAAAGGGTCGAAAACTACAAACGTGACTGAAAAAGAAGGGAGAGTGTCGCCTTGGTTGACTTGATCGAGTAACAGAATGCGGGTTTATTGTATGACGTGTTCATCCCCACACCAGACGCTAGCTTTAGTTACCTCTGTACAGTACAGTTTGAACACAATGGAGGCAATAAGTACAGTGCCCAAATTTGTGCATTGTCAAACAGTCATTTAGGAAATTAATTTAATTCCTCAGTGAAGAAATTACACGGTACTTATCCTTTTAACCCCTAAAATTCCTTGACCGTATTCTCACAAAAAATCATGAAAAACGCAGCATTTGGAAGTTGCAGAAGAAATCATATGTTTTTTTTATTTTTTTCATCATTTAACCGTAAGATCTAATACCCAACTTGAATTTCCATGTGAGCACAAAATTTGAGAGCAAAATGACCATTAGATTATTAGATTATAAGGATCAAAGTTGCAAAAGAAGATTTTTTGGGGTTCAATCCGGTGACAATTTGAACTTTAGAAATTAATATCTTTTTTTTGAATGGGTTAGAAATTCATTGAATGGCAAGGCCATGTTAACAATTAAGTTAAGTCTTCAAATATAAAATCTTGTAAGAAAAAAGCTCATATTAATTTTTTCATAAAACAATTACTAGAAGTGGGTACAAAGTGAAAGGAAATAGAAAATCATTAATGAGTTTGACATGGAATTGTAAAATGTCAATCTTAACACTGAGAATGTTGTACTTGGAAATCTTCGCCCAGTGCCTTTTATTTCATTAAAAATTATTGAAAATTGAGTCTAGAAATGAGCTTCAAAGTTTTTTTTGTCCAAACTGCCCAAAAAACAGATCTCCTCATAACTTTTATCCCATTGCTCAAAATGGGTAGATTTAAAGCTTCATTTGTAGATAAAGATCAACCAATCATGAATCAAAAAAGAAATTTTGAAAAAGAGTAAAAAATTAAAAAAATCTTGCTGCCCAATCTCGCTTCAAAAACTTCAAATGCTTATAACTTTTGCAATACTTATCGGAATGACATGAAACGAAGTGCGACATGTAGAGTGTAGTTTTTGGAAGCTACACTGAAATTTTCATTGAAAATTTTAAAAGTATGAGGTCCCTAGAGGCTTCCCAAAAAGTGGAACGACCAGAATATGGTCGCTCAGAATTTTAGGGGTTAAAGTCCCAATTCAACATTGTTTTCAAAGATGCGCTATAAAATGTTTGATGAAACCCTAAAATGGAGTAGATGTACAAAGAAAACTTGTAAATGTCAATGTGAAGATCATATCTGTACGATTGGATGCATCATATTTTCTATTTAATTTTGAAAGGTTTTCTCTTGAAATTCAATTAAAAATCCCAAATCAACACAAAAAAATTTCAAAAAATTCTAATGAAATTGGAATAACATGCCCTACGAGATGGTATTGGTTTCCATTATTTGATTCTACCTATTTTGGAAAATCATGTTTGAGGTCTCACTTTTTGAACTAAGAATGAAACTTGACATAAACCGATTGTGTTATTTTTCTAAAAATCATAATAACCTATTTTGAAGATCCAAACCGTTCAAAGAATACTCAACTTGCACAAGAACCAAGAGTAATTTTGGTGGATGAAAACTGTCCAATCTGGATGAGATCCGAACAGCTTCATCAATCTGTTCGTCGTCCAATATATGGACGCTGGCGCGCTAAAGGGTTATGCATGCGTCTTCAATGTGTGCATCTATAGTTCAAGTAATAGACTCAGTCAGTTTTACATAAAAGTGTAAGGTAACCAAACCAAAAGTGACACTTGTTTTGATCCAACTTTATGAGTGAAGCTATATTCTATGATGAGTGTTGGGAAATACTCCAGGCTCCATCCCATTATAGACGATGCTTAAAATTGAAAAAAATAAAAAAATAAAGCAAACTAGTTCAATGTATGATTTCACCAAATCTCTAAATATAGTAAGTTTCTATTTTGAAATGGCTGTCTATCGAAGGAGTATCATATTGTTTCGATAGTATGTGTGGCATGTGACAACATGGTGATGTTCATTACAATGTGTTCTGATGCAACGAATAGTCAAACATATGCAAGCTCACACAGGGCAAATAGGATGGATTCCTTGATAGAATTTGAAACGGGGAAGTGGTAAAAATTGAGCCATTCCCTACTTAACACCAAGTAATCTATATAGTCTTTCCCTTTGGAGAATCCCCTCTACCTTCCTTGTGTCATATGTTGTTTGTGATTCACATATGAGTAAAGGCAAGCTTCACAGACAACAAAACAGTCCATGTGCACTCGTCTTGTGATTTTTCTTTCAATTGTTGGAATTTGCAAAACAACAATTTCAAATTGAATAAATGATTTGCATCACTGGAGTAATGTGGGACAATTTTTTTTCTCAAAAGCATCATCTATTATGGGACGGAGCGAGTAGAGCATAATCATAATACATATTGTTTCATATTTTTTTAATACTTTGATAATATTTTATGGATTTTCAAAGTTGAGATTATTAGAGAACCTGTTATTGATGTTCCCCACTACAAGCAGAGGCGTTGTTTCTCACTCTGGAGGATTCTATTGATTATCGCTTTTCACTGTATACACTTGTCCTACGTGACGAATCACACTCACCAAGTCCAACCAAAAAAACTGGTGAGTGTGAAGTGGCGCTGTTTGACTCAGAGAAGAAGTGAAAAGCGATTACTTCTCCTTGTACATTCCTAGAGTGATTTTGCAACTTCAATCTTCCTTCTTGCTTACAGCTCCAAATATGTTCTCATAGTTAGAATTGAAGCTACTAGCTTCTGCAGCTCAAAATGCAAGTTCAACCTCAGTATGAACACCACCTATGCACGTTCCAAGGAGAATGAAACTTTTCATGCGAGCGGCACGGGGGTGCTGTACTAAACACGTACAAGTATATGTGAGTGCAGAGAAAGGGTATTAATTTGAACATTGTCGTATAACGTATACATACAATAAACATATTTAGAGCTGAAAATATTGACATGAATATGCTTAAATTAAACAAATATTTAGGATGAAATAGATCTGTATACTTAAGTTTTTAGACATATAACCACTCATATACAGGGGATTTTAGAGGGGTCATGAACGCACATGATTCTCAAACATAATGTAGAGTGCACCCAATAACGGACTACCACTCTACCAGAGTGAGTACCCATCAGCAGCAACATCAATGATCTTCTGCACACCTCGCCATTTTGCATTGCATGTTTGATGCCCTCGCCAGGTCACCATTATAACATTGTAGAACCCCCAAACTTTTTTCCCTCGACACCTTTGTCAAATATCCTTCCCAACGATTCCAGGGTAGGAAATATAACTGCAGTCACGACCCTAAACACTAGGTCTGTCCTGGAATGTCAAGAATATCCTCCATCATCATCCACAATGCAATCTGTAGTTACCATCTTTGACCGGCAACTACAAGTATATATTACTTGCACATGTAGTTAGGTGACCCTGCCACCTGAAAGGTTGTGCATGTTTGAAATTAGCGAAGAACCATAGCTAGTGCCCTATTTTAAAAGTAGGGCACAGTCGTTACAAGATTGCCCTTTGAGGTCATTAGGTATAATTTCCAAGTTGTTTGAAATTAGCCAAGAGCCATAAGGTTGTGCAAAAGTATTGGGCCGTGGATAAATAAAGTTGGCACAACCTTCCATGTACTTTTGCCATTCTCAATAACCAACTTGCAACCCTCTCCTGTTTAATTACCACGGTTTCCCATTCGTCTGTAACTTCCAAGGATGAAGCTTCTTTATAGTGGATGGAGGCAGAAGACAGTCCCAATGATGGCTACTGAATGTTATGGTGAGATGGACCACTAGTAGCAAAGGCGTCGCTTCTCACTCAGAACAGTGTTAGAGTTCAATGTACACACTTGTCCTACTTGACGAATCGCACTCACGAAATCTTGAGCACTTGGGCAGTGAGTGCGAAGTGGCGCCGTTTGACTCACCTACCGAGTGAAAAGCGATGCCTTCTCCTTGTAGAGGACTGGGATCTTTAACCTTGCGTGGTATTGTTTTTCAGGGAGGCAAAGGTTAAGGTATGGCGTATCATGTTGTTGATATCCCTCCCTAGTGGACAATTAATTAAATCCTTCAGCTCGTAATCCAGTTTAAATCAAAGTTCATAGGAAATGAACCACCACAGGCTTTGAAAAACCACTGTCATCACATCAGGTCTACATTCCTCCCACAACACGCACAGCACCACCGCCAAAACCTTGGCTGCCTCGTTGCTCTTCGAGCCATATTGGACTGACCGTTTCTGCGTTTGACGGATGGAGTCTGACATCTTTTGTAGGCTGCATGACGCTGCAACACGGGGAGGGCACTTACAGTTATTTTTTGTATACACGTGCGTTAACCATATTTTGGTAAATTGTGGAATATTCTTTTATATCTATAGCCCCCAAATAAATACAGATATCGCCCATGGTATATTCTTTATATTTTAAAGAATATTCGGGCAATGGCCTGATATGGGTACCGGTGAGACGCATCTCATTATGTGTGACTTATGTTTAACTCATTTTGTGTGTGCTAAAAATTATGTCTTCAACACCATGTACATAGTTGCAGCCATGGCACCTATAACACCATCTACTTTTTGTAATTTTCCAATGTTTTTTCCTTAACAAAAAGATATTTCTCAAAAATCACACTATTTTCGGAGGGGGTAGCCATCACCCATTCCACAATTTACCATGGTATATTCTTCAAAAATATTTCATAAATTAAAAAAATAAATGTACAGTCCGATATAATTTATAATAATAAAAATTGACATTATGAGCCCCTATTTTATTTCAAAATGAATAAAAAAAAATGTAACCTATTTTTTTTTACCTCCGGTCGTTATGAAAATTTCAAAAGTGCCTCCCGCAGCGGGTGCTGCAATGGGCGAGAAATTGCAGGGAGTTTGGTTTCAGCCTGTTCATCATCTTCCATATCCGAGGCCAACTCGTCGAATATGTCAGGTGTTGCAGACTCGTAAAGTTGAGGCTGATCCTTTCTTAGATGTGCCTGCAGCTGCTCAAGGTGCACTACAAGATCATCCAGTGATGGTCGCCTGTTTGGGTCCCTGACGAGAATGAAACGCAGAAAGTCGATAATCGGGGCATAGTTGTCTAACTTGGCAGTTTTCTCATGAGGTATAAGTTCCTGTAAGCAGGAAGCCCAAACCCTATTCATGGTGATCGAGTTCGTTTAAGGTAAAGGGTACAGTTGCCGTCAGTTTAAGCATTTCAACCTACATGGAGCGATGATTTTCAATGATAAAAAATTGCAACACATAAAACTTTGGGTTTGATAACCAAGCTCAATTTTTAATTAATTTTTTCACAATATATGATTTTGTTATAAAAATTTCAAACTTAATATGCATAGACCACTATTGATGTTAGTAGGTATATCAATAACTGTTTTTCGTTTCTAATCCAATCAAATTGCTAACTTGGTATTCATAATTAATGCTTGTGATAATTAAATTGGGAACTCCTGAAGTTGAAATAGGTGCTTTTATAGGTGACCACAATTGGTACCTAACAGTTTCTGGTGCTTCTACCTTATATCAACTTTGACACAAAAGACATTCCCACATTGGGCAATGGCCTAATATGGGTACCGGTGAGACACATCTCACTATGTGTGACTTATGTCTAACTCATTTTATGTGTGCTAGGAATTCCGTCTTTAACACCATGTATGTAACTGCAGCCATGGCACCTATAACACCACCTAATTTTTGTAATTTTCCAATGTTTTTTTCTTACCAAAAGGATATTTCTCAAAAATCACACTATTTTTGCATGGGGTACCCATATCAGGCCATGTTCGGTTTACTAATTTATTAGTTCTAAGACAGTAGATTCATATAGGTTTCAGAGTAAACTAATATTAGCATAATGCAAATGGTGCTAAATTAATGTTAGTGTAATATTAATTAGACATTAACTTGATACTCCCTCCATCCCATATATAATAGCTGATGCTTTTGAGGAAAAAAATTGTCCCAAATTCCTTGATGTAAATCATTTATTCAATTTGAAACTGTTGTTTTACATATTCTAACAAAGCAAAATCAAAAGACAAGTGCATAGGAAGTGTTTTTTGTCCCTGAAGCTTGTCTTTGCTCATGTGTGGAATAACATATGAGCTACAATAGCTAAAATCAATGCTATCATATGTTCATTGCATCAAAGAACACATTGCAATGAACATCATTATGCTACCACATGCCACACATACCATGTGCAATATGATATTTCTTTGACATATAATTACCAGTACTCCTAAATAGAAATTCACTGTATTTAAATATTTGATTCAGAAGTCATCCTAGTTTGCTTAATTTTTTGATTTTTTGCAAAAGCATTATCTATTATGGGATAGAGGATGTATTACGTTACACTGAAATCACCATATATTGTGGCCCACAATATTTACGAGAGGCTTTACTAATAAATATTTTTTCAAAATATTGTAATAAAATTCATCCAAATTGGATGAAAATTTGTTCAAATTGAATGTAAACTTCTTGAAATGGATGAATATACCCACACCATTCACCCACCCACAGTATATGGTGATTTCAGTGTAGCCACTATCAAGTTAACAATAAGTCATCATAAACTCAACATAAATTCAATACTATGTTGATATTAATTTACTTGTAACTAAAGATTAACATTAATAACTTTGTTAATTTTTGAGATGTTCCTATGAGTCTTGAAAACATGTTTTGCAACTTGTATAAGTTTTAGAGATGAATTGTAATATACCTCTGGCAAGTGTCACGCGCATGAAGAAGCGGACCCAGTCGTCGTCATACAAAAGATACTCGCCCGTCAAAAGCTCATACAACAGGCAGCCCAACCCCCACACATCACCAGCCTTGCCAACAGAGGTTTCGTCCTCCAGGCTTGAGCTACTGGCTCGCCGAGCATTCGTCTTGCCGTTGTTGCTTAGCAATTTGAGCATTTCAGGGCTCTTCACGCACTCGGTCCCTCGATTGCGGGCAGTGCATTCTCCTCCTTCGACGTAAAAAGCCTGCAATGTCAAGTTAATGTTGCATTCGTTAATGTTACGTTAATAGTTGCAAATGAATTATTCACTTCATGTTAATGACACCAATATCACACTAGCATTCATCTTTACAAGATTATGCAACCAAAAGAAGATTGTTGGTTTATTTTAAATGTCAACAACAAAAGATTTATAACTTGAATTCAAAACCCAATTGGGAGAATATATATATATAAAATACAAAGCATGGCTCCATGAGATTAGAAAAACTTGCTAAGTGTAGGAATCTACAATTATTTTAGTTACACCTTGATTTTGTTTTATTAAATTTTTATAAAATAAAGAAAATTTTCACTTTTGTAGTTGAAATGCAAACAAAGATTGTAGTTTTTGAGCCGTAGATTACATCTATAAAGTTGAGTCTATGAGTTTTATCATTAAATACAAAAGAAATCAATTTACAAACATTTAAAAGGTAAAATTGTTTAATATTTTAGGATTTAATAGCATTCAAATTACACTTGAAGGCTATAAAAATCTAATGCCTATCAACTCAAGTTTGGTTACAGTACATATTTTGCAAGCCTAAACGTAAAACAACAAGTTCGTATGAAATATTCAAACATTGCTTCGCTATGGATGGTTTAAAAATAAATTTTTGTGGTGTTGCAAAAGTTACAAGAGGTAGGAAAGACAAAGATGGACCTTGCTCTGACCGAAGTCGGTAATCGAAACACGAAATGGGATTGCACACGTCTTGTTCAATGGAGGCCATTTTGGTTGCCAGAAGTCTTCCTCAGACAACGTGTCTGTCAAAGGCTCCAACAAAACGTTGTCACATTTCAAGTCATAGTGTACAACATTATGCGCCTCCAAGGCTTTCACCTGCAATCATACCGCAAAGTATAAATAAAATATTATTAAATAAAATAAATAAACTTAAAATAACTATAGATACCAATGATCCCAACAATTGCACAACTTATCACACAATCATGATTAACCCAGAACAATATGTATAAAAGCCTTTCAAACGTCATTTAAAATCCTAGGTAGCAAATTTGTGACCACAATACTTTAAAAAGGAAGCGTATCATGGCTCTAAAGAACCACATTCTCTCAATTGATGTGATTTCAATACTTCAAGCTAGGAAGCATATTGTGGCTCATTAGAAGCACATGTTTGATAGTTTTCCAACAATATATTATTAACATGATTTGACCTAAACATGAAGAAAATGAAAAAACCTAACTATTCATTACCACTCATTTTCTAAAGGCTCTGTCATATTTGACACAGAATTTTAATAGCTTCTTGTTGATCTCAAGTTAGAAGTTGTGTTATAGCTCAATAGAAGCACATTTTCAAAATAGAATTCTCAAAACAATTAGTTGACGAATGAGCACAAAATCAAAAATTTCAACTACAACCATTGATTACATCATCTCATCGTTATTTTGGTTATCAGGGCCTCAATTTATACCCGCCTTCTTTACTCGATGTTTCGGTTTAACAACCAACCACCAATTCCTCTAAACCCTAAAATTCTAAAACCCTAAATTCTAGAATCCTAAAATCCTAAAATCCTAAAACCATAAAATTCTAAAATCCTAAAATCCTAAAATCCTAAAATCCTAAAACCCTAAAATTTTAAAACCCTAAAACCCTAAAATCCTAAAACCCTAAAACCCTAAAATCAAGTGTTAGGTTTTCGTTTAATTAAAAATAACAAGCTTACAACTAGAACCACAGCGGCAAACACTTCAAGATATAGAGGAAGTCAGTTATGATTGAAAACCAAGCGCCATTTTTTCTAAACCCTAAAAATCAATGACGAAGCCTATGGTTGAAAAGCGATACACTTACGGCTTCAAGCACAGCAGCATACACATCAAGATATAGAGGGAGTCGTTCACGAAGAGGCGCAATTGCGCTTCTTGTTTTTTTGTGTTGTTGTGTGTGGCGTTGGCGCCAACACCGCAAACTGCATTTGTAATGTTTGAGCACGAGCACGAAATCATCGCGGTCGACGCCGTAGTCAAGGATCTAACACACTCGTGCATCGCCCTGAAACCTCTCCAAAATTTGCACTTCCGAGTATACATCGAAAAAGTGCATGGCTCGTGCGGCCCCTTCGGCAATGCCACCACCTACATCACCATGTCCCAAACACATACATCCACACACACACAATGAATTAGGCCAAACCTCTTTAATGTCACATCTTGTGCCCACAATGCATGTCAATGATTATATGGAGTTATGTAACATTAGTTACATAATAAAAATGAACATTTTATAATATATTATGTAATAGGTAATCTTCATTAGAAGGAGCATTATGGGTTATACTCGGGATCCCAATGGTGATCACCATAGCAAGGAACTAATAGGATTCCAAATATAACCCATGATACCCTGACCAGTAAAAATTACCTTTTGTCGAGGTTGTATATATTTTTTACATCTTATGTGTTTTGATTTGGCGGTACATGAAGTGAAGAGAGTAATAGGATATATTATGGAATATAATAAGACCCCAAAAAGGCCATAATATAACCCTGATAAAAACCACATTATATTTTCCCTACTTTTAATACAAAAATGATAAAAGTGATTGTTTTAGTCATTTTAAATCAGTTGAAGGGATCAAAAAATTTAGGAAGTTATAGAGAGTGTATAGAAAATGTTTTAAGGATTAACTTTAAGTGTTTTGCCCAAATTGTAACTATAATTTTGAAGCAATAATTAAAATCGGCTAGAAATATTTATTAAAAAAGAATATATTCATTTTTTTAATTAGATAAAATCATATTTAAATACAAATTAATTTTAAAATAATGAGTAAATTCAAAATGAAAAATTAAATTAAATAAAATTCAATAAATGATTTTTCAATAGTAAAGTGTTGAATCTGACCTAAAGCTACGATATTCCGAATTGGAAATGGAATTCACCTTCAACACAACCAATTCGTTGTTGCTAACACCATCTTTGATAGTTCTTCTACTTGCAGTATACACCTGATTATGAGTGTTCATTCAAATAAAAATTATTTTAAAATATATATGAATATTTACAACAAACTGCACCTTCAATTAGTGTAATACAAGATAGGAAGGAAAATTTGAGAGTTCAAAATTTTTGTGGCAAAAACATTTAAGAATTTTTTTTAATTATTATTATATATATATATATATTAAAACACATTTTTAAAATCTGAGACTATTTTAAATAATATTTTGTAACCAGATACATTCTTTAGCTCCTATTTGCTTAAAAAAATCATTATTTAGTCACTAGTGTTTTTTTGGATGATGCCTCAGATTGAAAAACAAAAACCAAAACAAAAAAAACATTTGTTGAAATTTTACGATGTGAACTTTATTGAACACTAATGAAAGTTTTCAAAATCTATAGAACAAGAATATGTTTGATTTTTCAAAATTAAATTTTGTTGCCAATTAGAAAGTGGCACAGAGTAAACTCAGCAAATAGCCTTTCACTATAGGCTAAGTATAGTAAACACTAGATAATATTAAACCTCATCAAGTGATACAAGTTCACCCTTTTAGTTGGATTCGCAATTTTCTTTGAACTTTGTTTGAGCCTACTATGTCAAATGAATTTTACATGGACAATACAAGTTTCCATATGTTATGGCATTTATAAAGTTAGCTCTCAAAGCCAAAGGTAGAAATAGGGTATGCAAACAACACTTTCAAAAAGAAATGCCAATGTCTTTGGAAAATGATTTATTCGAAAAAAATTATATGGAAAAAAAAAAATCTTGAAGAATATTTTCATATATTTCATTTGCTGAACTTTGCATTTTAAAAAATCAATTATTTGGCACACATGTGCTAATCATACCATTTGTCTACAGTAGTGATTTTGCAACTATATACAATTTTTATATCATACAACTTTCTTTGAAGCTTGCATTTCAATTTTTACATATGTGGTTTTGAACATTTAGATTACAATGGCAAGAAAGAATACAGTATTTAAAAAAATCATATGTCAAAAAACCTAGTCTATGCAAGTTTCATAACTTTTTATTAATTACATCAATTTTATAGAATAATTACACTATATTTAGTATAACGATCCCTTCATTAATTATAATATTTAAATTTTAAAATAAGATTATACATTAGAACATAAATAAATATTTCATTTTTTTATTTTATTAAATCAATAAATCAATAAAGGTATTTTAAACTATAATGCACTCAACTATTGACTTTTAACTATTGTTGTTTATTTTCTTTCAAAATTTATTATTTATTATAAATATGTTTTAAGAACAAAGTTTTAATTAAATTTTATATTAAAAATTCAATGTACATTGTGGAAAATATCAAAAAAGACCCCTATAGATTAGAAAAATTAAGATCATAAATGCATTGATAGTTATTAACTGTTATATTCCACATATTTTCTCAAAAAATTTAAAAAAAATAAACGGAAATATTTTACCACATTTATCCATTTTGAAAATCTCATTTAGGATTAAATTTGGCTTAACTCCCTCTTGCATTGATTAAATCAAAATAATTTGCTAATAGATTTAAAATTCATTGTGGAAAAGAAAGAAAAATGATTAATGAAAAAATAATTATATATTTATATATATATATATATATATATATATATATATATATATATATATATATATTTAAAGTGCTTCAATTGTATATTTTCATGCAAGTATAGTTTATAATTTCATATGAATACTTTTAATATGAATTTATCATAAATGTAACATAACAATATCAACTACTGTAATTTATATGACTATTTACCTTACATTTAACCGAGCATTTTAAACTAACATTATACAAAATGATGAAGTCTCTATGAATTTTTGAATATTTTTAATAATAATTTTTTTTAGATCTATTATGATTTTTTTTATTCAATTTTACTATCCAAAAAGCTTATTTTAATTAATTACAAAGCAAGATCATGAATATGCTTAGAATTGTACAACACCTGAGATAAAGCACCTTGAGCAATTCGGATCCGGTTTGTATACAATGATGGATCAAATAATGTTAGCCATGTTAATTTCAAGATTTTGCATGCAGAAGGATGGAAAGCATCCAATTTTTTAGCCAAAATTGGCATAATATATTCATTATTTGCATGATTGATATCTGCTTGTGTATTAAAGAACTTCCATTTGTAGCAAAGTAAACAACATATTACAATATTTTTTTGGAAAGATTCATATGACAAAGGATACGATAAAAAAGATAAAATGGTGCATTAATTTTTCGATGTTCCATAGGAAAACGATCACAATAATACTCTTCCAATGCTCCTCTGAATAAAATTTTATTTTTAGTGAAAAACACTTTTCAAAAAACCTAAAATTATAATATGTGATGTGCAATAGAATTTGAAATCATTAATAGTTATAATAAATACGTACTGTGGATCAAGCATAAGAGATATGATAAGTTCCAATAAGAGTACGTGTAAGCTTGAGTTGTAGTAAATGGATCTCTTCAAGCGTTCTTTTTTGTATGAAACACACAAATTTGTAGATTTACATTCAATATTAATATCTTCATCTTTACAAGATTGCCCTTCGAGGTCATTAGGTATTGTTTCACTATCAGAAATGCTAGCCATATTAGGTTGGGTTTTTTGAAAAGCACTTGTAAAATTGAGTTTTGGTACCCAAGGACGAGTATTTAACACAGATGGAATATCCCTTTTCATACTCCTACACGACGATTTTGTAGATGTTGGTGAACAAGAAGCATTTTTATTGTTTTTAGATTGTGTTTGTTTTTCAATGTTTGTAAACTTACTTTCTTCTACCAATGTTTGTTTATCTTTTTCACTCAATTTATCTTCTTCCTCTGCTGCAAGCTCACGTTCAACTTCTTCATTCAGATCAAGAAACCTACCACTGTATACTACCTCTTTTTTGCTATATTCAAACCCCCAATTTTTTCCTAAAACATTCTTATCAACATTGGAACCAAAATTCACAGTTCCATAAATAGGATTGCAAGAGAGACATACGGGATCATTTTTTAAAATATTATCATCATCATTAAAATTCACATCTTTTGATGCAATATTTAATTTCATTTTGGAATCACTTGAACAAGTTGTTGTATTTTTATTTAAATATAAATTTGTGTTGTATCGCTCAAATGAAACAAATGGATTTTCAACATTTACATCACATTTGTCTAAACTTATTTGTGGTATTAAATCTTGGCATACTAAATTTGGATTTCTTAACTCAAATTCTTGAGTGAAATTTGGAAGCATGCAACAAGCTCTAATAGAGTTGGAGTTTGAGTTTGAGGCATTTAATTCATTTAACACCTTTGGACTTTTCCTTGAAGAAAGCTTTTCTAGGTTAGAATAAGTAGAATTTGTTTCCATTTCATCTTTTGAATGAGATTTGGGATCTGCAATTTGAGAGAATTCATATTCAAGAGAAATTTCTTGAACAAGAAAATCCATTGCACACAAATCCTTAAATATTTGATTGCCATCTTTACTTAAATTCTTTGCAATAGCATGCAACACTTGAGCATGCAAATAACATAAATTCAATACTTCATCCATAGCTGAATATATATATATTTTTCATTACATGTAGTGCTTTCTGAACTACTATGATTTGTTAATGGGCATTCCTTTTCATCTTCCCAAAAGTGATCCTCTTGCAATGTGCATGATGAATTCAATCCCATTTGAATAATCATTCTAGTATAAAAATTCTTGAAACTAGAATACAATGTGTGAAGAAAATGTTTGAGGTATTTCTTAGATAGATATACATTTTCTGATGAAGGAAAAAATTTGAAGCTAAATATTTGAGCAAGGAGAATCAAGCTATATTGCTCAACGTTTAAAGAAATCTCCAATACCAAAGCCGGATTAGTAGTTTCTATTTTACAATCTGCACATGTTCGAAGAGGTCTATGTTTAATAGTCCTGATTAAAATTCCATGAATAGGATTCATAATTTCATGAAGAAACCACAAAGCATTGTTGTGAAAACATAAATATGTGCTCTCATTTTGAAAGCCCTTATTGTGAGTGTAAAATTTTCGTTGTGCCAAGAGAACCACCAAACGCAAAAACATCATTGCTTTCATTGCAAAAAGCTCCGACTCTTGAAAATTTTCAAAAAAATCTTCAATGTTTCTTTTCATGCCGAGTTGTTCTTCAAATGCAAAGTAATAAAAATAAATGGGTTCAAGCAAACTCTTCTGGAAATCACTAATGTGACAAATTAAACAACCTTGACAAACTTCTAATGCTATCCAACTTATATAAGATTGAATGCAATTCCAGTGAGCCCAAGTTTCAACCAACAACTCCCATAAGAATTTTTCGTACTGACTCCAATTTTCTTTAGCATCAGTACTTATTGAATCCTCTATACACAAACCCAACAGCTTCAATAGACTTTGTATAGCAAGAATTTGAGCTGGAGCCCAACCAACAACTGGACCCAAACTTGCAAGAAGAGTCAAAGTTTGGTGAAAATGTCCACCACAACATTGCAAAATATGTTGAGATTTGGGCTCTTTTGTTGGCCAATAACTTATATAGTCTGATAAAACCATAAACAATCGAGCCAAGTTAATCCACAAAGAATAAATATGTATTTTTGCATTATCTTCGGTCATTTTTTTATAATTGGAAAGTTTTTTACCATCTCGTAAAACATGCCCAGGTAAAGTCACCATTAGGTGAGCAAGAATGTGATCCATTCTTTCTTTTAATTCCACCAACATTAATCCCAATAACCTTACATTAGAATTTTGAACTTGAGGAGGTCTTGATCCACTTGACCATGGTCTTTCTTCTTCATATTGTATATTGAATTGGTTTTCTTGAAGACATTGGATGTGCAAGGCATTTCCTTCTAAATCGTTGTCAAGTAAAAAAATGATTTTGAATATAAGTTTATTCAACTTGTGACTAATATGAGGAGGAAAAGCATTTGAGTGTCCTCCAATCAAATCTGAAAGTAACAAAGATAAAAGTTCTAAACTTTTTTCTTCTACAAAAAGTTTTGCTCTCATCTTAGTTTTGCATTTGTTGAGGGTTATGCTTTGAGATTCAAACATAGTGACCAAAGATTGCAATAAATGAGGTTTTGTTTCCCAAACAACATCAATTATTTTTGTTTGTGGTGGACATATATAGGGCTCAACAGTTTTTGAAATGTCAAAGAAATTCATTTTTGGTGTATTAACTTTAATATTTCTATTTAAAGTTATATTTGAAACTTTTGGATCAACTACGGAAGAGACATTGTAGATTTGAGATGGCACTAATACTTCTTGCAAAGGAAGCCTTCCTTTTGATTTGGATTCTTTTTGTTTTTGAAGCCATGGTATTTTCATACTAGATGCATCAGGTTTCAACACCTTTGTAAAATATTTTTCAGGTCCAAAAACCTCACCAGGTAAGACTTTAGTAGTAATATTGTCTTCTAATATATTCAAATTATTTACATCAATAGGAAACTCTTTCACAATGATAGAATATAAATTAATTGTGAGAAATAAACCGTCTAGGTTTGCAAGGCTTGAAGCAATTGATACAGAAGACATTACCAGAAGAGTAAGTAGTTTACAAAAACAAACTACTTCTTCGAAAGAAATTTGAAGCTTATTTATTTTTTGTTGAAATGGTAGTTCTTGTACTAGTTCCTCTTGTTGTGAGGTTCTAGTTTTCAATGTTGTAAAAACCTCAATCAAATTTTGCAATCTTGAAACTAAATAATTTACAATGCGATAGCTTCCTTCACCAGGCAATATCCTTATTATTTGCAAACAAGCATTAGCTAAATCTTCCACATGAATAACTTCAACTTTGCCATTTTCTAATATAGGACTCATGCCTTCTTTCAACAAAATTTCAAGAAATCCATTGTCTACCCACTCAAGGACTTGTTGCCATCCAAGAGAATGTCGTGTCCTAATATAAGTTTTATCACCAATTGAGCTAGATCTTTCCGACTTCATTTCTTCAAAACACTTCCACTTCATCTCTGCTGCTTGTAATGCCCTTTGAGTTTCACTGCCAACAAATTTCTTTTCTTTTTTGGAATCATTTTTATGTAAAGGTCGATCCATAACTGCCATCAACCCTGATAACAAGCTCATGTTTTCTTTTTCTTCTACATAATCCTCTTTCTTTGAATCAATAAGTTGTTGAAAACATGAAGGTGTATTTCCTACATCAATACTAGACCTTGAACTCACTGGAGTAGACCTTGTTGATTTCTTAGCAGTATTTAGTGCAGTTTTTTGTAAACCACACACCTCTAAGTTTTTCACTTCATTAAGTAATATATCTAACAAAACCCGCAAACCTTGTCGACGGACCTCTTGCTCTATACTACGTAATTGTGAAATTGCACACCTTTCTTTTGATGAGAGCTTCCAAACATAATTTTTGATTACATTGCACCTACATTCTCGAAACGCAGTGCCGAGATCACATGCCACACAACATCGGCAAAAATCCTTATCTTTCCATTCAGAAAAAAATGACGTTAAAGATTTTAGCACCATGCAATCACCTTCATTAGTAAATGCAGAAGTAAGTATTGTCTCTAAGGGTCCTGCTTGATATACTCCTCGCCATACTGCCCAATCTAACGAACAACATTTAGAATTTTCATGTTGAAATGAATTTTGATGAAGTTCTTTATTGTGTATGACTTGATGACCTTCAATTCCTTGAATTAATGATTTTTGAGAAACGTAATTCTTAATACAATACAAAAGTCCTCTCAAAGTCTCTCCTCCAGCAAGTGTTACTATTCCTTGGTCAAAATCAAATCTTACAATCTTCCAAACAAAAATTCCTTTTGATGTTGTACGTGTCATAATGGCATCATGTCCAGTCAAAAAAATTGTATATGGATGGTGCATGAGTCTTTTTTGTAGATCTATACTTTGAAAATCAATGTCAAGGAACTCTGGAAGATTTGTTATCTGTAATGTATTTGAAATTTGAATTAAACAATTATTTGATTCATACTATAATTATTGAGTATTGCAATGTAAGATTTTGGATCATTAAATATATGGTAAACTTAAATATCTACATAAAATGGTTGAATTTAATTTGTATAGACCTCTAATTTAAAAAATCAATAAAAGAATCATTTTTATTTTAAGAGAATCAATGTAAAGTATTGTGTTATATATGTTTTTCAAATTTTCAAATTTTTTTGGTTAAATTATTAAATTTTATTGCAAATTTATATAAGATAATATTACTTGCAAAAGAAGGCGACGAAATTCCCAAAGAGTGCCACCAGGAGATAGCATATTTTTTAATTTTTTAAATGCTGGCACTTTCATTAGAATATACCACCGCATTCTTGTTGTTTCTTTGCACCTCTCCATGCCAATGCTTCCATCTCCATAATCCATTTGCTTAAATTCACGTTGTCGTAATGCATTCCAATCAAATTTACAATCATCTTCACTAATATCTTTTGTTCTACTTTGCTTATACTTCAATTGCCTTGGAAGAGATAAAACAAGTTTACATTCTTGCAATATTTTTAAATGAGAGACTCTATAGTCCCGTTGTCTATAAACTAATTCCAATGTAGCAGATGAATCAACTCTTGCATGACCACTTTCCAATGAAGAATGTTCAATCCATAAAGCACATTTAGCATGACTAGACATGCGAAGCCACTTGTGAATTGCATCTTGTGTACCAACCAAAACACTTATTGTACATGAAGTATCATTTTCAAAAGAAGCTTCAATAGATCCTTGACAATATTGTTTTAAAAGTCTTTTATTTGACAAGCTTGTTTTTGCAATCACAAGTCCTTCTACAAGCTCACCTGCAAAATTATATGGCGATTCTTTTTCGCTTCCAAATGCAAGCATTGCAGGTAGAAGAGATGGTTTACTAATAGTCTCCATTTGTTTCATTCCTGACATCTTGCAAGTTTCAAATTATCTACATTTTCCTATTCATTAAATTCACATTGTATTAATTAAACATCTTTCAAGATTTTTTGTTCTTTTCAAATTTTCCATAATATTTTTTTACATTTTTTACATTAAAATTTTTCAATCATTACAAGCTTCGAAGATATTATAATATGCAACTTTATTCATATCCTCCAAAAAAATTCTGATTTTAGATTCAATTATCTTATAAATAGTTCTTTCATCAATTGTGCACATGTTTTCCAAATTGGAGCAATCCATTCTTGCGAGCTCAAAAACCTTCCTTGTCATAATATAAATTGAATTCCAATTGTTTTACTTTAAAATCCTAACCAAAAATTTATAGTCCTTGTGGTTCTTTTCTATATAATTTTTTACCATTTAAGTCTATACATGAATTTAAAAGTCTTAAACCTTGTAATTTTGATGGTTAATTAAAAAATTCCTTTTTAATCTAAAAATAAATAAAAATCCTTGGAATATTGCAAATGGGTTTTATTTTCATTTTTTTTAAGTTTGAATTTATGCTTGTTGCAAATCTTAATTGTAATTTTTATTTTTGGAGTACATCAATCTCTCAACAAGTGGCATAAAAAAGTACATCACATTTTCTTATCATTCCAATGCATATACATCAATTTTTCATCACTATATGTATTCATTGGATTTTAGAAGAAGCAATTGGTATTGTTGAAGATCACTTCGTTACATATTGATCACAAATAAATACAAACCCACTGTACATGAAAATGTTATGTATCACATTTTGAGTACTTTTTTTACGAAAAAACTTCAAATTGCAAATATACAAAGATTTATGTTTCTTCATTGAATTCTCCATCAACAATGCATATATTCATATTCAATTTTGATTTTGCTTATGGAAAGTAAAGCATAATTGAACATCAAAAGCTTCAAATTCCAATACACATGGTACTATCTTGTAATAAAAATGATGCCACCAATATAGAAATAACTTACAAATTTCAAAAAATAGTATATTCATGAGTCTTTCTAATTGCAACTCATTATAGTAACTTGATTTTTGATTGTTTTCATTCTCCAATATATAACTTTCATTGCTTACACATATCATAATTGTAGCAACAACACAAGTCATACAAGTCTACAATGAAGTAAGAAAATCTAAACAAGTCCTTATATACAATGTACAATGCTTATTGCCAAGTCTCTACAATCATCAAAGTCAATACTTTGTGCAAGAAAGACTCAAATTTTTTTTTTTAAACTAGAGTAAAGCAAAAGTCCATTTGTACAAAATCACACAATACAATCTTATGTTTAAATCAATAGCTC
This sequence comes from Pohlia nutans, assembly GCA_022496805.1. Taxonomy (NCBI): domain Eukaryota; kingdom Viridiplantae; phylum Streptophyta; class Bryopsida; order Bryales; family Mniaceae; genus Pohlia; species Pohlia nutans. Next base: position 10,635,872 of record CM040105.1, read on the forward strand.
AACGTTAAAAATGTAATTATTGGATGGTCACACCATTTGAAAGTAAAATCCTTGCACCAAAATTGACAACAACTTTCAAAATAAAGCAATGCTCTTTTCAATACCCGAACTCAGTAGCAACAATTGAATATCTTAAAACAAATCATTTGGGCATCTTTTAAAATTTACACCACTGCACATATCTAAACAACTCCAACCCTTTAATAGGCTAGTGTGAATCAAGAGTTCATTTGTTTAAGATTGCACACCGGGCCAAATGTACATACAAAAATCAATGTTACAATCAAATGGATTGCAATAGAATTAGCAGCTAGGGTTGGAGTAAATTTAGGGTTGTGTCGAAACCTAGGCATTGACAATGTAACTAAACCGGTTGGAGGACTTACAAAACAAAATGATTATTGTGACTTTTCATTGAAGTGAAATATACTTCTTTTTGGAAGATATTTACTATTTAATTTTTTTTAAGTATCTTTTTGAAAAATTAAAAATGATTTTAAAAAATGAAGGAAATTTTTCATTTATAGAAGATATTAGGGGTATTGGGTGGATTAACAAAACCTTGGTTTTTCAAAACAATGGTTATTTTTAAAGGGGAGCGCACGTTATAAAAGGGCATCTTGAACAAACACAATGACTTCATTTATTTTGCTTAAGAGCCGAATCATATTGTTGACTTTTTGGTCATTATAAATTGGCAATTGTTCAATATATTGGTTAGAATCAAATATGAATAATAAAATATCATCAATGGTTGATTATTTAACTTTTGAATAAACTCATGAAGTATAGTGCTTTTGTGCAACTTGGAACTCCAAAAAATTATTGTTATCACAACATCCCTTCATCTTTCTTGAATTCACATACTTAATTGGTTTTGAGTTAAAAAACCAATTAATCCATGGCCTTCGTGTGAATTTGTTGAAAATGAAAATGGATTTTGGTTCAATTCAAATGAACTTTGTATTTGCAATGAAACAATGGTTAGAATTTAGAATTATGAATGAATCCTTGAACAATGGGTTCCCAAAACATTTGGAGTTGATGGTACACATTACTATTTATATTGTATTCTCTCTTTTAAGTAAAGCATGTTGTGCCACTGAATTCAACAATTTTCAATAACCAACAAGAGAGGTTTGGGGAATATATGAGACATCTCAAAACCTTCTTCTATGCATCATTTGAAACTGTTGATCACTTCATCGCATGAAGTAGGTCATCACTTGAAGATGGTGTCAAAAGTTTAAAGATTCTTCTCACTTGCTCATAAAGGTGTCAAAGGTTCTTATCACTTAATCTCTCATTACACCATATGCATTCACTAAATTTTATAACATCTACTCTTAAAACTTCATACTAATATAGTTGCACATTATATAGCCAACACTAGTGTATATACAGTTTTGTGTGGTTTAGTTCATGCCTCTTCAACCTCAATCATTGTCCCGCATTCCCTTCTTTTTTCAATCTTCAAACTATCGGCTATGGCATGAACAACATCATTGGAAATCATTGAGCACTCCCTCATTTAGGCTAGTTTCAAACTTATGACCATGCAAATTCACATCATCATGGAATAATTTGGTATGTTCCTTGTCATAAGCTTCTAAAACGTTCTTTAAAAGTTTTAAACACCTTGAATCTATCTCTTACTTCAAAGAGGAATCAAGACATTCAAAATATTCTTGATCTTTTCCAAACACAATCTTCTCACATATTGAGTTCAAAGTCTTTGAAGAAGAAACTCCCCATTGAGTTCAAATAACATTGAGTTCAAATAACTTTGAGTTCAAATAACTTCTTGACAATAGCTTGTGACCAAGCCAAAATAACATCATATCATACATCATTCTCAAATTGATTGAATCTTGTAAAATGGACAACATTTCACTATAAGAATCCATCGTTTTTTGTGATGAGAGATTCTTACAAATTCTTGACCTCACAATCAAAAAGCAAATAGTTATCTTGGCAAAAGAATCTAACTCTTTGAGTAGCACAAACACCTTTAGGAAAAGAAGACATCCCATGCATGCTTTCTATAGTAAAGCTCAGACTTTGATATTGTTTTCATTGGGTTCCTATCTACTGTTGGGAAGGATGAGTTCTCACAACTGCTCAAGAATGTTATAAGCAGATCTATGAAGCAATTAAGGTGGTGAGGAAATCATCAATATTTGCATGGCGTTTATCATATTTGACTATCCAGGTCCCGGAGCTTACAATCCCAACAAAGAAGCGACACTCCCTCAAGTCCCTGCCTACACCATTCCAAGCTACCGATGGCCCAGAGACATCCCTGTTGGGCCAGGACCTCAGACTTACAACATCAAACGTACTTTCTGCACCGGGCCCCAAGTTACAATGGGTCGAAGGTACCCCAAGTTCTTTCAACGCCAACAGCCACGGCCTCCTAAACCGCCCACTAAGAAAATACCAAGAGTGTACCCTCCCAATCGGATCATCTACGGAATTGGTATGAAAAAGTACCATGAACAGGAGTGGAAAATTTGATGCTGCAACAATGAATTCGTCATCGATGACACTGCAACCATGAAATTGTGATTTTGAGTCACTGTAGACAAGTCACACTGCAACCATGAAATTGTGATTTTGAGTCACTGTAGACAAGTCACAGTGGACATTTAGTCGTTAAAGACAGATCACATTGGACAAGATTTCTAGTAGTGTGGTTAGGGCTCTACAAACTTTGGATCAACTTCCTGTTAGAATTAGCAGGACTTCTGTATAAAAAAAACATGTAGAGAAATTGAATTATCTTGCAGAAAGAAATTTGTACTGTGTGCAGGTATCTTACTTGAGATACAATGGCAACTGCACCGCGCACTGTGGTTCAATTCAAAACCTGCAGATTAGGGACTCAAGTCACTCAACCGTTGTTAGGAGAATTCAATTGAGAACCGTAACCCAGTGTCAGAATCAGGGTATAGGCACTTCATTCACTTCTTGAGAATTCAAAAACGCAAGTTCCCCAAAACACTAGTTCAACAAAGACGTTAAAAAATGCAATCGATCCAGCAGCCAAGGTCCAATCGCTTAATCCTGCCCCCATCAAAAGTGATCCAGATATGAAGACGAAGTCATCAAAATACTACAGAAATTGTGAGCAAAAAATGTTTGTACTCACACCTGAACTTTGATTTATTTGCTACATACTACTTGTTGCTAATTACGGAGTACTCTTAAGTTCAATGTGTAGATCTACGAAAATAAACAAAGATAGACTCCTCACTTGCTTAAACAATAAGATTTGGGGGATAAAATTGCACTTGAAAATCTCAGTTGGTTCAGCTTCTTTCTGAAGAATGGAAGACTCTGATTTACTAGGAGCCCCAGTTTGTAATCCTACCCACACCATGAACAAAATCATATACTTGCAGTAAAAGATGTGCCCATGTCCCACAAACAGTCAGTGTGTTAATGAAGTTGACCATCACCTGTAGCCCATTCCAAGTGAGCCATGACCATTACAAGGCTAATACCTGAAGTACGAGAAACAGATTGTACTAACTGACCACATGAATACAAACACATCAGTCAATTGCACAACTATTGACAACATTTATTGTGTAAGATCTTCAATCGAATGCAGAGAGCCACCCACTCAACTCAACTCAACTGGGAGAGGGAACCACAGATGGTATTCCACTGCCAAAACCAAAACTATGGCAAATCATTTCCCTACTTTGCCCGAGGTTGGGATGCAATGTACTCAATGGCATCAGCACAAGAGAATATCTTGTCAGCATCTGCATCAGGGATCTCGATCGCAAACTCTTCCTCAAAGGCCATGACAACCTCTACGGTGTCCAAGCTATCAAGTCCCAAATCGTTCTGAAAGTGCGCGTTCGGGGTCACCTGTTCCATGCACAAACACACCATTCTTAGCCCCTTTGTAACAAGAAATTCCAAACTTGGGACAGGAGTAGTATAGAGAACTTGCCCGTGCTTTCTATAAAGCTCTGGAAGTAACAAAGGCCTATCTGAAGTCAAGTGTATTTGTAAAAACCAAAGGTCAATGAGATCAACTCTTCCGGAGACCTTTTTTTAAATATTTGATTAGCGGCCATTCCGATCTTATCACAAACCCTACTCACTCTGCTTTGTAGGGTTTGTCATTCATGAGGGTCTTCAACTGCACTCTGAAGTTGGGAACTTCATCTGCAAGGAGTCCGGGCCTGGAGGAAGAAACTCTATAGTATGCTACAAATGTGATAACTTTTTTAACTATTTAGTTTGTGCAGTATCCTCCCTTCTCATTTTCTTATGAACACATTGTGTTATTACTGATATCTCGAGATGTTGCTAAGGTGGTAATGACATGAATGATTCATAATGGCACCTCTCCACATGAGGCAGCCAAAAGGAGCAAAGAATAGGATTTAACCCCTAAGCGTCTAAAACGCCCAATATGGCCATCTGCATCACTGAACTTTGCAACGGTGGCATATTCTCATTTGACATCGGTTTTCTGATTACAATACATCATTTTAAAGCTCTTGTTGTATACTACGAGATCAACAGTGTCGATCGTGTCAAACTGAAGTCGTTTTCACACAAAACAAACAGATGATTTGCAGCAGGGAGTCCAATTTTCCTACAATACAGAAAATACACAGTGGACGCTTAGGGGTTAAACAGGTAATAGTCATATACATTCCAGGACAAGTGGAAACAATAATACAGTACCTTAGCACTATCGACTTTCTGCATTTTCTTGACAACACTCAAGACACGGTCGGTGACGACATGCTTGTCCAAGTACGTCCCTTGAGCCTCAGTGGACAATAGCCGGAAGCCATTCGTGAAGAGGGGAGCTTGCACAGCTTGCACTCCCACTCGCATGTGCTTCAACACGGCAGCTCGCACAGCCTGCATTTTGAATTATTCCGCAGTTCCTCAAATTACCTCCGCGAGTCTCAGCTTCCTACAACAAACAACAATAAACACGCTTCTATGTGGTCACTATTGAATCAGAAACATAGATTCCTACCCAAAAAAAACACAAACACGCCTATAAATGGCCACGATTGAAACAGAAACCCTAGAACAAGAATTCCTACATAAAACACAAAAAACGGTCACCATTGAATCAGAAACCCTAGAACACAGATTCAACATAAACACGCCTCTAATGGTCACCATTGAATCAGAAACCCTAGAACAAGATAGCTGCACAATCGCCTTTCAAATCCGGTGACCTAGCACGATCAATAAACGCACAATTGTGAAATTTGTTCCTGATCGAGAAGCACTTTCTTACAGCCAAAAATTGAAATGGAATGCTCAAAATGGAGAGAAGAAAGTGTAGAGTACCTCACGAAAGAACGACGTGCAAGATTGAGAAGGTGACGGGAGACAACAAGTGGGGGTTTGGGAGAATGAAGCAGCAAACCCTAGAAAGGGTTTATGACTCCCAGGTGCCCACATCAGCATCTCATCTCACTCATACTTGGAATTTTTTATTTTTTATTTTGGTTGGCTCTGACCGTAGGGAAGAGGCATTGCGGGGACACTCATTTTTTTGGGCTAAATACCACTGTAGCAAATATATTCCGTCCATGATTCCACTGAAATGTATTTTCGTCCTTCACCCTATCTATTCCGGTTAGAGCTCCTCGTAGCGTAGCTGCTTGTTGTGTTTGGGGAAAAAAAAAAAAACAGTTTACCGTCGTTGTTGGCCACCTGGCGCTATTGGCCAGCGTTTTTCTTTTTTTCTTTTTAAAAATAAAAAAAATACTTTGCTACCCGATCAAAGCTCCCTCCTTCTCCCGATTCCTTCATTTGATTGTAAATTGTTCCACAATTGTATTACCCTTAAACGTCAAGAGGGCGTGGGCGGGGCAGCCCGGAAGGCATCTAAATTTTCGGAGGCGTAAAAAAAAAAAAAAAAAAAAAAAAAAAGGCTTTGCTGGCCAGCAATGTTGCGGCACTGTAGCACTGCGGCACTTTTCAAGAAACGACCTCTGCTGCCCAACCTCAACTCTTGTTCATTTAGATAACTTTGATTGTTTGTCAATGACTCCACAATCTCCCAAATGAGGGGCAAATTTGCAATCTAGATCGCTTTTTCAGTAGCTTTCCAACGCACCAATCCTCGCTTGATTTGGTTGAAAAAATCTACTTTTTTCTTCAATTATTCCTTTATAACAATCCCGTGGGGCTTGCTTTGACGTTTAAGGGATAATTTAGGCATGTTTTCTAAATTTAGCCTAGCTTTTTTATCATCTTTCCAAAGCCCAATTTCGTTTCAATATTGGTTGAGAAAATTCACCTTTCTCCCCATTATTCTTTCATAAACAAGCCCGTAGGGCTTCTCTGACATTTAAGGGTTAAAGGTCTAGAGAGCCCTTTCCGACCAGTATTATACACCAATATTCCATTTGTATTTGGCATGTTTCCACACCTCCTATGGGTTTGAGATCAAAAGTGAAGTTGAAATTCACGTCGACATGATTTTAATGACCTATTGGGTCTCAATAAATGTCAACTATATGCCAACGTAAAATAAATGTCAACTATATGCCAACTATATGTCAAATATATGCCAACTATATGTCAACTTTAGATGTCAAATAAATTTATTTGACATCTATTTACAACAAATGTCAAATATATGCCAACGTATCTACTATCCTCATCAACCCTTTAACCCTTAACCGCCCAACCATGCATATTTTGCATGACGTACGGATTTGAAATCCGTTTTCTCATCCATCATGCACTTTTTGCAGTATGGATTTTTTACTGAAACTTTTATGGGAAGTTATATTTGTGCATGAGTGATCCAATTAGAAAGGGGATGATTTGTGAAAATTTTATGCCTCATTTCATGTTGTAGTGATTCATCCAAAATTTCGAAGATTTTAGTTTAATAGTGCTCTTGAAAAAAGTCAACTACCAAAATTAAGCAACCAAAAAATCTTCAAAAATCACTACACTTAGAATATTACATTTCAACCCATCCCAACAAATTCATTATTAGATTGTCAATATCTTATTCATAATCATATTGCAAAAGAGTTTTAAACTTTAAGTTTCAAATCGTATAGAAAAATATTGGTGATAGCAATTGCAGATTTAACTATGTAGATAGAATCTAAAATTCATAATGTACAACTTTTATTCATTCATCAAGTTGAAAATATACCTCTTAGTTGCATTTTATCATGCATCTTTGGAAAACTGCCAAATCTGAAGAGGGTGAGAACATTTAGGGGTTAACCCCTAAATGATCGAACGACCATTTTATGGTCACTATCCAATTTTTTATAGGCTGCCCGCGATGAAAAAAATTATTTTTATAAAAAATTAAAAATATTTTTAGATAGAAAATCAAGTCTACTATTCAACCCAATTTAAATCATATTAATCCAAGTTAAACTCCACTAAAGAGAATCTTCAAAGAAAATAACCTTAGTATTGTTCTAGTGTTATAAAATTTACTATTTCAGGGAACTAATGATGTTATCTCCTTTGAGTTTTAAAAATAAATTTAGAATAGAATGTCTGGTTTTAACCAATTATACCAAATTTCAAATTCTAAAAATAAAATTGTTTAAAAATAAAACTTATTTTGGTGAATATTAAATGGATATTAAAAATTTTGGTACTATCTCGAGATACAATTTTTTTTAGAAAATATCTCTAGTTACAAATTTTGGTGAAAATTAAATTGTTTAAAAATAAGAATTATTTTGGTGAAATTTATTTTTAGAAATTTATTTAAAATTACCAATTATATCAAATTTCAAATTCTAAAAATAAAAATTGCTTAAAAATAAAAATTCATCAAATGTGCATCTAATTTTTTTTGAAAGTTTGACTGTACAGATAATTAGATAGATAGATAGATAGAAACACCGATCCTATAAAAAGGGCCGGCGTGAATAGAGTGTCCATTCGTAATGTCAATGACCTGATGCCCACTGGGCAAAGGGACACTAGAACAATACTACTCTCCCCTTTCGAGGATGGACACTATAGTAACCAAAACAAAGTAACAGTAACAGTAATAAAAAATAGCAAATTAATGATGGTTGGGTGCGAGGTAGTATAAAGGTATGTTTTGGGTTAATTATTATCGCCAAGTCATGAGTTCTTTGGTTGGTTGCTGAAGGGCGTTGTATCACATTTATGTGGTCCGGGTTCGAAACCTATTGGGCTCGTTTGAGCAGTGGTGTGATACACATGGCTTGGTGCTGCTAGTGGGTTGTCATGGCAGGAAAGTTGTACCAACCAACCGGCCCTACCTATCCCTGAGACAAGCTGGGCTAGTTGTTTGTAAAGAATGGCTAGCAGTGGTTTTCACCACTATCCCCCCTCTTTTAATGTACTACGTCTGTTGGTATTGTTTGATTATTCTCTATACGTCTTTTATGTAAAAGGATAGATCCGGCATACTGTATGGCAATGGTATTTGTTGCTTTGAATGTGTGTTTTGTGGAAGTTTCGCAAATGTTGAATTTTGTTTCTAGTTGTTTCATTGAGGGGACGTGTGTGGTTCCTCTAGCTCCGACTGTGATGACTATGATAGGATCTACTTTCCAACCTTGTTGTATGATGTTATTAATTAGAGGTTGGTATTTTAAAAAAATTCTGTCGATTGTTTCTGGTGAAAATCTGTCGTTTGTGTATGTGAATTCTATGAATTGTATGGTTAGGTTATCATCGGGGTTTAGAGGAGGTGGGCTTTGGTATGGGAGGCCTTTAATGCATAATATATCTGGTTTGAATCTGGCATTACATTGACATCTTTGTTGATTACAAGTGCATGGGGTGATTGCAAGCTACGGTCTACCAAGTGGGGAGTGCAGCTTGTGCAGCTAAAGGCCATGCAGCTCGTGCACTAGCGTAGTAATGCGCACCTCTCAACTTTCAATTAGATCAAAAATTTCACCATCCCAAATAGGGTTTATGCTAATACTTTCACTTTAGCAATTGTTAAGTTAATTTCAAGTCTTTGGGCATTACTCAATAGTCTTTTCTGTTTTTTACCGAGCAGGGGTAATTAGAGCCTTTTTTACATAACATCCTTAGCTAGGTTTTATGAAAAATGCATTTCATATCCCACCTCTGAAATTGAACCATTATTTCATTTCCAAAAAAAAAAATTCAAAAAAATGTTTTAACTGCACGAAAATCTTAAAAAACAAAAACATCACCAAAAAATTAATTAAAAAATAAGTAAGCGTAGTACCCAAAAAAAAAATATGGTAGCTTTGTACACACTTGTGGTATGTTGCTATAAATTTTTGAAGTTCAATTTTGACCCCCTTCTAGCATTTCCCATAAAATAGGTGCACTTTTGACAAGCGACACGCTACCAAATCTAAGTAGAAATGCTTGATTTGGATAGAAAGATTGAAAATTTGCAAACTTTATTGTGGTAGACATCTTAACTTTAGAATTCTAGAAACAATGCAATTTGTTTCGTCACAAAATTCCATTCCAATATTTATTAATGATTTTCCAAAGATTGGGTAAGTGCACCAATTTGCATGCCGCGACAAAAAGTTTGGGTGACCGTAGCTTGCAACCACCCGCAGGTTCGTTTACGTATTTAGTGGTGATTAGTGAAAGTGTTTCATGTATGGCCATTAGTTCTGCTCTAAAACATGTTTGTAGTCCATGCAATCTTTTTGATATTTGTACATCTGGTTTAGATGAGTTGTAGATTCCATATCCAGCTTTTTCTTTTTTCCAATGGCCGTCATCAGCTTCTTTAGGTGGTAAAAAGGATCCATCTGTGTAATAGTTGTATTGTGGTGGAAATTTTAGTGTAGTGTTTATTTCGAAATTTGGAAGGGGATTTACCCACATGTTTTGTAGATTGTTATAGGGCGGGTATATGAGTTTGTTCCATTTTGTGCTTTTGTTAACGTTTGTATTTGGTGGTGTGGGTGGTGTTGTTTGTGTATGATATTGCGAAATTTGTAGATTTTCAATTGTTGTGTTGATGGTGTCTATTTGGTTTATTGTGCCAATGTTATTATTTTGATGGTGAATACACCATATGTGCATTGCAAGTGGTTCGTTTCGGGTTTTGTTGGGTTCTAGTGGTATTGTTGGTTCGTCATATGTAATGGTGTCCGCGGCAAAATGTATAATGGCGTGCGTATCCGGGAAGGGTCCGTTGTACGGTGATAGATTTTGGTACCAGTTGGTGTCTGGGATTGCTAAGATGGTGACAGTTTCAGGGTCTTGTTTTGCTGCTAGTCTTGCCCAATGTATTACTTGTTGTGCTGTTTCCGCGTCATTTGGGTGCGCATATCCAATGCCTTTCCATTTGTATTGAAAGGCTGTCCCTAGTGAGCCAAAAATATTGTCTCTGGCGAATGTTGAGTAGAATTGGGTAGATTTCATGGAACATGTAATTGGTGAGGAAAAGTATGAGTGTGTTATTTTAAATGTTGTTATTAGTGTGTCTAGAATGTTGGATGGAATGGTATGGTGTGGTGTTTTTATTGTATTCTTTTTGTGGTTTTTGTGTTCGTATCTTTGGTATAACCACACTACTTCTGTTTCAAATGTTTGTATAGCAGGTATTAGTCTGTGGATGTTGTATTTGTTGTTGTTATATTGTTGCCATAACCATTTTATTCTTGTAGTCGGAATGGTGGTGATATATTTACCAGTGTCGTTATATGTGGGTTTTATCATTTTGTGTTTGAATGGTGCACTTGCTTGTGTCTATGTCTCTTTCTGGGTTACATTCAATTGTGGATGTTTTGATGTAGGGGATTATCGTTGGAGGTGGGATGTATCTTGTGTCTCTATTTTGTTCGGGTGTAAATTGTGTATTTATGATATTTTGATATTGTTTGTTTTTATAATCTGTGTAGTATTTTGTAAGTAGGTTTAGATTATGGTGTATTGCTGTTGGTAGATTTAGTGGAAATAGTTCGCGTTGTTGTAACCATTTATTGTATGTTATGTGGTTTGAGTCTATCCATTGACATAGGTAGGTGTTGTATTATTTAGATATTTTATATTTGTCTTTTGTTGTAATTGTTTTGTGGTTTAATATTGTGTGAATGGGGAATCGTATGGGATCGTTTTTTATGTTTTGTGGTGGGGCTGGTTGTTGTGGTTGTGGCGGTTGAGGGAGTTGTACGGGGTTTATTGGTGTTCTTGGTGTTATTCTGGGGTTGTATATTTTATATTTTTCTTTTAGTGTACGGGGTGGTAAGTGTATTTGGCATGTATTTGGGCAATCTTGGAGACATTTTGGTTCACAGAAGAGTTGTTTTGCTAAGTTTAGTGCACTTTTGTCTAGTTTAGTTGGGTTTTGATAGTATATCTTAAATTCTTCTGGTGACATTAGCTTTGTGCCGTTGGGAAGGATAATTTGTTTTATATTATAAATTTTGTGTGCCATTAACTTATATAATAATTTTATGGAGAGTTTTGGGTCTAAGTGTGGCAGTTCGTTTATGACTATAGATCGCCATTCTTGTTCTAGTTCGGTCATGTGGAGTTGGAAGTTTTGTTCTGTGCTTTTTAGGTGTATACCACCTGTTGTTTTCAGAAGGAATAATGTACGTGTTGTAGGTGATGTAATGCAATCTTGGCGTTTAATTCGTGGGATGTCTTCGGCACCGCCGGCTTTAGCAAGTATGTGTTGTATTAATCCTTTATATATTATTCCTAGTCTTCCTTTGTCGTTAAGTGCATTTCGAAGTTGTTCACCAATGCATCTAAGGTAGGCATTTTTTAGAGAGAAGGCTTCTAGTCCAAATAAATCATGAGGTAGTTATGTTATTATGTTTGCAGTGCTTTTAGGTAATCCGTATATTGTTTTTTGGATTGCAATAATTTTCTTATCAAGTTTTTTAATAGTTGGTAGTGAATATGGGACTGCAAAGAAGCTGTAGGCTATGCCTGCTCTGATTACTGTGTCCACCATACTGATTCTTTGTTTGATAGTGGCAGAGCATGTTGATAGTTGTTTACATTGGTCTATTATTTTAGTAGTGGTGATATGTGTTTGGAGTTTCCATTTTAGTGATGGAACTAATTGTATGCCCAAGTAGACATAAGGTTCATTTTGATGGAGTACTGGTAGTGTTCGGTCTTTGTAACTGATTTTTTGGTTTGTCATGTGGGTTTTGAATTTGTTCGGTGGCATTTTGGATTTATTTGGGCAACCGGTGATGGCACATTTTGTAACTCCCAAGTCCATGCCTGCCCATTCACAGAATTTGTTAATTTTGTTTAATTGTATTTGTAGTGATTTTGTATTATTTGATATAGCTGCTAAATCGTCTGCGTATGCTGCGGAGCTGATTTGAATTTTTGATGTACCAAATGTATATCCATTTTCTCCTCTCTATAACCACCTCAAGAGTGGTTCTAGAAAAATTAAAAAGAGATATGGGCTAAGTGTGTCTCCTTGTATGGTTCCTCTTTGAATCGGTATTGGTTTTGTTTTTCCAAAGTGTTCTCCAGTAAATATAGTGTTTGAGTGGGAGTAGATGTTTCCGACTAGCATTATTGCATCTGCCGGGTATCCAAGGTCTTTCATTATAGTTAGGAGTCTTGCATGATCTAATGAGCCAAATGCGTTTTTGAAGTCTATATATAGTAGATAAATGTCTTGATTTGTAAATTTTGCATCTTCTAGTGTTGCTATGAGTAGTTGTAGCTGTCTTGCTGTACTTCTTTCTGCTCTGAATCCTTCTTGACTATCGTGTAGGATTTGGTATTTTTCACCGTATGCTGATAATATGTATGTTAGTGTACTAGTGAAGAATTTGTATATTGTGTTTGCAAGTGCTATTGGTCTGTGATTTGGCAGTTGTGCGGGATTTCCTTTTTTATAAAGCAATATAATTAAACTTATTTTCCATGAGGCTGGGATTTGTTTTTGTTTGTAGCAGTGAGTGAAAAATAAAAAGAGTAGTTTGTGGAAACTTTCAGACATATTTTTTAGTATAGAGTTGGGAATTTTGTCTGGGCCTGGTGTTTTGTTGTTAGATAGATGTTTGAGACACATTTTGAATATTTCTTTGTCAAAGTGTTTATGTAGTGGGGTTTGTGGGTTTCCTCTTTTTTCTATTACGAATCCTTCTAGGTCGTGCCATGGGTATTGTCTAACTCCACAAGTACATTGTGATGGGTGTTCGGGTTGATAGTAGCATGTAGGTATTGTAGGTCTATTGCTAATTGATTGTTGTATGTGGATTTCGTTTGCTATGTCTTCTAGGCTGGTTAGTATGTTGTTGTTTCTGTCCAGTATGCAATCTAATGGTGGTGTCTCTTGATTTTTGAAAACTTTCTTGTTTATTTTCTTTGGGCTTTTGTCGTATAGTTGTCTGTATTTTAGTATTGCCTTTTTTATACAACTTTGGGTATATTTTGTGGTGATTTTACGAGCTTGTATTTTTGTTGTCTTGGCTATTTCTACTAGTGATTGGATCCATTCTTGTTGAACATGTTCTTGGGTTGGGAGTGGTGGGATGGTTACATTTGTATGGGTTTTTAATTCTTCGATTATTGGGTGCGTTTGCCAATTTTGCGTATTTTTTGTTATGTAAATTGTTTTTCTCATTAGATGGTAGGTAGATAGGTGTTTTTTCCATGCTTTTTGTAGTTTTCTTGGTAAGAAGCCTCCTTGTTGGGAAGTACGGTTTGTTAGTGTCGGGAGTGGTGGTGCACTACAAGTTTCTTGAATTTTATCTGATATTTTTTGTATCATGTGATCTAGTTTTGAACATGATGTTTGCCATTGGTCGTCTGTTAATTAGTCATTTGATAGTATTGTGATGAGTTCATTTATTTGTAGCGCATTTTCTTCAAAATATTCTATTTTGAATTTTTCAATGTTTTCTTGTGGTATGAGGTTTAGTAGTCTTGTTGTTTTGTTTGTTATTGGTATGGCTCTTGCTAGTAAAGTGTTTGTTGGTATGTATAATGTTACTGGTGAGTGGTCAGAGTTGAGGTTGTGGTCATTGTCTATAGTTGATATGTATAAAGTATTATCTGGTGTTTTGATGTAGTATCCATCTATTAAGCTGGTTTGGTTATAGTTTTGTCCCCCTTGTCTTGAGTATGGACAGTTTGTTGGAATGTATTCTAATTGGAGATTATTTGTAAATGTTTTCTATTCTATGTCTTCCGTTTGTGGCGGAGTTGTGTCGGTTCCATTTTGTCGTCCGATGAGTGCTATGTCTTTGTTAAAGTCACCACATAGTATGTGTGTGGCATTTGGATGTGCATTGGTTTGTTGTATTATATTTTGTTGGATGATTGGTATATATTGTATGTCCTCTGCATGTGACGGCATATACATGTGAATAATTAGCCATGTTTGTAATGGTTTGTTGTCTAATTTTATTATTTGTAGATAAGGTGATATTTCTCTGGGGGTTGGGATTTTAGTGACATTGCCGGGGTATGCATATTTTTTATGTATTAGTGCGAGGAGACCTCCTCTTGTGGGTATGTATGGTAGTCTTTGTTGCATGCATCTTGTTAGGGCCTGTGTGTTGTTAAAAATTAATTTGTATTTTGGAAATAGGTTTTGTATGTATTTGGTAGATTTTGTGGCGGTTATTTTAGTTTCTTGTATTGTGATGATGGCGGGTTCATCGGGTGTGTTGGTAATTAGTTCATGTAAATTTGGAAGTGCCGTATTTAGTGTTGAGGCATTCCATGTAATAAATCTTGTGTTATAATTTGTTGTTTGTATTTCATGTGGTTGTATTGTGGGTATATTTGGAAGTGGTGGGGGATGATTATATTCATGTAGTGGTTCATATATTTTTAAGGTTTCTTCTAATAAGTTGATAGAGAGAAATGGAAATTTATCAATCATGTTTTGGAGAGTTATAGAATCATTGTGTTGATGAATAAAATCGTAAATTTCTTTGTGACTGGTATTTGGTGGGTTTATTAGGTTTTGGTTTTTTTCTGTGAATTCTGTGTATGAGTGTTTAGTTGAAATGTGTCTTTCAGGTGGGTTTTGTAGTAAGGCCATTTTTTCTAATAGTAGAGTTGTCCAGTCAGGGTTTGGAATTCGTATTAGGAGTTGGTCACATGTTTCTTTTGATGGACTAATCGTAATGATAATAGCGTATAGTATTCTAGGTGATGGATGATGTTGATTTTGATAAATATAATTTGATAAATGTGGATAGTTGTTAATGGTTTCCGCATGATTTGGATGTGTTATATTTAGGATAGGTGAGAATTGTCTTGCTAAATGTTGGTATTCTGGTTGTAATTTAATCGTACTTGGAATAAAGTATGTTTTGGATCTTCTTTTATGTGTGGGTGGGTGTGTTTTTAGTAAGTCGGGCATGGGCCCGGGGTTGGTTTCTATGTCCCCGCATAATATTAATATTCGGTGAAAAAAGTTTCTATTTAGAAGAGATTTTTGGGCCATTTTTTATTTTTTATTTTTTCTTTGTTTATTTTGGACGAGGCCGGTAGGCCGAGTCCATTGTTGTTGGTGAACGAGGCCGATAGGCCGAGTCCGTTTATTTTGTTTATTGTTTTTTTAATTTTTGTTGAGGTATTTATTTTTGAGGTTTTTGATATTTCTTTTTATTTTGTGTATTGTGTATTTTGTACGTTGTAGAATATTGGGCACCGGTCCTGGGTTGGTTTTGATATTTCCACTCAGTAAAAGTAAATGATGTAAGGGAAATGTTTTATTTTAAAAAAGGTGAGTTTTTACTTTGTATTTTGTGCTATTAATATTGGATTTAGTTTTGTTTATGTTAGAGTTTTTATTTAGTTGGTGATTTGTTTGTCTTGTGTTCGTTTTTGTCCCGGGTTTGAACTTGGGGTTCCTTGGTAACCCAAGTTCAAACTTGGGGTTTCCAAGTAGCCCAAGTTCGAGCTTGGGGGTCACAAGTAGCCCAAGTTCGAGCTTGGGGTTTCTAAATTTTCCAAGTTTAAACTTGGGGTCAATGTCTCCAAGGAGTAGTAATAGTAGTATTATGAGAAATAGCATTTGTATGTATTTACTTTTCCTTTTTGAGAAGGGTTTTTTTTGTTTTTTGCGTGTTGTTGTTTTTTTGTTATTATTTTGAGTGTTGTTATTATTATTTCTTTGGACGGGATCGGTAGGCCAAGTCCATTTTTGTTGTACTTGATTTGTTGAATCTACTATGGTATTTCTAGATGATAGTATGTTGTGGTTAATGTTGTGGTTTAGGTGGTTTTTGTCTATGTTTTTGGACCCCGGGTTAGTTTCAATATCTCCACTAAGTAACAATAAAAGGTGGGGAGAGAAAGTGTTATTTTTGAAGAGGTGTTTTTTGAGGTTTGTGGGGTGGTTTTTGATGTTTTTGCTTGATTTTGTGTGTTTTGTTTTGTTTTTTATTTGTTTTATTTGGATGAAGGCGTTAAGAAATGCTTCTTTATTGTTTTTTATGTTTTTAGGTCTTTTTGTTTGTTTAGAGTTTTTTTGGAACCTCGTTTTGTGTTTTGTTTTGTTTTTTGGGCTATATATTTTGTTTTTTGTTTTTTGTTTTGTTTGTTTGAAAGCATTAAAAAATGCTTCTTCTTTATTATTTTTTAAGGTTTTAGTTGTTTTTGTTTGTTTGGAGTTTTCTGAATCTTTTTTTGTATTTTTTTGGTTTTTTGGTATAGCTTTTTGGTTTTTTTGTTTTTGTTGAGTTGGTATTTTAGTATTGAGTAATACTATTAGAGAGTAAAGAAACTCTGGAGTAGCTATAGGGTTGTTTTTCTTCACATGTTTGGCTGGTTGTTTGGTGGAGGCGGAAGTGCTAAGAGCTCGGATCCTCCTTCTTTACCCATGATTGTTATTGAGACCTCCTTGGAAAATTATGCCATTTGCCTTCTCATTATCTCGTGCAAGTTGGAGTTGAGTCTTTGGGCATAAGTATTGGTAGTGGTGATGATGTCTGCTTTCTGTATTGTCAATTCTTCCTTGAACTCAATCGTGAGCTCTGCTTTCAACTCCTTCTTCAACTCTGTCTTCAATTCTTCTTTGAATTCGATGATGACTTCTTTCTCTGCTCTTGGTTTCTTCCCATGACTGCTTGGTGCATTCTGAAACGCTTCTATGGTGTTTACGATGGCTGTGCTGATGTCACAAAATCCGAACTGCTTTTGTTGCTCTTCTGATGGTGGCAGTGTTCCTTCTAAGCTCTTTGGGTGTGGAGTGAAAGTCACGTGGGAGTTGTGAATCTTGTGTGTCTTGTTGACAAACTGACGATAAACAGTAGGGTTGAGGCATTCGATGTTGACTGATCCACTGTGCAGATTGTCGCGTTGGTTTGGAAAGAAATAGAGGACACATTCTTGGGCCCCATAATCTCCTGAATCACGTGAAGTGTCTCTTCTATAGTTTTTGTGAGCTTCAATCCTTGCAAAGCCAACATCAAACAATTTTTCTTGGCCAGTTGAGTTGTAGAGAGTCTCTCCCCAATTTTGATGGAAGGTGCTATAATTTCATTGCGAAAAGTAGCCTTGAACTGCACTATTTTCTCTACTTGAGAAGGAGTTGGTGCCACCAACCATGCCCATGTCTCAGTAGTGTTTTTCTGCACACTCGTGATTTCTAATTTTTGCCCCCTTTTGAAACTTTCTACAACTACTTCTTTGAAGAGATTGTGACCCGTGACATTCCCAAGAGAGAGACTGTTGATCTTCACAGAGAGCATATTGTTTCTAGCTATGGTGTTGTAGCTTTTGCAGACTTTCCCAACTGTCATAATGGTATCCAAGGTGAGGATAAAAGGCCTAACGCCACTGAGTAGATTTATGCCATCCACCCCGGGATGCTTCAAATGCAACTTGATCGTGCCAGACCAATGCCTTGCAGAGCCATTCTTACAAAGAACTGCAATGGGCTCTGCTATCTTAACCCCTAGTGAAATTTTCATATCTTTCAGACGCGCTTGTGTTAATGCTAGGATCTCCTCATGAGTGTATTGCCGGGTTGGTTTTTGAAAATGAATGGCTACATGATAGTCATATGAGAGGCCAGTGTCTGGGTCTGTTTCAACCTCAAATGGGAGCTGAGTAATATTGAAATGCTGCCTTTCTATGCCATCTGATCGGGCCATTGGAAAAAGAGTTTGACTGACATGAGGGTAGGAGAATACCGATATAAGGAGCTTTACTGCTTCTTTTTCTGAGAGGCCTTTCTTCACAAAGGTCTGGATTGAGGCTGGTTCGAAGCTCTCCGGTGTTTTTTCGTCAATAGCTAGTTTCTCCATCGCCTCAAATCCAAGCCAAAAATGTTGTGATGGTGAAGTCTTTTTCTTGGATGCTGACTTGCCACTCTTTTCCGCTGATGATGCTTTGCTCCTCTTCTCTGCTGATGATGCTTTGCTGCCTCCATTCCTCTTCTGTCCTTGGGGTGGAGAGTCTGTTTCCATCATCACAAAATCTGGATCGTCCGTGAGATCCCTAGCAGCGCCCCTTCCTCCTCCTTGTCATGTCATCTTTTTCTGCAAGTTATGACACTAGTTAAAGTTACTAGGTTAAGTTTTTTTAGCTTAGTAGAAAAATTTGAGCATAAAGTATAGTTTGGGCTAGAGTTGCTATTGGATTCTTTTGGTGTTATTCCTCTTCTTTCCACTGACGCGTGTAGTGGGGCTTTGTTGAAGAGGAATTTGTACATTAGGTGAATGTTTGAATGCGTGTTAATAGCTATAATGTTTTCTTTCCTATCTATTGAATACAAATAAAGGGGAATATTGCAAAGAAGGGGATAGCATACCTTTGTAGTGAAAATTACCTTTGATTTCTTCTACGCTGGATGATGTTGGCTGCTTCCCTGCTGCTCTCCTTTATCGCTAAAGGTGTGTTGTTGCGATGCTGACGATGACGTCCGGCTAATGCTGAAACAAGCTGAAGTTGGTGTTGTGTCGATGATGATTACAAATGTTGAAGGTCTTACTGCTCTGTTGATGTGGATCCACTGCAAAGTCGATGTTGTTCTATACGCTGGTGTGGTAGGTTGGATGATCTCTAGTTGCGGCTACTCACGGTGGCTGAACTAGTGCATTCGAAATCGGCCTCTCGGTCAATCCTGAATGCACTGATTTACTTGGACGGAGTGTGTGCAAGCTTGGCAGGTTCGGCTAGCTGGGAGTTTGTGCAGCTCCAGCGTACAGATCCAGCACTGTGTTCCAACTCCACAGTGCAAGTCCCCAGTGCTCTCAGTACAAACTTTGGATTTGTACATTGGAAGCTATACTTCCGTCCTACAGCAGCAGATCTGGGTTGGCTTGCACACCCTCATCCTCACAGGCAATGGAATCACCCTTGACGCCTGGAGATTGCCCGATCAGCTACAATGAGAATCTCAATGGGCGGTTGCAGTGTAGTTGACGTCGGTGCAGACTTCAGCAGTTAGCGGTGCTGTTGGGGTTGAGCCAACTGTGGGAGCTTCGATGCAAGGACGGAGGTTGAGCTAGCAATGATCAGCTTCCAAGTATACTGCAGTTACAAGAACTGCAAGCTAACTCTGAAACTGCCCCTTACTGCAATAGACTCCGATCTCATCCAGAGTGAGTAAAACTGTCCCTTTCTGCGAACAGACTTCGATCTCCACCACAGTGACTCTGATCTATGCACGCTAATCACCTAGCACACAGCACCGTAACAAACGTACAAGCATCGCCAATGCAAGTACTAGTAACGGATCTGCAAAAAGATGAATCGTGCTAGATCTGAAAGCACTAATAGTGGAACCGCGGGTACACTCCAAACACCTGCACACAGATCATGCACAATCACAAGCCACGATGCAAACACAGTCGATCTGCAAACACGGCCGAAATAGGCGCCAGATCTGCGGCACCACCGGTGAATCTGCTCCCTCACTCCGATCTACAACAAGACTCACGAACTGCGGCACCACTGGTAAGCCTACTCAATCACTCCGATCTGTAATGAGTCACACGATCTATAGAAACAAGTGCCGGCACTGCAAGATCGGCTACCTCCGATTCACAGATCTACGCACACTCCGAATCACAAATCCACATACACTCCGATGCACAGATCTAGACTGCGGTGATCAAGACTGCGCCCAGACTCCTTACTGCGGAAACAACGATCAGGGCTCCGGCAGCACCGCACCGCACCGCACCGATCAGGGCTTTCAACTGAACAGTCCGATCAGACTCACAGCTGCGCTCACAACGATCAGGGCTCCGGCAGCATCACGGCCAACCTCTACAAATGCTGTCTTGAGATCATCGACGATCTGTCTGCAAGCGGAACGGAACCACCCTCTGCGCTTGAGAAGCTAAGCGTCGATTGCCGCCACCAGTGTTCCTCCGCTCTACCTTACGGCACTCAGAATGCCGCTCTCACCATCGCACTCAGCCCTCACTACAGATAATTACTAATATCTTGCTTCTCATTTTCTCTTTGGACCAAATTTCATCGAAGTTGCAAAAGTAACATTCTATAACACATCTAAGTTTTGCCCTTACCTGCACTCATATCAAATTTGCAACTTCACCTGTGTCAATGTTTTTGTTTCCAATCCGGTAATGTGACTAACATTGAAGGTGATTATAATGTGAGTTTCAAAAATGCAAACCTGTGCCACAAAATTCTTTAAATGGATCCACAAGAAACTGATTCATGAAGGTAAGAAGCTCTCGCCTCTTACTATCCTTGAGCCAATAGGATGTCCCTAGCAGAACCACAACACCAAATCATGAATATCACATTACTGCTCAAACAGACTCAACGGGAATCGAACTCGGACCATATACATGTAATACAACGTCCCTCATCAACCAACCTAGGAATCATGACTTAGCGACCACCAACAAAAAAAAATTCTAAATTATACCCTATCTGGATTTAACCACTCATTTAAAGTTATTGTTTGATACTAGTACTTGTTACTGGTCACTAAAGTGTCTATTCTCAGAAGGGGAGAGTAATCTTGCACCAATGGCCCTTTGTCCGGTGAGCACTGGCTCATTGTCAAGACGAATAGACACTTTATTCACGCCGACCTCGAAAGAGGTCCGAAGTTTCTATCTATCTATCCCTCGCAGAACCACAATTTCCAGTATTGTATCTGAGGACATGATGTACGATTTACATAATTCCTTAGACTCGGACATTGCTTCAGAAATTGAGCAGTTCTCTCAATCTGGTCAAGATTGAAATGACTGATGTGCTCAACATTCCATTCATGAGTTTTAGGTCTTTGTCAAGAACACGAGGTGATGTTTTGTTGCGCATATTGGTAGAATGCCTACGAGCATGAGGGTGAAAATACATCCATTTTTAACATCAAATTAATCCTTAAAGGACATATGCTTTCCTGATACCACACCCAAAATCTCTTTTAAACTCCATTTTAAGCATGATTCTGTTTTTAATTTACTTTGACTCTACTCTAAAGAAGTATAGATCTCTTTAAGGTGCTCGGTTTGGCATTCTAAAAACCCCATTTGGTGCAATGGAGTAGAAGTTATGAGCAAGATTCTCCCAAAATAAAACCAAACCCGTGGGGCTTGCATTGTCCTTTAAGGGTAGTAACACCTAATTTTGAGCTATAGAAATAATGTGTAACTGTTTAGGTTTCTGTATGTAAATTTCCATTAGACTGTTACGCCAGGGCACGTAAATTATCTTATGTGCTAGCCACGTACATACAAAGTACATTACTGATAGCATCACAGCTAGTGTGAAGTGATTAACCCTTTAGTGCCCAGGTAACGACTAAGTGGTCACTAGATCACTGGAAAATGAAATTCTGGAAAATCTGTGAACCATCTCAGTACAGTGTCTGAAGTTTAGATGTGTAACTTTTGATTATGGAGATGATGCAAAAAGAAAATTTGGAATCCGACTTTCCTAGATATCTAAATACCTATGTACAAAACACCAAAATACTGCAAATACCTCAAAATACAGCAAATACTTACAAATACAACATATGTACTATGTTGTATTTCTAGAGATTGGAAGTTTGTTATCTCGTTTTTCTTTTTGGATTGTGTTCTCTTGTTCATGTTCCATTAGTGTATGTAGTCTGATCTTGATCACTATACTAACTCCTTTCTTATTTGAACGTATAAATTTTGTTCTAAACCGTACATAGATAAGTCACTTTCACTTATAAAATTCACAATAATTATGTATGAGTCTATTCTTGACATGAAAGATTGCAATGAAGAGGTGTTGACACAAGTCATTGCTGAACATCTTCACTTTTATTTTTGAAAATTTAACCCAAATTCTATTTAACCTTGAAGTCACACACCCCCCGAAATCTCATTTTTGAGTGCGCATTATACGGTTCAAAGATATACTATAATCTTCCAATCCAACGGTCCGATCTTACCAAGATTTAACTGAGACTTGTTTCATTAAGCTATGCTTACATTCGTACGGTTGGATACTATTAATAGTACCCCTAATTTCAACAGAGATAGATTTAAAGAAACATCACCCAGAAAAAGGTGGTTTCTCCAGAACCACCCTGGACGGTAAAGGGTTAAATAAGAGTCTGACAGGCAATCAAAGAGTTGCTAAATAGAAATTCCGATCAATGACATTGAAGATTATACACAGCTTTTTGTTCCTTGAAAATTGATACCTCCATAAGTAAACTTGGGGCAGACAATTCTAATATGGTTTCTATGTGAAAATCATGTAACATTATTCTAACATGGATCTCATGCAAAGTTCATGTGTTTTGTGACTTGAGGTTCATGTAGCATTGACAAGCAGTAATTCAATGTGAAATTACCATAGTTGAAATAACACGACATCAATGTTTTCTCAGTTTTTGACATTGTCACATCATTTTGATGTTGAATTCACGTATGTTATGTCAATGTTAAAATAATATAGCATCATTTTTGCATTGATCCAATGTGTATCATATCAACATCATTCTAACATGATATTCACATGTGGCATTTTAATGTTGATGGAGTATTGTCAAAATTGTATTATTATAATTTAAAATATTAATATATTCATTTAAAAGGTATCAAATTTCATATATTTTAAAATCTTAGAATCGTTTATTAATATAATATTTATGTTATCTTCATGTTAAACCAATGTGATCTTCATGCGATCTTTATGCAAAACCCATGGCACCCTCTATGACCTTTGTATGACCTCCATATGATCTCTTTGTGACCTCCGTGTAACCTTCGTGTGACTTCCGTGTGACCTCTATGTAACCTTCATGTGACCTCTGTGTGACCTTCATATTACCTTTGTGTGACCTCCGTGGGATCTTCTTGTGACCTTCATGTGAACTTTGTGTGGCCTAAAATGGCGCTGTAATGTTAGAATGGTATTGAGATGGTATTAGATTGATGTGAGAATGATGTTAAATTGGTGTTAGAATGGTGTTAAAATGGTGTTAGAATGGTGTTAAAATGGTGTTAGAATGGTGTTAAAATGGTGTTAGAATGGTGTGAGATTAGTGTTAAATTGGTATTAGACTGGTATTAGAAAGGTGTTTGAATGCTATTAGAAGTGTGTGAAAAGGGTGTTAAAAGGTTGAATATTAGAAGGGTGCTAGAATGGTATTAGAATGATATTAGAACAATGTTAGAATAATATTAGAATGATGTTTTAATGATGTTTGAATAATATCAGAATGATGTTAGAATGGTGTTGAAGTGGTGTTAAAATGATGTTAGAATGGTGTTAAAATGGTGTTAAAATGGTGTTAAAGTGGTGTGGAAAAGGTGTTAAAAGGATGTTAGAAGGTTGAACATTAGAACGGTGCTAGCATGGTATGAGAATAATATTAGAATGATGTTAGAATGTTGTTATATTGGTGTTAGAATGGTGTTAAAGTGGTGTTAAAATGATGTTTGAATGATGTTACAATGGTGTTTGAATGGTATTAGAAAGTTGTGAAAAAGGTGTTAAAAGGGTGTTGGAAAGTTAAACATTAAAGGTTGCTGGAATGATATCAAAATGATGTTGGAATGATATTAGGATGATTTTAGAATGATGTTAAAGTGGTTTTAGAATAGCATTAGAATGATGTTAGAATGGTGTTAAAATGATGTTAAAATGATGTTAGAATGATGTTTGAATGGTGTTAGAATGATGTTAGAATGGTGTTAAAGTAGTGTTAAAGTAGTGTTAAAGTGATGTTAGAATGGTGTTAGAATGGTATTAAATTGGTATTAGAATGGTGTTAAAATGGTGTGAGGATGATATTAAAATGATGTTAGCATGATGTTAGACTGATGTCAGACTGATGTCAAACTGATGGCGTTTTTTTTTCCACATAATTTTTCTATGATTGTTTTTTAATTCAAATTGGAGTCCTGTGCACATCATGTAGGGTTGCTTATGAAATTGACACAAAGCTGCAGACTACTATTAAAGATTGACCATTGCTCAAGTACAAAAATAGAGTTTGTGCGCAAAAGATGCGTTCATTTAAAACACGCTAAAAGCTAATATAGTCATTTTCGAATAGAGAGACTCGAAGTACTATGTATTTTGAGTTTATCAAATGCAATCAATAATGAATGATGAAGAAATTGTATTATATTAAATATTACAATTAACAAATTGGGTAGCTTCTGAAAGAAGCTTCGGAAAATAACTTCTTGTACGTGAGAATGATGTTAGAATGACATGAGAATGTTGTGAGTATAATGTTAGAATGATGTCAAAATGGTGTGCGAATGATGGAACAACAATGTTAGAATGGTGTTAGGGTGGTGTTAGAATGGTGTTAGGGTGGTGTTAAAATGATGTTAGAATAGTGTTTGAATGATGTGCAAATGATGTGCATATGATGTGATAATGATGTTAGAATGATGTGATAATGGTGTTAGAATTTTATTGGAATGGTGTTAAAATGATGTTAGAATTGTATTGGAATGGTGTTAGAATGAGGATAGGGTGATGTGAGAATGGTGTTGGACTGATGTAAAAATGGTGTGACACTAGTGTTAGAATGGTGTTAACCTTGATGTGAGAATGATGAGACACTGATGCTAGGATTATGTTAGGATGATGTTAGAATGATGGCAATTTTTTCCTTGAACATAATTGTTCAATCTATGTTTTATACTTCAAATGTGAGCCCAATCCACTTCAAGCAGGTTGGCCTATGAGAAGGACACAAAGCCTACATACGAAAACTAAATATATACCATTTATCAAGAATTGAGAAAAAGTTTTTGGGCCCAAACAAAGTATTAAGTTAAAAACATGCGAATATCTTAGATATTCATTTCCGGATAGAGGAAGTACTATGAATTTGTCGTTTATAAAATGCAAGAAATAATGGATAATCAAGAAACTATATTATATTAATTATTAACATTAACAAATTGGTTTGCTTTTCAAAAAAGCTTAAAAAATATTCTTGAGTTTATATAATATTAGTAAGCCTTTAAAAGTTTGATGTTTTGAGTTAAATGTGTTCAATTTGTTTAGTAATGCGCTTAGGTCATTGGGTTTTGAAGTATGGCCGGCCAATTATTTGAGTATCAAGGCAAATATTTTTGGCAAATAAAATGTTAACTTCAAAAACTCCAACAATTAGTATAGTTATCTCCAAATAGTTATCTCCAATTTTGGGGTCATAGTGTCACGGATTGAGTTTTCCAATTAATTAATTAGTCTCATAGTTGAATGAATTCATTGGGTCCACGTGTCAACTCCAGAAGGGGTACATGTGTGAACTGATGTATCAGAAAAAATTCTCTGAGCGCTCTTCTTAAAAGCCAATGTGCCTCCAAACACAAACAAGACTTTATACACAATAAACATAAGCTTGCAAATTCGACGAAAGAATCCCAACAAGTGTGCATTGCGATCCCCAATCCACAAATGTGGAATGCATACCTACAGCAAGCTTTCGGCTTCTTAATGACCCCATCGAAACAAAAGCTCCCACAGACCCTTAGCATCCATCCCGCCTCCAAAATTTGTACAGGGTACACCTAATTCTTACAGTATAAGCTGAAAAATCGTCACACCTAAGCTGCAAAAACAATTGAACGTATATGATGATATACTCAACAACAGTGCAAAATTGAACAAGAAACTAACCCTATTTCTACATTGCCACCTATGGTGCATAGTACAATGTTGTTGCCTCATTTGCTGGCTACTTACCTCAATCGCCTGGTCCGCAACCCTCATGGAAACAGAGAATCAATCCCTTGCTCTCCGAAAATTAATCCCATGCAAAGTGTGAGTCTAAGTTGACCACGAAGCAAGCAAGCTTCCAACTACACCAGGCACGTGAATAAAGTCTCCTGCTGCCACTCCACCCTCCCAACCCAACATAACAATGAAGAAACTCTAAACCCTAATCCCGGCTTTGGTCTTGATTATGAAAATTGAACAAGAAAAATTGACCCTAATACTACATCACCACCATGGGAAGACAATCTTCAGCGAAATACAGAAGCCGTAGATTGAGCTTGGATTGCTCTAAACCCCCCAAACAGGAAGCTCAAACACTCAATTGGAGCCGCGAAATCTAAGAAACGGAATTCGTTATGTGGACCTCGAGGAGACGGGAAGTAATCGTGTTCTCCAATGGTGTGGTGTGGTCCGGCATGGCGAGCACTGTTCTGGTTTGTTTGGGTTTGCACAGAGAAGGATGTCCTCAAGCGGAACATGAAGTACCGAAAAACGCGTCATCGAAACGAGAGAGACGATGTTCCCAAATTTGTTCCCCTGTTGTTCCCCGCTCATTTCCTGCTCAAATGCCACGTACCTCCTTTTCATCTCTCATTCATGGACAACAACTAATTAATTAAAGCTCTACTTGACAAAATGAATTCAGCTGACGTGGACCCCCTCATTTCTTTTGTTAAAATGAATTCAGCTGATGTGGACCCCCTCAGTTCTTTTGTTCTCCGCGTTTTGCACCCCCTTTTCCTGGCACAACATACTTGCAATTTTGGGGTCATAGTTATCTCCAAATAGAGGGAGTACTATGTATTTGTATTTTATAAAATATAATAAATAATGTATGATCAAGAAATCATATTATATTAAATATGAAAATAAAAAATTAGGTAGCTTCTCAAAGAAGTGTCAAAAGAAACTTCATCGAGAACCTCCCTGAGTTTACATACATAAGTTTGAAGGATTGTTGTGCTCGTTTTATTATAATCATTTTGCTCACTACACTTATTCAATTTGCATACTCTCCTCCCTTCCCAATTCTAAGGCCAACATTAGCATGTTCACTTTGCTCACTCCCCTCCCATCCCAATTTTGAGGCCAGCAGTTACATGTTCAATTTGCTTGCTCTCCTCCCATCCCAATTCCTAGAGCACCATAAACCCGACAAGCACAGTTTGGACGTTTTTGGGCTGCTGTCAACTTTGAATAGCTATAAATTTTGCACCCGGTGTCTAAATTCCATAAAACTTGTTGTCAAATCTGCGTTTGCTCTTCTAGTTTGTGTGGTAAATTTTTCAGATCAATCCAAGATGTAAATTTGTTTTGGGAAGCATTTTAGTACACGAGGTTCCATTTTAGTTCACCAAAGTGCTTTGTCATGGTTGCAACTTTGGGGGCTATTTTCTCCTTCATCCAATGTAATTTTTCAATAGGAATTGTTGTGTTGGATTCCCCTTGAAGTCTACTGGTTATGGTAAAATTTTCATGTTAATCTAAGTTGTTATGAATGTTTGGGAATCATTCGAAGTCCAAAATCTGGACTTTTTTGAATGACATTGAACTTTGAATGCTTGTTTCTCCTTCATACGGTGTCCGTTTCCAATAAAATTTATTGGAAAAGTTATGTATACTAGTCTAGTTTGTGTGGTTAAAATTTCATTTGAATCCAAGATGTTATGATTTTATGAGAAGCATTTTAGTAGATGGGGGTTCAGCCAAAGATCACCATTTTTGAAACTATTCATACAACAAGTGCAAATCGTTTATTTATACATGAAGACTACAAAATACGGACTATGGACTACGCGCTATGTTCCTCCTTTTGTACGGACTACACAATAAAATAAAATAAATACAAACTATGAACAAACAAACTAAAAATACAAAATATGAACTACGAGTATAAAATATACATAATACGGACTACAAAAAGTATGTATATCATACTGACACCATTATCACATCATTCTAACAACATTTTTACATCATTCTAACAAAATTCTCACATGATTGTAATGTCATTCTCACATCATTCTAACAACACTCGTATCATCATTCTTACATCGTTATAATGTCATTCTAATAGCATTCTAAAGTGTCATTCTAATGATATGTGTTATTTTTACATAAAAACCATGGCATCATTCTAACATTGAATTGACACAGTTTTAATGTAATGTTCGAAACCATGATTTTTGCATGATTTTAGTGTCAAGGTCTACACTAGTTCTAATGCCCATGAATTTCACATGAGTTTCACATGATTCTCATATCAGAAACAAACCAATGTGAGTCCAATATGGACTTTATGTTGTATTATCATCAGATTGATATCATCTTCGTATTAAAGCAATGTGATTCTTGTATGGAATTTATGTTTTAATATCATCAATTTGACATAATCTTCATATTAAACCAATGTGAGTGCATTATGGAATTTATGTTGTATTATTAGCAATCTAACATAATCTTCATGTTAAACCAATGTCAGACCAATATTGAATTTATGTTGCAATATCATCAACGTGACATCATATTCATGTGGACTTCATGTTAGTATAGTATTTGATTTATGTTGCATTATCATCAATCTCACATTGACTTAATATTGATTTAATGTTAAGGTGGTGCAGGAATAACACTGAAATTAACTATGTTTTTGTGTAAGATCCATGTCGGTATAATATATGTCATGTTAACATAGAAATCATGCCATCATTCTAATATAAAGTCCGGCAACCATGGATCTCATGTGAATTTAGTGTCAAGGTCCATACTAGTTCTGATGGCCATGAATTTCATAGGAGCTCAATACCATTCTCACATCAGAATGATGCCCCCTGATTTTACTGATGTCACCGTAAACAAGTTCAACTTCAAATTTTCAGCCTAGGCAATGGTACAATTGGGGTATCCCACTTTTGACATGACAAGTAATGAATTTTTCTTTTGAAGTTCAAAATTTTGTCGAATTTGTCCATTTCAATTAACTAAAATTATTATTTTTTAATTAAAAAAAATCCACATCTCGATGCCATGAAATTCTTTAATTCAAGTCCAACTTTTTAATTGAATAACTAACTCTTCATATTTTTATGCTTCGTGGAAAAAAAATGCCTGAAATCAACATTTGCAGGCATTGTAGTATTAAATAAATATAATTTTTAATCCTTCAAAGTAATCTTTTTAAATAACATGTTCTTCATATAAAAAATTGGTCTCAAAATGATGTCATTTGATATTTTAAATAAATGTTTTGGATGCTTTAATGTAGTTAAGACAAACTTTGATCTTTGTACAATAAATCTCTTTTGAAATCTTTCAAATGCTTTGATTTTGACGTCAAAAATTTCTAGAGTACTTCATGAGTGTAGGAAATCAAAACCACATTTGGTCAGTTCATTTGTTATTTTGTTTTAAAGAGGGACTCATTCAAAGTTGCTACAGGGACTCATTTAAGAGTTAAGACAGTCTTTTGGGGTACCCCAATTGTGCCATTGCCTATTTTAACCTTTTTCTTCACCACCCTAAAGGCTACCAACTATGTACATTTAAAAATAGTGAATAGAAAATTTGAGTTTCTCATCCAGTGGCATACAAAACACCATCAAAATTACTAAAATGTGTAAGACATATCATTCAAGACATTAAAACCAGTTAACATATCATCATACTCAATTCCCAGACCCTCAAAGTAATTTGGTTGGCTTGCACTGTCGGGTAAACTTGAAAAACCTTCTTGTTTGACCTCCTTTGGAACGTAATTGTTTAATCCACATGCTTCTGCAATGGGACACGTAGAGTGTTTTGGTAATTCCACCACTGGCATCTCGCAGTCACTTGAGAATCTCGACGAATCTTGAGGATATGTAAGATTCGTTCCACCATCAAACAGATTCGCAGGTGTTGTTGAAAACTGTATGCCTCCATCCGTAGTCTGATTCACATTTTCTAGCATCGGCATCGCAGTTGACAAACCTACCCCTCCAATTGTCCGGCTGTCTTTGAAATAGTTTTTGATGGTGATATTGTTCTTGGGGCCTTTCTATCACTACAACAAAACATGGTAAAAAAAATCGCACTCAAAATTGACTGCGGTTCTTTTTGCCACGTTTTTGTGCAGACCCACTACGCGCGCAGTCACTGTTTTTTGCAATTTCCGACTGCAATTTTTGAAACTTTTGGGGCGTGTAATATACCATTGGAAAGGTATTTTCATTACCTTTCCAATGGTATATTACACACCCCAAAATTCTAAAAATGGTAGTCAGAAATTGCAAAAGAAGCTAACAGCCCACTACGCGCGCATGCACAAAAACGTGGCAAAAAGAATCGCAGTCAATTTTGAGTGCGATTTTTTTTTTTACCATATTTTGTTATAGTGTTTGCTGGAACGTTTCTGCAATCCAAGATGACAGAGTTTAAAACATGCACCTTGTAATTGTAATCATCATAAGTGTGAATGGTTGCCTGTGCTTATGTGAATTTAAAGTAGGCATGGTGTGATTGCTTCATACTTCATGCTATAAACTAGAGAGCTTAACCCTTTAACGCGCCAGCGTCCACATAGTGGACGACGCACAGATTGAAACTGCTCGATTCTCATCCAAATCGGACAGTTTTCATCCACCAAAATTTCTCTTAGTTCTTGAGCAAGTTGACTATCCTTTGTACAGTTTGGATCTTCAAAAGAGGTTATTATGATTTTTAGAAAAACAACAGAATTGGTTTATGTCAAGTTTCATTTTTAGTTCAAAAAGTGGGACCTTAAATATGATTTTTCAAAATAAGTAGAATCAAATAATGGAAATCATACCATCTCGTAGTGCATGTTATTTCAATTTCATTACCATATTTTTAAATTTTTTTGTGCTAATTTTGGATTTTAAATTGAATTTCAAGAGAAAACTTTGCAAAATTAATTTAAAAATATTAAACAAAAATATAATAAATCCAACCGTACAGATGTGATCTTCACATTGACATTTACAACTTTGCTTGGACCATGAACCCCATTTTTGGTTTTCATCAAGCATTTTATAGCGCATCTTTGAAAAGAGTGTTGAATCGGGATGTTAAAGGGTTAATGCCCTCAAATAGACATGTGAACATAGAACTAGCACGCTTTGTGGTGCAACTTACTGGTAAAGGTGACATAGATCAGGGTAGCGGTTCAGCTCAAAGTTTGTCACAGCAGCTGCTTTCCTGTAATGAATTGGAGCCCTGTCATATGCCTCAGCTGCTTCTTCTTGTGTCCCTGCAACAATTAAGAGAGGTTTTAGAAGGTTACATCAGAAAAGTTGGGCCAAACTATTTTGGTGCCATTTTGACACTAAAGGCTACATACATGTCATTTTAGTGTCATTTTATTCATACTAGGTTGGTATGGAGGTTGGCACCAAACTATCTTAATTGCATTTCAATGCACCATCATGGCACCATGTTCACATGCCTTGAAGTTCCTGATGTATGAAAATCATGAAGGTATCTGGATATCTACCGATATGAGAAAAATGGTTTTTATTTCTAAAATAAGCTTACCAAAGGTTCCTAGGTAAAGGTATTTATTTCCTTCCACACGGCCAATGCGGGCCTCCCAACACCCATTGTCATGATGCCTGAAAAATCCACAATTTTGAGAATGTGTAAATTGGTTAGTGGATTTCTCCAACGTCAAGATAGCATGCGATACTATAAACAAAATTCCACTTATATTTTATGACGAATCTTTGCGATTTTATGACAAATCTGGAAAAAGGGTAGAATCCTTTAGGGATTAAGTTGTTACCTTGCAACACCTCTGTACTTGGACACTCCTCTTGAAAACCCGCTACTTTTCCTAGAAGATTGATCAACATGCAGGGTAATGAGAATGAAGACCATGTCACTTGTTCTATCAATAAGTTTTTTTGTTACATAGAATAAATTATTTTATATGTAACAAAGATCTTAATTGCAAAGGATCGTTTTTATTTCATAATTTTATCTAATTTTTTCTCAAAAAATTATCTCAAATGAATATTAAACACCCTATATTTTATTGCACGTCGTTTTTTAAATACTGCCAATGCCCCCCTCAGAAAATCATTGGTCCTATAGGAATTCATTTCTCTCTCAATCAGTCTCCCGATATCGTGTTCGGTAAGAGCATGCCGAGCAGCATCCAATTTCCACTCACCAAACCTATTTTTGGACAATAAAGTACATCTTATAGTGTGGAGTTTGATATTTGTACATCAAATATTGCCAATATGGCGAGTGGTGGTTCTCACATAACGCATTTTGTCCTATTCTCTAACAACTAAAGACCATGCTCTCGCTTTGTGAAGTTGAGTTCAATAAATTTATTCTCCGCCATTGTAATTGTCTCAAGTAGTGACAAAAGTAGTAGTATATAATTGGTCGATGCACTCTTTTCCAGGCACGCTTGGTGGTTGTTGCTAGGGAAGTTTTCACTTCTCACACACCATCTTGGAAGATGTGAACTTGGTGCACAATGAACAATGCTCTAAAGTAGAGGAACCTTGAACCACCACAACATCTAAAACCACCAACTTCTACACCCCTCTTTCATTTCAGGGAAGAAATGTAGGCTTTCATTACATGATTTATGCATTAGTTGCTCACGAGTTAAGTCATGTACCGACAACTTACACTTCCTTCCTAAAATGAAGGAAGAATGTAGAAGTTGGTGGTTTTAGGTTCATGGTGGTTTAACCCTTAAAGGTCCACAGAGCCCTTTCCGACCAATATTATACAACAATATTCCATTGTATTTGGCATGATTCCACACCTCCTATGGGTTTAAGATCAAAAGTGAAGTTTTAATTCATGTCAACATGATTTTAACCCTTTAGTGCCCAGCAAACCACATTATGGTCACTACAACGTCCGAAATGCAAATAGCAGAGAATCCGTGAAGAATTGGAACTTCAGTTTTGAAGTTCAGATTTGCGCACATACATTACGCACATTCCAGAAAAAGAAATTTTCAATTTGGAATTGTACAACTATCAAAATACCTATCAACAGAACGCAAAAATATTGCAAATACTTGAAAATACAGTAAATACTTACAAATACAACATATGTATTGTGTAGTATTTCTTGTGTTTGGAAGTTTGTTATCTTGTTTTATTTTTTTGGATTGTGTTCTCTTCTTCATCTTCCATTAGTGTGTGTAATCCGATCTTGACTAATGTACCCACTCCTGTCAATTTTCAACGTATAAAATTTTGTCCTAAACCGTACATGGACAAGTCACTTTCACTTATAAATATCACAATAATTATGTGTGAGTCTATTTTTGATATGAAAGATTGCAACGGAGAGGTGTTGACATAGAGCATAGCTGAACTTCTTTGCTTTTATTTTTGAAAATTTACCTCAAATTCTATTTAACTTTGAAGTCACACACCCCCCAAAATCTCGTTTTTGAACGTGCATTATACAATTCAAATACATACTATAATCTTCCGACCCCACCATCGGATGATTCTCAAATTTTAATAAAATGTGTGCTCTCGAGTTGAGAATAGAATTGTACGGTTACTTTCTAATTTAACCCATTCTATTTTTGGTAGTCTCAACCACAGTGGAAAAATCCACTGAAATCCAGAGCTGTCTGCTACAGTACCCTGGGCACTAAAGGGTTAATGAGCTACTGGGGTCTCAATTTGGAACTTTTTATTTACAGCAAATGTCGAATATACGCCAACGTATCTACTATCCCCATGAGCCCTTTAAGGGTTAAGGTACCTCTTCCTAACAACACCCTAACACCGCAGCAACCCCATCACCGCGCCAGGAAAAGGGCGCCACGCCTCGTTTCAAATTCTCACCCAACTTCCAGAACCCTTGTTTCAAACCGCCACTCCCGTTCACTTGCAACGATCCCCTTGGCTATGGCGATCCTCCTCCATTAGGTCATCCTCCTCGATCACAATGGCGGAGGACTCACAATCGCCCCTGCTAGGGAGGGCGCTGGCAGTAACGGCAGGCGGGATGGCGGCCATGGCGGCCGTGTTCGCCAAACTGGCAGGCTCCTCTACCCGTTGGGAGGTTCGCCTGGCCTCCTACGGCTGCGTGGTGGCGTGCAATGTGGCCATGTGGACGCTCTACGTGCGCAGCTTGACGAGTCTGCCGAGTCTCCAAGCTACGGTGTTTAACTTCGCGGCGAATTTTTTGCTGTCGGGGTTGGCTGGGTGGCTCCTGTTCGGGGAAGCGGATGTTACGCAGTGGCAGTGGGTGCTCGGGGCTTCGTTGATTGTGTTGGGGATTATGGTGCTTAGCAAGGCGGACGATGTCAGTGCGAAGAAGCAGGATTAATAAGAAACAATCTTGTTTCTGTTGGAGAATGAGAAATCTTGGTACAACTCTCTTAATCTTCCGGGAAGTGTTAGGGTTTATTGTATGGATTTTTTTCAATTATCGGGGTCCCGGAATGCGAAGTTCACCCATCACCAGATTTTGTGCATTCGGCCAATGGGGTTATATTTTAGGGTTTTTGTTCTATTTCAGGGCATCACGGAGGATGTTTATGCCAAGGAGCAGGATTAATAAGTACTAACTACTGTTGGCGAAAGAGAAACGTATTGTTAGGCCGCAATCTTGGTTAATCTTCCTGGAAGTGTTAGAGTTTATTGTATGAAAGGTTCTCAATTGTCGGGGTCCCGGAAATTAGCGAAATTCATCCATCACCAGATTTTGTGCATTCGGCCAATGGGGTTATATTTTAGGGTTTCTATTATATTACAGGGCATTACGGAGGATGTAAGCAGGATTAAGAAAGTGCTAATGCTGAATTGTGGAGAAAGAGGAACGCATTGTTCTGCTGCAATCTTGGTACAACTCTCGGAAGTGTTAATTTATGGTAGGGTTTTCTTCTAAAAGATTAAGGCTCTTCGATTTGGTTTAGACTAGTCAATGCTGAAGGTGAAGTTCCTTGTACGAAGGTTTACAAGTTTCAAGGTCCCGGAACCGCATTGGCAGTGGGTGCTGGGAGGCTTCTCTTAATATTTCGGGCGTCATAGGCGGATGTTAGGGTTACACCCAGGCTCCTGTGGTAATCACTGTAGAACGCACAATGTACTCATGGTTTTAGGGTTTAGGTAGACACTCCAAACAAGCCACCGATCGAAATCAGCTGCACGGCCATAGCAGTACAAACTCGGGGGATTGATGAAGGACAAATGCTGTTCGATTTATGGCGTCGAGGAGATAAAGGAACTTCTTCAGCCGCAATCTTGGTACAACTTTTAATCCTTCCCGTAAGTGTTAATTCTATGTCAGGGTTTTTTCCTAGGTTATTGTGAATGATTAGCTTCACAAGGTTCTTCAATTTAGTTTAGATCAGTCACATGTTGAGGGTCAAGTTCTTCGTCCCGGAACCCTGTCTTGTGTGGAGGCCAGATTCTGTGTCTTCGACCAAGGGGGTTAAGTTTTAGGTTTTGTGCGTTTTGAATTCCAGTCACAAATCATACAACGACAAGCATTTCGTTTAGGTGTTGTGTTGGAGTAGACGATGCTTTACAGAAGGGTGGATTTGTTGAAATTATTCCCTTTACATAAGGGCGGCATTTTTTGTAGAGAATAATTTCTAGATATATTGCAATATAAATGTTTGTACGCTGGGAGATATCTATAAGTAGGAGGATATTGCTGTTTTGTATTCACGGGAATCAATAAGACATTCGTTTTTATCTCAAGTATTAGTGTTGTCAATCTTCCTTTGTTGGCCGATTCAGGTGAACTACGAATGCTTGTCAGTTCCGCCATCTTGATCAGAAACAATCTTTACTGCTTTTTCAACTGGTTATATTCTCATGTTATTAATTCAATGTTCTCGTCATTGTTTTATTACGTAAAACCTGGCTTTCATTGTTAAAGATCATCATCCACGTGTTGTTTCCAGATCTATATTAAATTCAAATTTATAAGTCTATATTTATTTTCTGTTTTTCTTTCTAGAATGAAAATAAAATATCTTTAGATATGGAATATTCCATGGGATCTAGAACTTGTAATGACTGTGAGGTATCTGTAATCAGTCATCGTTTGCCAGCTTGGTTCAGCAATAGAGTACCGTCCATTGCTGGACCCAGCTAATTGCCATGTTTTTTCGGAGCTTGTGTATTCCAAATTGTAACCTTCTGTCTATCCCTAGTTTTGAGTGAAGGCAGTAGGTATATGTGGCTAGGTTTAACGATGGGCTGTTCATTTGGAAACACCTGTTGAAGGAGCCCTGTAATCAGGAAAGTACAGAGTGATGGGGTTCTCCACTTGGTTGCATGAACCAGACATCGGACAGAAATATGTCAAAACACTTGGTTTCAGTGGAAAGCTGATTTTTCTTACAGTTGGATTTTTGCGGCCCATCTTCAACTGGCTGTGGGAATATGACAATCAATTCAGAACAATGATGGTCAAAATAGACAGTTTATAATTTCTGTTAGCCACGTTTAACGGTTTCCTTTACAAGTGGCAGATTTTCTGTGTCTCATTTTCCAAATTTGTAAGTTATATAAAATTTAGTACACAAGGTTTTGCTCAGAGTCAAAGACAGGTTCTCCTAGGGTTGCTGAATGTCCAAATCTGTTACTTGTGTTGGGGGTTGAATGAATGAGTGGGAACTACTTTACTAACAACTTCGGTTTTGTTTCTACCTGTTGGTGGGCAGAAGAAGGGATCTGCGCAGTCTAAACCCGGGAATTCAGTTACTAGCTGCACATGATGCAGCGACTTCATGTCCCTATGTGATGGTGAGGAGCTTGCTGGAGTAAAGTAATGTTATTATTTTTGGGCAGCTGTGAGCATGGCATCTCGTCTCAAACTTCGATGTGCACGATGTTTCCACTTTCAAGAGATTTTTAAAAATAAGAAGTGGCATCTTCGCCACAATCGTTTAGTGACAAAAAGAGGCCTGTCGCTGCATGGAGTGGGTTTAAATCAAGACAAAAAAAACAAGGTTTCTGCTTCAACCCGAATATGTACACTTGTCAGTAGATCCAGTAAACACTCCCATGTCCTTGGAAGAATTATGGTGTTTTTTTGTTTTTATTTTGTTTTTGCTAGGGCAGTAACTTAGTAGTTTGTGAAGGTTCAGTTGGGCCTACTGCTTTCTTTGGTCCCACATGAATGGAACGCACTTTAATTTCCTTGGGCTTATCAGCAGTTTGAAGATTTTTATTTGGCAAGGTTTCTGGCGCAGAATAATTCATCGTGCTCACGTGGAACCCAGGCCAACTTGGCTTACCAATATTGGACGAATTTGGAGCACCTCTGAATTTATCTAGGGTTTGTACTGGCTTGCCTCTTCCTTCCTGCAGCTGGAAGTCTAATTGAACATTCCAGGGATTTGACCTAGTCACAAGCTGAAGTGTGAGTTTATCTTGCCTCTAGGTCTCTATCAGTAGAGGGTTTAGGGCACCCTTTTACCAGGCAATCTTTATCTAAGGTCTCTATCAGTAGTGGGTTTAGGGCACCCTTTTTACCAGGCAATCTTTATCTAAGGTCTTAGTGATGTCGTCTCCCCATGTGGTAAGAGCTAGTGCATTGTTTTTCTTCTTCAATTGTTGATCTAAAACCTCTACTTACGCCCCGCCCGCACCAAGCATGTAAGAAGTAATTAACAAATGTTAACAACGTTTAGCTTAAAATGTGCCTGCACCAGTTAGGTAACAATGTTTAGTTAAGTCATGCCTGCATCTGGTTATTAGTTAAGACTATTAGTTAAGAGCCATTAGCTAATTGATTTAGTTAGAGTTAACGAGAATATCTTGTGTGAAGATTTTTGAGTCAAGTAGTTAAACCGGCTAGGGAGAGTTAACCCTTCAAGGACATGGCTTTCTTGATTCCCACACCCAAAATCTCTTTAAAACTTCATTTCAAGCATGATTCTTTTTTTTATTTACTTTTGTTCTATTCTGGAGGAATGTAGATGCTTTAAATATGTTTGTTTTGGCATTTAAAAAACCCCATTTGGTTTAATGGAGTAGAAGTTATGAGCAAGATTCTCCCAAGACAATGGGGTTTAGTATGTTCTTTAAGGGTTAATGAGAATCAAAGCAAAGTAAAGGAAAGTAGCATATATTTAGCTACTTCTTCTTACTTGCTTGGTGTAGTTGGTGTAGTTGTAGTGTATTCTTGTATTGACAGTTGCACATCTTTCTTTTAACCAATTTTCTTCCTTTTCATCCTTTGGGGTTTTACACACTCTTTGTGGAAGGTGGGTGCACTTCAACGAGTGGATGATATAGTGGTTTTTCTCCCCTAATCCCTAAATAAAATTTCAATTTGGAGTTGTGCAATTGTCAAAATACCTATGAACAAAATGCGGAAAAATATTGCAATACTTGAAAATAAAATAAACACTTACAAATACAACACATGTATCATGCAGTATTTCTTGTGTATAAAAGTTTGCTATCTTGTTTTAGTTTTTTGGATTGTGTTCTCTTGTTCATGTTCCATTAGTGTATGTATTCTGATCTTGATCAATGTACCAACTCCTTTCATATTTTAACGTATAATTTTTTTGTCCTAAACAATGTAAGGATAAATCATTGTCACTTATAAAATTCACAATAATTATGTGTAAGTCCGTTCTTGACATGAAAAATTGCAACAAGAGAGATGTTGACATAGGTCATTGTTGAACCTTTTCACCTTCATTTTTGAGAATTCAACCCAAATTCTATTTAACTTTGAAGTCACACACCTTCCAAAATCTCATTTTTGAGTGTGCATTGAACGGTTCAAAAACACACTATAATATACCAATTCAACGGTCCGATCTAACCAAGGTTTAACCCCTAATTGCCTAGAGCCCTCTCCAAATTCGGCAGTTTTGCAAATATGCATTATAAAATGCAACTTAGAGGGATATTTTGAACTTGATATATGAATAAAAGTTGTACATTATGAATTTTAGATTCTATCCATACGGTTAGATCTATGGTTGCTATTACCAATAATTTTGTATAAAATATGAAATGTGAAATTCAAAACTATTTTGTAATTCAATTACGAATAAGATATTGACAATCTACGGATGAATTTTTTTGTGATTGGTTGAAATGTAATACTCTAAGTGTAGTGATTTTTGGAGATTTTTTGGTTGCTTAATTTTATGAGTTGACTTTTTTTAGAGCACTTTTACACTGAAATCTTCAAAATTTTGGGTGAATCACTACAACATGAAACAAGGCATACAAAATTTGCAAATCATCCCCTTTCTAATCAGATCACATATGCATGAAGCTAACTTCCCATAGAATCTACTGTAAAAATTCCACACTACAAAAAGTGCATGACGGATGAGAAATTTTGGATGAAATCTGTATATCGTCCAAAAAATGGACGCTTAGGCAGTTAGGGGTTAACTGGCACTTGTTTAATTAAGCTATGCTTACATTTATATGGTTAAATATTACTAATAGTATCTACAATTTGAACAGAGAGAGTTTTAAGAAAAAAAATCACCAAGAAACTTTGGTTTCTCCAAAACCACCCTAGGCACCAACATTTGGATTTTTTCGCCAGATTTTCACTATATGTTTTTTGTGAAGATAGCCAGATTTTGTAAAGAAAACTACCAAAATATGAAGAAATTCCATCAAAATATGATTGTAAGTTGAAGATTTCGCCATATATTCTTTCCCAATGATTTTTACATTGCCGATAAAAAAAATACATGACAAACACTGACCCTGGGCACTAAAGGGTTAAAGGTCATTGGGATCTGCTGGTCGGCGCAATGGACAAAAGGAAGTTCATGTACTGTAGTGTACTTACATTCCCAGGGACAAAAAGCTGCTTAGACATGTGATGTGGTAGAAAAACAGTTTTGTGTGAACTGGAACGCAAGCTCGGAGTAATAAAACTCCCCCAACTCTAAAACCCGCCCTCGATGTTAATGCAAGCACTATTCACCCATGGGCCTGGTTTTCTGAAATTTCCATTTTGTGCACCCTAAGGTCTTTGTTTGGCAATTATTTTTGAAAATTGAGGCCTATGGCTGCACATTAGTCTCAGAGGACTCCCTCGGGAATTTTAAACCTTTGGAAGAGGGGGTTATTTTTTAACGTGGGCCCCTTGATGCACAAAATAGGGGGCAGTTTTTGTCCTCTTGCATTAATGTCGAAGGGGGATTTAGAGTCGGGGATAAAACTCTGACCAATGATGATCTTTAGGCCAATGTAATTATTATTATTATTATTATTATTATTATTATTATTATTACGACAAATGATACTGCTCAATAATTTTGATTGTGTTGAAATTGACGGAGTGACCTACAGAGAAGGGATAAATTTGTAATGGATTAACTATGAGAAATAGGAATATATTGGACTTTTTGTGAAGCATCAATTAAGTTATCCATAAAGGCAACACGGGATGGCCTGTCTGCTACCTTGTGATTTTCATTTTCAAATAGAAATCTTTGTCACAAACTGTCACAAGGAGCCAAGCCGCTTGGTTTGGAAGAACATGAGGTTAGTGTGAGCGCACCTAGAGATTCCACCATGGGAACGCTAGTGCGGTATGGGGGAGTTTCTCTTGCATTGGGGAGGTTCAAAGTTCGACAGTGCGTTGTGATTGGTTGAAATAAAAGGGGCCAAAACTCATTTTCGCCGCCTTTCAAGTTAAAAAAAACCAGTTTTGCTTTGTCTTTCCTCTTGTGGAAATCTTTTGCTCGACTTTACGGATAACTCTAACAAGTGACAACATAATCACCCCTAAATCAATGAAGACAAGTGCTACAAGAAAACAAATGTTGAAAAGATTGTAAAGCATTAGTCATTCATCTTTTTTAAAATTGTGATGGTTTTAGAAACCCTGGCTACCATCCGGCCGTGAAGGTTGGCATCTCATGCTGAAAGATTGTGTTTTTTTGGAAAAAAATATTTTCAACAAATGTCAAATCATGTGAATATTCTTCAAGATTCTTTTTTTTCACCATACAAAGTAGAATTTTTTTGAAAAAATAATTTCGTAAAGATTTGGGCTTCTCTTCTTATAATTATTTTTTGCTGATCCTAATGACTGATTATGTTATTCAAAAAGATTAAATTTTAGGTGTTGATATTGAGACCTATTGAAACACTGTTGATTTTAGATGCACTTACCTAAATAGACTCTTTATTCACAATGGTCTTTGATTAAGTCTTATTATTATTATTATTATTATTATTATTATGGCACTACATATTGCATACATGCTTACACAAGATCATTTGAATTCGAACCCGGGCCAAATATATGAGATAAACACCTAGAACCTCATCAACACTTAGTTCATGACTCGGCGACTATCACACCAACCCAAACACATATACTAAGGAGTGATGGCCTGCTATGGGTACCCTCTCCAGAAATAGTGTGATTTTCGAGAAATATATTTTTGGTAAGGAAAAAACATTAGAAAATTACAAAAATTAGAGGGTGTTATAGGCACCATGGCTGCAACTATATACATGGTGTTAAAGACGGAATTTCTAGCACATATAAAATGAGTTAGACCTATGTGAGACGCGTAAAAGTGGTACCTATATCAAGCCATTCCCCTAAGATATCCTTATTGGTTGTTGGTTAAGGATTTTTTGGCTACTGTTTACTAGTTACTAAAAGAGTGTCTACATTCGAAAGGGTGGAGTAGTTATATACCACTGACATGTGGGCATAGGCTTAAAGGTGTGTCAAACAAACACTTTATTCACGCTTAAGGTAACTATACCTTAAAAGGAGCATTTACCTTAAAGCGTGCGTATCTATTACAGCGTGACATTTCTCAGCTGAGGATCCATTTCTTAACCTCTAAAGGACCAGGAAGACACATTGTGTCGAAGAATAATTATATTACTTTAATAATTTATTTGGATTCCATAATTTTAACTCAATGTTAACTAGACAATTGTAAATGTTCGTTACGAGAACACAAAAATCCTTTAAGATGTGCAATTACGTTGATCAATCTACTGGGAAAAAACTAAAATG
This sequence comes from Pohlia nutans, assembly GCA_022496805.1. Taxonomy (NCBI): domain Eukaryota; kingdom Viridiplantae; phylum Streptophyta; class Bryopsida; order Bryales; family Mniaceae; genus Pohlia; species Pohlia nutans. The sequence continues at coordinate 10,677,995 of CM040105.1, forward strand.
TCAACGCAGGTGAATTTAGGACATGGTAGTTAGGGAGGTTGATGCCCTAGAGCGCGTTTTCACACTAGGGCGTCAAATTTGTCCAAAAAAAAAGTCTACAATATGTAAAACATTTTTCATTATTGCGTCATTAACACTATATAATAATTATGGAAAATGTCAAAATATATTTTAAATGTAATCTTTTTAGAATCTTTGGAATATTTTATACATATTTTATATTATTTGGGAATATTTTGGAATATTTCAAAAATCTTTTTGAAACCTTTACACATTTTATGCAATGTAACAATTAAAAACAATCACAAACACCGGCTTAGCAAGTCACCAACAAGTCACTTAACCCAAACATAAATCTTTTGGAATCAATCATTGTTGTTGTATTTAGTTTTAAAACTTCATTTTTTGTAAACACCTAGATACAATACATCTTTGTATGCTCCTGAAATCTCAAATGCTAATCATGGTTCTAAAATTTATGAGAATGTTTGCAACAAATGACCTGTTGATTTTGCTCAAAAATTCAAAAAACAAGTCATGATCAAACCTTATAATCATGTAATATATACAGTAGATTGTTCTGAAAATTGATATACAGTCTCACAACTAAGGGCCGCTTTACACTACGGTGGAGAAGTCCACCGGTCACGAATTCTAAAGGAATTCTAAAATATGATTGGCTGAGAATGACACTCTTGTCTGGTGGTGGTTTACACTACGGCCAAGAGTTCTCCAGTGGAGAACTTTGTACATGAATGAAAAAAATGACATGGCTGCCAACGTGGCGACACTTTTTTTCTTCGGAGGTCAAGTTTCTTGGACAACTTCAAAGCCTTGGACAAGAAACTTGGCCTCCGGAAAACTCCAACTTCAAAGCATTTTTTTATTGTCTTTTCATCTTCTCCCGGCATAAGCCACCCCCCCAAATTAAATTCGGATCAGTCAAGCTATTTTCATATTTTACATGGGGTCCAACTACAAAATGAGTTGTAAAAATGGTTCACCGTGTTGTGTATTATGGATTTTTCGCTTGTTCTACTTAAACTAAATTTAGGCCATGAAAATGAGTTTTGTTGCAATTGAGCTTAATTAACCCCTAAAGGACCGCGGTTTTCCTGTTTTTGAGCATCATTTTCACCTCTTTCTATTCAAATTTTTGTGAATTTTTTTTCCTCATGATAGAAAATATCAAATCAAACAGTTAAATAAAATTTAAGAATTTTTTGACCAATTTAACAATTTTTCCCATGTCTTCAAAGATGGTCAAAAAATACCCCAAAAGACTGCAATTTCATCTTTTGACTTCAAACGCTATAATCTTGCAATCTGTATGGTCAAATTCTATGAAATTTTTTACCATGCACTCTCTTGGTAATCTATAACAAGATCCTAAGGTTAAAGTTGAAAAAAAGTAATTTCTGAGGTTTATTTTGAGCCCTGCCCGCATTGCCCATTCTCCCCAAAAAAACCCCTTTTGCTCCATAACTTCCACTTAAAAAGTTGGAATCAAAAAAAATTAGATCCCCATTTTTGTATTGATATACCGAATTCACATAATTTATTTTAAAAAATAAAAATAAAAATTGACACCGTGGGAACCTACCCGAACATTGAAATGTCTTGGTTAGGACACTTGGTCCTTTAGGGGTTAACAAAATGAAGGTTGCCAAGTCTAGTTTCTACTCCACTTTGAATTTTTGGAAAAAATTTAAAAATTGAGTGTTTTATTGTAGTTACAAGTTTAGTAGGTATCACCAAGGTGTAGCAAAATTTCTAAATTTAGATACACGGATGATTTTCATTAACTAAACTTTTCTTTATTGTAATTTACACTTGTGGTAAAAATAAAATAATAATTTTGAGAACATCTTGTAATTGGTATGAATTTTCTTTACAATCACTTCAAAAAATCATAGAAATTTCAAATTTTCACCAAAATTTATGAAAAAATTCATGATTTGTAGTAGACATGTGGCTTCATCTACTAAAAATATAAATTTGAATTCTGGTATTATTTTTAGTAGCAAAATTGAGTGTGACAGATAAACCATGATTCCATGACCATAACCCCTGAAGGTCGGGCCTATGATCATGGAATCATGGTTTATCTGTCACACTCAATTTTGCTACTAAAAATAATACCAGAATTCAAATTCATATTTTTAGTAGATGAAGCCACATGTCTACTACAAATCATGAATTTTTTCATAAATTTTGGTGAAAATTTGAAATTTCTATGATTTTTTGAAGTGATTGTAAAGAAAATTCATACCAATTACAAGATGTTCTCAATTTTTTAATTTTTTTTTACCACATGTGTAAATTACAATAAAGAAAAGTTTAGTTAATGAAAATCATCCGTGTATCTAAATTTAGAAATTTTGCTACACCTTGGTGATACCTACCAAACTTGTAACTACAATAAAACACTCAATTTTTAAATTTTTCCCAAAATTCAAAGTGGAGTAGAAACTAGACTTGGCAAGCTTCATTTTGTTAGTTATGCTCAAATGCAATAGAACTCATTTTCATGGCCTAAATTTAGAACAAGCAAAAAAATTCAAAATACACTACACGGTGAACCGTTTTTACGACTCCTTTTGTAGTTGGGACCCCATGTAAAATCTAAAAATAGCTTGAATGATTTGAATTTAACTCGAAGGGGTGGCATCACCAAGCAAAGCCCTTCACATAAAGAATTAGATGAAAATCATCCACGCAGCAGTTGGAATTGAACAATCAACTTCATTCATAAACCATTTTTTGGTCTCGGCGGCGTTTAGGGGTTAAGGTATAGTTACCTTAGTCCTCTTTGGGAACCGAAATTCTTCTTCTTCTTTATTATTACAGTATTACTATTACGATAATTGAAATGATAGTGGCAAACAATTATTCCTCATGATAAAGGATGGATGTCAGATTGAAAGGAATTCCAGCTAGAAAGCCACAGTAACTGTGCACTCAAAATCTTCTGGATTTGAATCCAAAATTATAGAATACTGGAATGATTCAAACATGATAAGCTTGAAGGATCCTGTGGGGAAAGTTTTGCCCAATCGTGATGGTTTTTGAGTGAACTCGCACTTGTCATAATGGAAAAAAAAGCCTCCTATCTGGAAAAAAGTTGAAAGTTAGCTTTTCTATGCCATCAATATGTCAGTTTACACCTTGTCCCAATTGATGCATCATAAATTCCACATTCTCATTCAACACCACACATTCACCCCCAATACATATCAACATGAATCATTACACATTCCCACGAATAAAGACCTTTTCAAATCTTGAACCAAGGTGATGTGGAAAGTAGAGCCAGCGAAACACATGGTAGGCCCGTTTTGATCTCCCATTCATGTACCGGCATACCCTATGTTATCAAATTTGAAATAAGGTATCAATCCTCAAAAATATTATTGGAATTTGGAGTTTTTTTTGTTTTTTTGTTTTTTTTGAATCAAATGGAATTTGGAGTTTGAGTATAAGCATATCCCCTTTCTCTCAATTTGTTTTTTTGCTTTGGTTTTGATCACTAAAGGTCTAAGAAGTCCATGATTAATTTTAGCAATTTTGAGTAGGTCTCACGTGGGTTTTCTTTTCTTTCAAATTTTATTTGTTTTTTTATCGACATATGTATTTTTTTTAGCTAATTTTGATGATATAAAATATGGTCCCATGTGAATTGTATTTTCACAATATGAATGATTGAATTTGTCATTTTTAAAACCATATTTCCTTGGTCCTTTAGGAGTTAATTCATAAGTGTTTGGATATGTCATTAACCGGTTTTTGGAAGTTGGAGCATGATGTATTTAACCCCTAAACGTACCAGAGTGTCCCTAGAATTGACAATTTGAGAAAAATCATCATAAAGTACTATTTAGAAGAATATTTTGGAATAGATATACAAATGAAAGTTCTAGGTTTTGAATTTTAGATTCCATCCGTACGATTTGATTCACTAATACTATAACCAATATTTAATTATAAAATTTGAAAGTTAAAATTTGAAATTCCTTCTAAATTCGATTACAAACAAAATATTAATAATTTTTGAGTAAAATTTGTTGGAATGAATTTGAAATGAGATACTCTTAAACGTGGTGATTCTTTGAATTTTTTGTGTTTCTTAAATCTATGACCTCATTTTTGCAAGGCCACTTTTGAACTACAATCAATGCAATTTTGGCTTGGTCAACGACTTGACATACTTCTACATTTGTAATTTTAGAAAAATATGTAATCAAGTATGACTAAATCCAACCGTTAGATAGGACAACTTGGTGAAGAATCTCCAAAAAATTGGATGACTTTCATCCAAGCATTAATGAGAACGTGAGAAGGGTTTGAATCTGTTAGTCGTCCACTTTATGGATGCTCTGACGTTTAGGGGTTAAGTGTACATTAAAAACAAGAGGGAAATGCCTGTAATGGAGCTCCATTGCAAATGTTCAGAAGCACATCATTGTGAATTAGAAATGAGTTTTTTTTCTGAAGTTGACTATTCTATGGCGTCCACAGAAATAATTCTAAAACAAAATTCCAAAAAAATTGGGAAATTGGTTTTTCCCAAAAACAAATATGGTGAAAAAGAGAATCTTGAAGAATAATTTCGAATATTTCATATGCCTATTGTATTGTAATTGTGAAAATGTTTGTAGAATTCTTAGATAGAAACTCCGGTCCTCATTGCGAGGCCAGCGTGAATAAAGTGTTTGTTCGTTTTGACAATGAGTCAGTGCCCACCGGACAAAGAGCCTGTAGAATTCTTAGTAGTAAAAAGGGTGGTCTTTGAACACCAAGGAATAGTACTAAAACATGATGCCCAAGACATTAGCTTGGTGCCAATATGGGCCTTGGACAGTATGCTCTAACACTATTCATTGGTGCCCAGGTACCTCTTTTTTACTAGTGTCCATTCAAACTTTAATTTAATTTGCACATGACAAACGTGTGCGTCAAGGACCGGAGGGAAGCAATTAACCAACCCCCATTTAGAAATCACCATAAACAACTAAATATGAATTATAAATGCAACTAAATGCAACAACAAGCAATTATAAATGAAAATTATGAGTTGGAAAAAATGGTTTAAAATCACAAAATTAGCTATGTTACCGTTTTTTTTTTTTTTTTTTTTTTTTTTTTTTTTTTTTTTTTTTTTTTTTTTTTTTTTTTTTTTGTTTGTTTGTTTGTTTGTTTGTTTTGGTTGAGAACTCGATTTCAAATTGACATTTATATGGATGATTTTGGCCACTAACAGAAGAAAACAAATTCCAACTTTATCGTCAAACATTATAGTTTCTAATCTATCGATGTTTAAAAGTGTCATTTCATTGACTTTTTGTTATTAACAAGTTTGCATTCCAAAAGCTCACACAAGTGTTTAGACATTGAATAAGAAATCCCATCCATATTTAGAAAAAACAAATTTAATAATATGCTTAATCAAAATTAGGAAGTTGTACTTTATGACTTTATACTTGTCCATACAACTCACAAAACAACAAATTTGTCATAGACACCTATAGTACACATGTTAATGACCACACGATTTTAATGACCGCACAGTTTCAATCATAGTAGACATGCCAATGACTACATAATTTCACCGCACAATTCTAATAGAAATGTAAGGTATTGTCCAAATCACCGCATGCCGTATGGTGAGAGTTCTAATTATGGTGAGAGTTCTAATTATGGTGAGAGTCAAATCCATTTAAATTCATACCCAATGTGTTTGACGTGCAATAAAAGTTATTCTACAAAACATTTTTTTGAGTGTGATTTTTTCAAGGTGAATCCCAGCTTGACATACCACAATCTTTCAAAATTTGAGACAGTGTAAGTTTCTACATTGTCATGAGGAAGGATTGAGTGTTGCATGTGCGGTCATTGGCATGTCTACATTATATGACGACACGTTTTGCAAGATGTTCTTGTTCTATCAACCAATCATTTTGTAAGATCTCAAGAATGTGTCTACGAAACAAGGACAACACTCAACCTTTTAGAACCCATTATTTTAATGTCATGCATGCCATCATGCCTTGGCCAACCTTGTCTAATGACTTGTCTTCACATACATAAACCGAACTTAAGTGCATGCAAGAAGCTATCAAAAGTCAACGTTTTCCATAAGATTGGGTTTGAATGTTTCAGCACACAAAAATGTGTAACATTGGCCCCGTCTTGGCCTAGTTCCACTAGTAGAAAAGATGGCACTGCCGAGGGAGATGCCCTCGCAAGTAGTGCCCAATTCCACGCATGCATAGTGATTTTCCCTGGGGGGCACCACCTTTTTTCTACTAGTGTACTCTCTTTACAATGAAGCTTAAGTTTCATTTGTTCCGAAAATTAATAAATAATGCGTAACATTCTTCAAGAATGCAAGAACTTGTCTACGAGTCAAGATCACTTAGCCTAACCGCTATTTTAATGTCATCATGCCATCGTTGCGTTAGTCAACTTTTTCATGACTTGTCGTCAGAAGCGTAAACCGACCTTTTAAGTGCATGAAAAAAGCTATCGCAGTTATTGAATGTTTCAGCATACAAAATTGCGTAACATCTAAGTGCATGTTTCGAATGGAGGTTAGGCGTGTTGGAATCCCCTCAACTACCTTGTCGTACTAAAATGGTGATCGAGGATGTGTGAAAACTGCACAGGAATCCTTGAGATACCAAAGACAATGTTCTGTTCATTAGGGCCCATCACCAACAAAAAGGAATTGGTACAGCACTGTACCCATCAAAATCCAACACCGTCAAATTCCTTTACTGTGCTTTCTTGGAATTTTTGCTTTTGGTATCACGGAGACGGCGTAGATCTCATCCGGTTATGCACCCATTTTTAATTCTTTTTATTCCAGTGATGACCATAGGTTGGAGCTGGTTTAGAAAAATGGTATTGACGATTATAGGTTTTACTTGTGATTTTTCAACTGTTGTAGGGTTTGTAAGAGAGTTGGCGAGATGTGAGCCGGCAGTAAGGTGAGTGGGTCACAAACCGACACTTTAAGCACTGTGACTATTTATAGTAATCTGAAGTGCAATGTGGTAGTTTGAATGAATTAGCAAACTGATTCTAAATCTACTCCAAGTTGAATCATAATTTTTGAAGCTATATCGAATAAGTTATGAATTTTCGAAGTTCAAGGTCTAGGTTGCCTATTTGTGGCAATAGACTTGGGCTGAAATTGACAGAGAATCTGTCTTGAAGGATCACAAAAAACCTTAGAATATACAAAGTTCCCACAAATGAGGTGAGTCCAGGTAGTCATTCAAAGTCAACAATCACTAAAATACATTGGTGATTGTTGGTTTTTGGCACAGTGAAGTGTCTTTCATGAAATAATTATAGGATTTTGTTTATGGTCGCCATCGGTTTATGGCCCACTCATCTTAGACACAGTTCTAGGGCAGGGTTTTCTATGATGTAACTAGCCTTTCACATTCTTGGATGGTCTTTCCATAACCATTCCGTTTCACCCTCAATGACCATTATGTGAAGTAACCTAGCCTTTCACGTCTTATTCATTTTTTCATGGCCTTTCACTTCGTCACTGGTGGTGCGGAGAGAAGCAGAGCCCTAGTTAATTTTTGGCACGAATAAAACACTTTTATTCCATTGCAAAACAAACACCCATTTTCTTTTCAGCAATGAGAGACTACCAAGTTCTTCCAAACCTTATAACTATTTGGAGTGAATAAATAAGAGTATATTAAAGAAAAAATCATGGTATCTTATTCAAACTTAAGGTGAGTAATTAGCGGATAACTCTAATGCATATTTGAAGAAGTCGTTATTGTGAAACCTAATCAACTATGTTTTGATAGAGAGTACTACCCTTGATGTCTCTTTTTGGAATTAGATTCTCTAGGTTCAAATAGAGACGAGAATAGAGATTGGAATTCCTCCTTTTTATTTATTTATAATGAGATCTCATTTGTTGTAAGTCAAAATTACAATTTTCAATTGGAACAATGTGGAGGCCAAGCCAAGTGCATAGGATATACTTTAAAAAAAGAGGTTCAACCAAACAATATGCAATAAATAATTGGTTTCCATATATTTAAGATATTAGAAATATCTTTTAACTCAAAAAGTTTTGAACCTCATTTTGATGTCAAGATTTTGGCCATCAAAATTTTAACAATTTCAAATACGAATCAAACACGTGGTTTTTACTTTGGCATGTTAGTAGCCTTTATGGATCATTTGAATTTCAAGGAATTTTGTTATTTTCAACAACAAATTTTGGAATGAGGAAGTAATTGAGGGTTACATTTGGGAAGGTATTTAAGGTTGCTTTACACTTAAAAGTCGGGCCCGTCATTTTTGGGCCGAATGCAACAAAAAATCAGCCCATATTAGCCGTAGGCCTGGCCTCAAGCAGATAGATAGAAACTCCGACCCTTCTACAAGGCCGGCGTGAATGAAGTGTCCGTTCGTAATGCCAATGATCCGATGCCCACCGGACAAGGGGAAATTGGGACAATACTACTCTCCCCTTTCGAGGATGGACACTATAGTGACACACTAAGCTACTACCTAGCTAGCCACTAGTGCCTTGAAGATACCGGACATGGTATCCCCCCAAAGGGCTTTGAGGTACCCATACAACAAAGTCCAAGGACCCCCCACCATAGTTGGGTGGACTATGGTAGTGAACACCGCGCCGGCATGGGGAATAGAACCCACAACCTCCTCATTGGAGGCCATGAGCCCCAACCACCAAGCCAAGGCCCGTGGTGCCTTGGCCTCAAGCACTCAATAATATTACAGTTTTTAATGAAATATGCACTTAGGCCCAAGCCAAAAGTTTGGGATTCCATATTTGGTGTTCCCAATGAATTGAATTAGGCCCGTGTAAGAGCTTGTCATTTTTAATGTAAAAAATGTTTTGGTTGCATTGGGCTTGACTCCTAGTGTAAAGGGGTTGGGCCCAAAGAATGGCTTTCGACCAATGAGAAGTGACGATTTTAACCCATTTGCACATCAATTTGGACCTGACTCCCAATGTAAATCGACCCTTAGGATTACGAGTAGAAATATGTTGAAAGAATACACTAATTCTCATTTGGAAAATTGACTCGTCATAAATTGTGATACGGATTTTGATGATGAGGAAAGGAGTTTTTGGCTCCATGACTAATCTGTAAATACAATTGAGACTAAAGGCCCGTTCCCACCAGGCCTTTGCAAAGAATGTGAATAAAAACTTAACACCTCCAAAATTTTGGGAGGAATATCTTTTTTTTAGGAAAGGTGTCATCAATGAGGTTTGGAAAGGTGTCATCAATAGTAGCCGGATTACATAATGGCCTCCCAAGAGCCATATTAGTTAAGACCATTCTTAAGTGTTTAAACCTTGGGAATATTTTCAATTTTGGTGCTCCCTTAACAATTGCCTACTATCGCTCAAGTATTTTTTTGTCCTCCTAAATGTTAGCTAATACCCATTCTTTAAAGTTTGCCATGTGGACATCCATGTAGGATTGGTAATTACTAAAGAATGTAGGTGGGAACACACACTTTATTAAGGAGGTAAGACCGCCTTCTAAAACCACCTCTAAGGCCAGGTGGGAACATACCCTAAGACAACCAAATCTTGTTCTTATTTCTAGGTGGTGAACATTGTATTATTCTATCCAAACTCTTGGTTGTTTGTGGATTCTCTTCTATTCATCACAAGGTTTATCCCACTTATTATGGATGCTCAATTTCTATGCAATGCATGATATTCTTCACTAATAGGTCTCTTTCTTCCCAAAAGTATCGAGAGAAAATTCACAAATCAAGAAATCAATTGTTAGAGTCAATTTCAACTTTACTCTTCTACCAAGCATCACGGAGAGGTATATTCACAATCGACAAGAGGTAATTTAAGCATCCTTAATGTATCCCTGCAAACCATTTGACACCCAATATTCTGGATGAAAAACATCCTAAAGTAGTGTAAAGGGCAAATGGATACATCATTTTTGGAGAGTGTGCTAAGTTATTCAAACCACCCTCTAAGTTTAAATTTAGGTAGATATTTGTACTTGATTGCACATATGATGGAACTTTGTCCTATATTCTAAATAAATGGCACTTGTGATTGGTCCATTAACTATATACCGTGCACATATAGAGTGTAACTAAATCGCTTGAAATTGAAGCATGGATAAGACTTTATTTTGAAGTGTCAATGTAGAGGTTTAAATTGAGGATGCCTAAAGAGCATGCGCACCCTACGCTTGTATCCACCCTTTTTACGGATTATTTTGGATGAAAAGTTTCTGACAACACTTGTACATGCTCTCCATGACGAAAAATCTGCAAGATACAGTGATGTCACAATCGGGGTCACAATAAACTCCTCTAAACCAAGTTGCCACTATGAATAGCAAGTTTGACATTTGCAGACTTATGTTGGAACATATCGCAATCTAACATTTGTTAAGCATTATACAATAAGGTGAGATCTAGTTTTGTAGATGCAGGAGGAATAAATTAAAGGGATGAAAAATTCCTCCATTCATAAATAAAGTTTGAAGAAGGGTGCGCATGCTCTAACAAAACATTATGTGAATCTCTCATTCGCACATACGGTTCTTTAGCAACTACTAGAGTCCACCCTTTTCAACGCTAGCATTGTAGAAGCTTTAACATTAAATATAATGTCTCACCACCCAATCTTTAGCTAAAGATGACGTGGACTTGCCATAATTAATGTATTTTGCTACAGTGATATGAAAATAATGGCTATGATTCCAGTATCTACTACAATGATTTGGGAATAGCGGTATGGTGTTCTAGAGAGGGATTAAAAGAACATTATGCATTCAATAGAAAAGAAGATAAAAGAAAAATATGAATATAAATCCGTAATGTCCCATATAGTTGATTGTCCTTAAACCACCAACTTAAGCAATATGTGTATTTTTAGCAATTATATATTAATGGTGAAATACTTTTATTTCATTCTACATAAAGTTTAAGAATGAATACATACTTTTCCACAATTTTATTCTCAATATTGAAATTGATACAAATCTTAAAAGTAGAAAGTACAACCGTACTCAATATCAACATATAGGTTCCCCCATGTTCACACTATGTGGTACTAATTTTCACCCATAATGATACCCAAAACCACCAAATACTTCTTTGCAATGCTTGGCATGCCATTGGTTTGCTTGAATAGATAAATTGGTGGTTTTGAGTCTCAATTGTGGTGACTCCAAGAAAAGTCTACATGCCACAGTTGGGGGATGGGGTGGTTTTAGACTTTAGCCCTAAACTGCCTAGGCATTCATTTTTTGAACGATGTACAAATTTCATCCATGTTTTTTCATCCGTTATGCACTTTTTGCATTGTGAATATTTTACTATAGATTTTATGGGAAGTTAGCTTCATGCATGTGTGAACCGATTAGAAAGGGGATGATCTGTGAATTTTTTATGCCTCATTTCATGTTGCAGTGTTTTACCAAGAATTTCTAAGATCTTAATTCAAAAGTGCTCTTGAAAAAGTCAACTCATAAAATTAAGCAACCAAGAAATCTCCAAAAATCATTGCACTTAGAGTATTACATTTCAACCCATCACAACAAATTCCATCCACAAATTGTCAACATCTTATTTGTAATAAAATTACAAAAGAATTTTGAATTTTGAGTTTCAAATTTTAGACAAAAATATTAGTGATAGTAATCATAGATCTAACCATATGAATAGAATCTAGAATTCATAATAGAGTTAACCAAAAAGAGTGTCTCAAAGTGGAAACTCACCTTATACTCACCTTCAATTGGTTTTCAGTTCAAAAAGACGGCAAACTAGTCTATGGTGAGTTGAAGAATAATCTATAGCAAGACCCTGCACCGCCCATGGAAGTGGAACTCCTGACCTCCTCAATGCTGGAGGAGAGTTCCCACATGCTCCCCCAAGCCTACCGCTCTATTCACGAAGGGACCAAACGACTATTCATGTGCAAGACGTGTCAAAAATCGCTTATATAAGATTGTTGACTCTCCATAGACTTTGTACAGAGCCCTCCTTAATTCATTACATTCAGTAGCATACACTCTTTGCCTTGGCTCTACAAAAGATGGTGTGGAATATTCCACACCCAACAATACTTCATCAATAGCTAAGTGGACAGGTGGAGGCTCAAGGTGATAAGCAGAGTGCATGAAGGAAAGGCAGTGGGCACGAAGGCTACTGAATGTTATGTTTCGGTTAACTCAAATGTACAACTTTTATTCATACAGCAAGTTCAAAATATCCCTCTTAGTTGCATTTTATAATGCATCTTTGCAATTCTCCGAATCTGGAGAAGGTTGTAGGCATTTAGGGGTTAGAGCATTCAACCTTATTGCACAATTGATGGACCCAGCTGTGCATGAAGGAGGTTCAAATTTGGAGATATTGGAACAAAATGTCCTGTAGTTTCAAAAAAAAAAAATTTAAAAATTTAAAAAATTGGAGATATTTTCGGAATGTACATTCAATTTTCTGCCCAGTAATAAATTTTAAAAATAAGAAAAGTTTGAAGATATTTTCGGAATGTACATTCAATTTTCTGCCCAGTAATAAATTTTAAAAATAAGAAAAGTTTGAAGATATTTGCAGGCATACACGTGGAGCAGCCTGGCCTGGAATTGATGAATCCTCATCATCATGGCATAGCAATAATAATATCACAAGCAAGGACTCAAAAGGGCTCAGGCCTATGGACTGTACGTGAATGGCCAACAGTCTTACTGCTCAATAATAGTCGGTTTCACACTTCTGAGTTCAATGTACTTTCTTGGACTGAAAAACTTACTTTTCTTTGTCTTTTTCTTTTTTTTTAACAACGGGACATTTTTATTCTTTTGAGAGAACAGAAACATCGCTGCGAACCAAGGGCAATAGGACCGGTTGCTGCAAAAAGAAGGATTTTTTCCTATTGATGTACAACATTTATTCATTATGTTGAATGGTTGTAAGTCTCAATGTTGGTCCTTGATGACTCGTACGATAATAGGATGGTGTTTTTAGGGTTTAAATCAAGGAAGGACGTTGATGTCAAAATAATGACCTTTTTTCCCTTCCGTTGGACAACTTTCAATGTTCATTCTCTTGAATGGTCATAAGTCTTATTGGTCCTCGACGAGCACGGTATTAGGCTGGTTTATTCAAGAAGGACGTTGAGGCCAAAAAATGCAACCTTTCTCTTCATGTTGGATGATGTTTGTGTACTATTTTGAATGGGATCATAAGCCTTAAATACTAATCCTTGATGAGTAATAATAGGTTTGTCTTTTTAGGGTCAACAAAGAATTTATTAAACTTAAAAGCGTGAAACCCACTAATACAATTATGTTCTGATTAAGGTCCACTATGCATTTAGAGCCCATTGTTTGCCTAACCCAAAGTTTGCAAATTTCAACCAACGCGATTGCCCAAAAGTAGCAAATTGGATCCAAGGGCTTTATACTAGGACTACGTGGTGGCATGTGTGGCGCAAATATGTGGTGTCAAAACTTTGAACCGACCCAAGGAAACAAGGTTGAAGTCGTAAAATTGGGACCTTGCTCAAGTCCAAGGACTTTATACTTGAAAGCCCACTTCATTGGAATATCAACCTACTTGTAAAATAGATACTTAATTGTTTTTATCAATTAGGTTGACTTCCAAATGGAATAAGCCTAAAATTCAAAGTTGCCTTTATAGTGAGCATTGTGATTAGAAATCAGTTTAGGTTTTCAAATGTTGATTTAAATATGTGTTGCTTTAGAGAATATTATGAAAATTGAGCTTTTCAAATGCTCTCATTTAATCTTAGTTAATGCCCACTAATGGAAATATGTGACGTTGTTTATTTTTTAAAGTTTTGCAATATGCAATTTATGGATTTTATTTTTATTTTTAACTAGTTTGACCCGTGCCATCCACCGGCACATAAAAAATTTCAAAATAAATATCAAAAGCTCTAAGTAGGCTTTTTGATATTTATTTGGTTCCCGGGCGCACAATACACCTCGCTACACGTCGGCGATCGCTGGAAGGCGTAACAGAGCGCGTATTCGCGACCTCCCCCTCCAATTACCAGCACCGGAATCGCCTGAACGCCTCCGTCCTCAGAAACTCCTCCAACACTCGATCGGACGGGCACCACCCTCGTTGCAAAACGCCCACTACTCGGCTTCCTAAACCCTAATTCTACACCCCCCACGCCATTTCAAGCTTCCAAAAGCTTCCACTAACCTGCAGGAGCCCAGCGATGCGCGCAACGTCACGCCGGTCTTCCTCAGAAACTTGCTCGCTCCACGCGTTGAGGGCCGCAGCGGAAGCTCCAGCTTGCAACACCCCGCCATCGCCATAGCTGATCTCAACTTTTTCGGAAAGCAAAACCGACGACTGGCGAAATTTTTTTGCACAGCTCGATCCAAGAACACTTGTGGAATGGAACAATCAATCACAAAAAGCAAGCGAGAAACAAGCACAGCACAACCAAAAAGTTGCGCAACAATTTCAAGAACACTCGCAGAATGCCAAGAAACACTCGTAGAATGCCAAGAACGCTCCAAGCAGGTTCCACTTCGGAACTTAGTCAAATAACCACTTATTCCATGTGTAAAATGTCATGCGCGGACAGACACACAAAAAACACCCTTCTTCCTTATTATATGGATAGAAATACACTACACAAATAGAAAATTCATTCCAACATGCATGACCACAAACTTTTTTGTCGTTATAAAGTAAACCTTTACTATGTGGTTATCATAACATTCTTTAGCTAGTACTGCAACACACCTTTTTGCTTGTGTAGAGAATCAACATATGAACATGGAATTGATAATGTTGAACATGCAAAAACTATTAAAAAAAACATAAGTTTGTTGAGTTGCCAAACCATCATTAGGTAGGGGTGGTTTTGATTCTCGAGAAGGTTACGATTCCTACAATGATTATGGCCTGTGATGTTGATTCTAAAGGGTGAACAATGGGGTTGCTAAAGAATGTTATGAGTGATAGATCCACTAGATTTTTATTAGTACGCCTTACACATTATTTATTAAAAAAAATTATTAAAATTCTTATAAACTTTTTGACCTAATTATTTTTTAGGTTATTTTGAAGTCTTATTGAAGTTCCTACCATCAATGATTGTCGTTCCATGAAGATAGCTGAAGTTTGGTGTGTGAAACTCCTAATTAAAACCCACACAAAAATAATAATAATAATAATAATAATTATAATTATATATATATATATTATTGGGCCAATAATAAATAAAATAATAATAATTATGAGTTACGAGTTTTGATATTAAAACGTATTTTTATTTGGCAATTATTAAAGTAAAAATTAAATAGAATTTTTTTTTTTTATTGGTGATAAAAACATGTGTTTGATGGAAGAAGCTTAGATAAGTTTTATTTATTTTGTTTAGGATAAAAGTTAATGATAACATTTCAACGGCCTAAATTGCCTACTAAATTGACTAAAATCAACATGAAGTCAAAAGCAAATTGTCTTCTAGCTTCCAAAACACATATACAATCAAAATTGTTCATCAATCATATTTGAACCCTGGGAAGTGCACTCAAAGTTAAGAACTTAAGATTAGGAATACACGTGAGTGTGTTTTAATAGCATACCCCCTAGAATACTTGGCCTTAAAATAGTTTTTAAATTAAGATTTTTTTAGGTGCTAAATCATTACATATATATATCTCTCATTTGGTATAAATTTCAGGACCAAAAGTTTTTAAAATCATATTAAAAAAATGATAGAAGTTTGAACTAAAATGTGTTGCTTTTCGCTTCAAAAATCAATTAAAAAATATGTACAAGTGATTATTTTTTGAAATCTATACAACAAAAACTTTAGATTGTGTTTAACAACTTCATTTTTTTTTTACAAATTTTAAATGATTTTTTAGTACATACATAGGGGGTCAAAAGTATGCACTCAGGTGATTCCTAGTCTTTACTTTAAGTGCACTCCCTGAGATTTGAACATTTGTTCTCTTCTTTGATACACTAATTAGTCCAACCATTATACATCTTTAATACAAATACATTTCGCTGAAATACCACTTTTAATGCATGTAAAAGATGATTTTAATATAAAAATATGATGTCCATAGTTTCACAGGAAAATGAGGTCTTTATGATAATTAATTTTCTTCTATAAAATAGATAAATCAATCTAGATTATCAATTGACTTTTATTCCAATTTTGAAATTTTAAGATAAAACATATTTAAAAAAATTCATTGGTTGAATCATAATACTATTTTTTTAATATATATTTAAATCACTATGATATCTTTTAGTCAAATTTTAGTTTTTAATGCATTTTATGTTATAAACTACCTCATTGATTTTAATAATACTTCGTAATTATTGCAAAGGCTACATAATAATTTATTTTTTCATTGTAATTTTTTTTTTAAAAATTACTCATTTTTATTTATTTTGGATGAATGCATGAAATTTTTTTACCACTATTTTGGTGTCACACGTTGTGCACACAACGTGTCTTGTATCATAATTTTTGAAATAGTATGTTGTTGCAGCTGGATTTTATATAAGTGGCAAATGCCACCTTTTAAATTATAGCTAAAATTATTTTTGAAAATCACTTGTCCACCATTTTTTCGATGAAACTTCCTCTTTAAAAAGTTCTTACAAATGGGCAATTTTAGTTAGTTTTTTTTTCCTATTTTTTAATGATTTAGGTTTTGTTGCATTCATTTTGAGATTTTGCACATTTTTAGTTCTCGTATGTGCGAAATTTTCATAGGCTAGATCTTTCTAAGTTATATAACCTTATTAGGAATCTCAACATTAGCCTTTCACATTAACATTGTTCCTCACAATCACCCTTTCTTATAAACAATTATTTTGACATCTAACAATTTCAATGAAAATGCTTTTGTTTCTCAAGCATTTAAAAGTTAATGAATGGTGATTGGAATGGTGTCCAATAAGATAATAATTCCATTCATGTGGTTTCAAATTGTCAAATATTTGTATTGTTATTAGAATTATCTGTAAAGTCAAGCAAAGAATTTCCACAAGAGGAAAGACAAGGCATAACTGATTCTTTAACTTCAAAGGTGGCGAAAATGAGTGTTAGCACCTTTTTTTTTACCAAACACAACGCACTGCGTTGATCGAAAGATTTGAGTCTCGAACCTCCCCAATGCAAGAGAAGCTCCCCCAAACCTAACTTGAGTTCCCAAAGAGGGACCCCCCCATACCAACTTCATTTTCCCCAAGGGAAGGGGCTTGGTGGCTTGTGTGAGTGGGTGTCAGAAAATTATATATCAAGATTGAAAATACCATATGACATACATGCTACCTAGTTCCCACTTTATGGATAAATCTATCAGAAAGACAAAAAAAATTGCAAGTATTTCTTTCGTTTTAAAAAGATTACAATGTATAAATGTATTTTTTATCTAGATATCGTATGAATAAGTTAAAATATTTTTATGTGAAAAATTCAAACTTTCACTAAATTGTGAGTAAGTTTTGACTTTTCAATAATTGTACATTTACTCAACATTAAATTTGCTTTATTTTGAATCTTCATCACAATTTAGGGACAACCATGTTTATGGGGGAACTACCTTATAGTGTGATCATCGTTTTTTTTTTTTTTTTTTGGGTTATATTTCGCCAGATTTCTCTACAAAATTTGACATTTCTTTTTTGTCAAAGAAAAAATGAGAAAATTTTGAATTTTCGCCAGTTTTTCTCTATATTTTTTGTGAAGATAGCGAGATTTTGTGAAGGAAACTAACAAAATATGATTGTAAGCTTGAAATTTTGCCAAATATTCTTTCCTAATTTTTTTTACGTCGCCAGTTAGGCTTCAAGGAAAAAAACACAGGAAATACACTGAGTGTGACATCAGGAACTTCAAGGCATGTGATCATGGTGCCATGATGATGCATTGAAATGCAATTAAGATAATTTGGTGCCAACCTCCATACCAACCTAGTATGAATAAAATGACACTAAAATGACTTATATGCGGCCTTTGGTGTCAAAATGGCACCAAAATAGTTTGGCCCAACTTTTCTGATGGATGTCTTATTTGCAATGGAATATAGTGGACATTTGTTTTTAAAAACAAAAAAATGGTGTTCAATATTCTTTACTCTGTACAGCATTTGAAATTCAAATATGATTGCTTCTCTGATTTGGTTCCATGTGCTTTGTTTGTTATGAAGTCTTTTGGCAATGAAATAAAGTGTTCATTTGTTTAACCCCTAAAGGACCATAAGGCCACTAGGTGGCTCCTGTTTTTTTCAGTGATTTTGAGTAGGTTATATGTAGATTCTTTTTTGTTAATTTAATTTAATTTTTATTCAACATATGTAATATTCTTCATTGATCCCAGTGATATAAAATTTGGTCCCATTCAAATTGTAATTTTCACAATATGATCGTTTAAACTTGTCATTTAAAAACCATGAATCCTTGGTCCTTTAGGGGTTAAAAAAACAATCTCATATGATTAAGTCTTTATCAATTTGTAAGTTTTCAGTCTTATTAGAGATAGATACAGACAAGTGTGGGATTGTTGTGCCAAGTGTGGACCAAGCATCTCCAGTGCCCATAAGGTGTAAGTTATAGGTGGAAGTTACTATCCATTTAACCCTTAAATGCCTACAGCCCTCTCTAGATTTGGAGAATTACAAAGATGTATTATAAAATGTAACTAAGAGGGATATTTTGAACTTGTTGTATGAATAAAAGTTGTACATTATGAATTTTAAATTCTATCCATACGGTTAGATTTATGATTGCTATCACCAATATTTTTGTATAAATTTTGAACTCAAACTTCAATTTTTTTGTAATTCGATTACAAATAAGATATTGATGGATTGTGGATGAAATTTGTTGGTTAAAAATGTAATACTTTAAGTGTAGTGATTTTTGGAGATTTTTGGTTGCTTAACCCCTAAACGTCCAACCGTTCATAAAGTGGACAATGTACAAAATCAAACACGGATTTCTCATTTGTGACTGACTTTTTGATGTGTGGATTTTTTACTACATATTTTATGGGAAGTTAGCTTCATGTATGCATGATTTGATTAGAAAGGGGATGATTTGTGAAATTTTTATGCCTCATTTCATGTTGTAGTGATTCACCCAAATTTTCAAAGATTTCAATGTAAAAGTGCTCTTAAAAAAGTCAACTCATAAATTTAAGCAACCAAAAAATCTCCAAAAATCACTATACTTACAATATTACATTTCAACCAATCGCGACAAATTTCATGTACAAATTCTTAATATCTTATTTGTAATCAAATTACAAAAGAATTCTCAATTTCAAATTTCAAATTTCAAATTTTGTACAAAATATTGGTGATAGCAATCGCAGATCTAACTGTATGGATAGAATCTAAAATTTATAATGCACAACTTGTATTCATACATCATGTGCAAAATATCCCCGTGGGTTGCATTTTATGATGCATCTTTGCAAAATTGCCAAATTTGGAGAGGGGTGAGGACGTTTAGGGGTTAATAATATGAGTTGAATTTTTCAAGAGCACTTTTGAATCAAGATCTTAGAAATTTTTGGTGAATCACTGCAACATGAAATGAGGCATGAAAATTTCACAAATCATCCCCTTTCTAATCGGATCACGCATGCATGAAGCTAACTTTTCATAAAATCTATAGTAAAAAATCCACACTCCAAAAAGTGCATGACGGATGAGAATACATGGATGAAATATGTACATTGTCCAAAAAATGGACACATAGGCAGTTAAGGCTTAACCCCTAAGTGACCGAACCACCGTTTATGGTCGCAGCCCATTTTTACGGGCTGCCCAAGATGATAAAAATTATTAAAAATAAATAAAAATTCAAATAGGAAATCAAGTCTATTTTCTAACCCAATTTGATATGATTATCCTTAGTGGAGTTGAATCCAAGTGAAACCATATCATTTTTTGACAAAAATTGTAATTTCTATGAATTTTCAAAGTAGTGTGTCTTACAAATACAAAACAATCCCTAGGTGGGGGCCATGAGCATTTCAAAAATGCTCTATAATCATTCAAAATCAACTTAAAGTTGATAGCGAAGTTACCTTAAACCACTTCATTTACACCCAAGGAATTTACTTGATTGCTATACTAAATTGCTTTCTTTATTTTCTTTATTTCTTAATCATCACTTTGTGATTTCAATGTCAGTCATTGAAGTACCTAAAATTGCTCTATTTACACCCAATTCCATTTATCACTTACGGCATTTAGTGCTCTCTTGAAGTGAGGTGGAATTGGATCAATTCCAAGATGGAATTGGAAGTCAACTAATAAGATGCAGAATTGGGTTTTGATGGTTTAGTTATGTCCACCTTACTTTAGATCCTAATGCGGGGCATTGTGTTAACCGTCACCATGGAGCTTCCTGGTAGCAAATCAAGCATCCCGTACAGTTTCTTTGTTTTGCAAATAATTTTTTCATACAACAAAAATGATGATCTTACATTGCTGAAAACTTGCCATACTCCAGATTCAATTCAACAACCTTGCGCACGTAAACGCCTTCCATTGTGCATGACCACTCAAGCCTTCCGTTGAACCTACATTTGAATTAAGACAACTTATTTTATGTCTGGTTTGGTTTATTTACTATATTAGATATTGTAGTCAGGGATGTTTAACTCTTTGAAGTCTAGGTGGTCTGTTTTTTTAGTCATTTTAGGTGTGCAATGTGTAATAGCATAAAATACACAAGGAGTTTGAGTTTGTTTTTTAAAGAATCCAACAAATGGCACCACAACCAAAGCTTGGGAAGGCTTCCAAATGTCATCATATATAGCCTTAAATACACCAAAAACTATCATATACCATTGTATATACCACCATATATGGTTGTATATTTCTCACTACTTTTGAGCACATTTATTTATTGATTTTAGGATAATGCATTCATATACTATTGTTGCTTCAAACTTGGTGTCTGACTAAACTTAATCGAATATATACATAGACTAAGGGACGTGGCACAACTCCAACCCTACTTGTGCGTCACTACATACTTGCCAATAAACAAAAGTAGCCCGGACACTTCAACGATGAGAGCATCTTTTCAAGCAGTCTCAAACTCCACAATTATTGTACCCAAATGTCAAGTTTGACATGTCATGCCAAATTCTTTTTTTGTTAAAACCCTTATTTTCAACAAATGCCAAATTCTATAGATATTCTCTAAGATTCTCTCTTTTTACCATACAAAATAGTTTTTTTTTAATTTTTTTTTCCTACAACTACGAGCTCTTCTTTGTATAGTTATTTTTTGCCGATCGTGACGACTGACTACAATACGTTCAAATCTCTTATCCGTCGACCTATTTATGCAAAATGCATAAGTATGGCATGATCAAGAGTGGCGTGACGGACTCAGATTTTGTAAAATTGGCCATGGCAATATAAAATGTGACATGTATGGGTGGCGATGCTCATAACCCAATGCCTGTATTATGGAAACCCAAATGAATGAGGGAATGTGAATTGTCCCTATATTTGTTGCAGGTATAAACTGAGAAAAGGAATCAGTCTTCACCATGACGCCACGCTGCAAATACAGCTCAGTGCGAACGGAGAATCGTCTAAAACGGGGCCATAGAGGAGAATCATCCGCTTGCCACAGAAGTCCGTCCCCCACCAGGCACATCAAAAATTCTCCACCCTTCCCTTCAGGCCATCCAACTGTAAAACGTGACAAATCATACATCTGGTCAATCACCGCTTTAGAGGAAAAACCAGCATAATGGGGCGTAAAGTAAAAAGGCCTTCTCAGTCTCATTGTGGATGAGTAATCATTGGTTTAACTTATCAGTGCCAAATTCATCTGCTCCCTCTCACTTCTGTAAGGTAACTATACCTTAACCCTTAAAGGTCCAAAGAGCCCTTTCTGACCAGTATTATACACCAATATTCTATTGTATTTGGTATGGTTTCACATCTCATATGGGTTTAAGATCAAAAGTGAAGTTAAAATTCACATCAATATGATTTTAATGAGCTATTAAGATCTAAATTTGGAACTTTCTATTTACAACAAATGTCAAATATACGCCAACGTATCTACTATCCCCATTAGCCCTTTAAGGGTTAACCCCTAAACGTCTGAACGTGCCGTGGCAGTCAATAAAATACGGTGTATTTTGGTTGTATTTGGAATGGATCCACACCTTTAACGGGTTTGAGTTCAGAAGAGAAGTTGAAATTTATATCAATGCGGTTCTAGTGAATTCTTAAGATCTCAATTTAGAGTTTTTTGTTGATAGCAAATCTCCATTACACTACAACACATATACTATCCCCATAGGACGTTTAAAGGTGAAAGGGAGCATTTACCTTAAAAGCATGCATATCTACTATAGTGTGACATTTCATGGTTGAAATGTCACACTATAGTATATATGCATGTTTTAAGGTAAATACTCCCTTTAAGGTATAGTTACCCTAGCCTTTGAAATTATATTTTTACCCAATTCATTTGCTCTCACTTTTGTAGCCTTTGAAGTTTTGATTTTTTGGGATAAATGATCTAAAATGGACATGAATTTGGATGTTAACCCATAAAGGACAATGCTTTCTTGATTCCTACACCCAAAACCTCTCGTAAACTTCATTTTAAACACGATTGTCTTTTTTAATTTACTTTGGTTTAATTCTTAAGAAGTATAGATTGCTCAAAAAATATGCTTGTTTTGGCATTTGAAAAATCTCATTTGGTTCAACAGTGCAAAAGTTATGAGTAAGATTCTCCCAAAATACCAAAAAGCCTGTCGGGCTTGGTATGTCTTTAAGGGTTAGCTCCTAAAAGACCAAGAATTCATGTTTTTTAAATGACGAATTCAATTGATTATATTGTAAAATAAAATAAAATTAGATGAGATCAAATTTTATATCTTCAAAATTAGTGAAGAACATTGTATGTGTTGATTAAAAACAAATAAATTCAAACAAAAGAAGTTCACATATGACCTATTCAAAATGGTTAGAGAATCAATTTGATTTTTTAAAAATTCTTTAGGGATTAATGCTGTGTACATTCTGAAATTCATCATGTACTCATCGTCAAAGATTGTCTTGACGTTTATATAAGGACCATATCTAAATTAGGTGTAGATGAAGACAAGTACATTGACATGAACCAAGGTACACCGGTGATTAAATTGTCAATAAAATGCTCCACACTATAATCAACTATCTTCACTTACCATACATTTCAGTGGAGGTAACTAACTGAAATCACCATACTGTGGGTGGATAAATTGTTGTGGGTACATTCATCCATTTGAACACATTTTCATCCAAATTGGATGAAATATATCACGATAGTTTTGAAAAAATAATTATTTGTAAAGCCTCTTGTAAATATTGTGGGCCACAGTACATGGTGATTTCAGTGTAACAAGGGATGGGCACTGGAATGTGGGATGGTTGCAGATTCCCCCACCATGCATTTGACTGTAGTGAGATGCCGGTTAGAGGATCAGAGGATAGAGCTGATAATTGGAACAAGTGAACAATCCCGGGCGAATATTACCGCGCAGCCCAGGTGCCCATCGACGTCCGCAAAATCAAACTGGTAGGATCTCGACTGAATGGTTCGGGACCTGGCTGATTTCCAGGTCCCGAAAGCCCTGCTTCATCGTCGCCGTCGCCACTCGTATATATTCTCCACCATTCCCCGTGCCCGCTTTATTCTCAATTGCCATCGTCGCCACCTCGCCTCGTCGTCTCTGCTGGCGCATCCGGAAATCGGAATCTGCTCGTCCAGAGGAAGCCGTCGATACGATTTTCGGCCCATTTCATTGCCGGAGCTCACTACAGCTCGTTTTCTTGGTTTCCTTGGGAGCCTTTTGATTGATTAAGCGTTTGTAATTCTCTGTTTTAGCGATCATTTGAGGTCCGGAGGAAATATTGTGGAGACCGATTGTTCTATTGGATTTGAGATCATTTGGAGGTTGGTAATGAATTGTGAGGGGAAGAGATTACAGTAGCTTTGAGAAAAGAGTTTGTGCGCTGTAGAGACAGAGGAAGGCGAGTAGAGAAGAAGCGTGTATGTCTGATAGTGCGGGTCTAGGGAAGGAGTATCCGGGCATCGGGGTGCTAGAGAAGCCCTGCCAATGGCCTCATGTACGAAGTCGCCGAAGATTTGCTGCCACGCGCCCGCCGCTCCTCCTCTCCACGAGGATTTTGATGGAGCTGCAGCCTTGTCGGAATCAGCGTCTTCCTTAGGCATGGCGGGCGGAGGTCTCCAGCCTCAACCAGCTTCCGGAGAGGTTCTAGAGATGATGGGAGAAGAGATTTCTCAAGAGCATCACAGGAACATCAAGATTCCGTACGGGTCCTTGGATCCTGCAGCTACGATTGCTGGAAGCGCATTGAAAGGTTGATCATATTTTCACCCTCTCTCTAGCTAGCTTGACGGTTCCTTGGATTGCTGTGTTGCTGAATTTTTTTCATCCAGGTTGCACTAAGTTTTCTTCTTGACCTGTTAAGTGAAGTTAGATCCAAACACGAAAGATCCAGGTTCCCTTCTCTAGTATGTCTGTCAGTTAGTTGATGGACTGTTAATTCTACAGAGTCCAGACGGTTTTTCTGTTGAGTTTCTCTCCATTGTCTATTCATTTTGAGAGTGACTTGAAGCTGCAAGGCGCATTGAAAAGCTGCTGTATTTTCACCCGTGACGTGGATGTGGCTGCTCCATTGATAATTCCTGCTTTGCTGATTTTTTTCATTTCTGTACAACGTTTTCCGTACACTACGCAAGTGAAGTTAGATCCTACTTAGCAAGAGAGATTTAGACTCGAGGATCCAGATTCAGTTCTCCAGTGTATCTGTCGGTTAGTTGATGGAGTGTTAATTCTACCGAATCTATACAACTTGAGACCTTGAGTTGTTCATTTTGAGCGTGATCCAGATTCGGTTCTCCTGTTTGTCTGTCGGTTAATTAATGAAGTTTTAATTCGACTGAATCTACACAGTTTTCTTGATTGTCTAGTCATCTTGCAAGTGATTTTCCTCTACTGTCTAGGATACTTGATGATTCAGACAGTTCGCGATTAATCGGAACAATTGTACAAGCGTGCTTCGCTAATTAATTGTACAACGGGCTGCACTATATTTAGTCGATGATAACGTCGTAAAACGCTATGGCTAGCTGGTGAGGTACGTGTACGAACCGCTGCGGGATCTTATCAGCGTATACTTTTAATCATTCGAATAGTGAGCGAGGCGCGGGTACAACACGATCTGTGCATGTTATCTGCTCTTGGATGTGAAAAGCTCACCGGCAGATTCTCTGTTCTTGCTAGTTGCATTAGAGCATGAGTTTGAGATCACGTGCAGTGTCGACAGGTTACAGACTCGTCTTCTCTGACGAGTGGATTCCGTTTAAAGCTTTATTTCACGAGGTTTCATCCATGAGATTGAGTTCTGTTGCATTCCACTGCGTTGATGCATGAAAGCGAAGTAATTCCCTTCCAATTTCCCGTAGCCTGGAGATCAAGGTTGTAAGAAATTCGTTATTTTACGATCAGGTCAGCCTTACACCTATATTGGGAAGGAATGTGGTAACATCGCGCGATCCACAATTAGCCTTTAAACTCACAACAATAAATTAACTTTCTAATTAACTTATTCAATTCAAGGGAAGCATACTGAACTGCACTCGGGTGGCCTTGCAGGGGCCTTAAGTCGTTTGGTATGTGGTCCAACATGGGTCAATTAAATGTAGTGCGGAGTGTCAAATTTTGGAGAATCTCTTCTTAGCTTTCAATCTGGTTTCTCTGAACTTTCAAACTTAGTCCTAATTGTTCATGTGACTGACATCTCTGCAGGGTCGCAAATGCTTGTCTTGAGGTCGCAATCAGCACATCCTTTGGATCCTTTGAGTCCCACCGAGATAGCAGTTGCTATAGCCACTGTCAGAGCGGCAGGTGAAACACCCGAAGTAAGTGTACAAAAATCGGCCCGTCCTCTTCTCTTTCAGCTGAGAGTAAGGTTCGTTTGTGTTTCTTAAAAGGCAGGAAAAGTTCTAGACACAAATTTGGAGTTAGAAGTAGAGTGAGCTTGCGATGTTCCCTCAATTTCAGTAGCAAATATTTTCCTCAATGCAGTGATTAGCACGCTCAAATACGAACTTGCCTCTACTCTCATTGTCTGCATTGACGCTGCAAAGACCTGAATCAACATGTCTAGCTGTTTCGTCAGTTTTCAGATCTGAGTAGCTCACGTGTTTGCAGTTGTTTCGAAATATCTGAGATTTTTTTTTTTAAAGCTTTGAGAGGTCTGACATTGGTACTACTGTAATACCTACGGCATGCAGGTGCGGGATGGGATGCGATTTGTGGAGGTAGTTCTCAATGAACCTGACAAGCATGTGGTAGCCATGGCGGATGCATACTTCTTTCCTCCGTACCAACCCATGCTGTTTAAACCCAAAGGAAAATCATCGTTCTATCCTTTGCATCTACCACACCGACAGGCTAGACTTGTTGTGTACAACAAAAAAACAAACGTAACTAGCGTATGGGTGGTGGAGCTTAGTGAAGTTCACGCCACAGCTCGTGGAGGACATCACCGAGGAAAGGTCATCTCTTCCGTGGTGGTTCCAGATGTTCAGCCTCCCATGGTGCGTGTGCTAAAACCTTTGTGGTAGCCGATTAGCTTTCTCAGCGACTGGAAGGTTCTAAGGATAATTTCTCTAAGAGTGCTTTTGGGGCCATATCTTCTTGCAGGTTGTCAGGATGTTCTGTAAATAATTGTTTTTGTCTGTGCTGTGATGGCAGGATGCCGTGGAGTATGCAGAATGCGAAGCGACTGTGAAAGAGCATGCAGGCTTTGTTGAGGCCATGAAAAGGCGGGGAATCGATGATATGGATCTTGTCATGGTGGATCCTTGGTAAGTTTCCTAGTCTCACACTGCATTCATTCATTTGTGAAAGTCACAACTGAGCTGCATTGCACGGCAAACGCATATAATTTAACACTCTGTTTTCGCGCACTTAGGGCTTGTGCAATTAGTGGGACGGAATCTTATTTTTTCTTGAAAAATTCTTCCTAATGAGCAGACATGATCTGTCTTCTCATGCCGTTGTAGTAGTGCACAGCGTGTTCTAGCACTCGATGATCCTTCAGGACTTAAGACACATCAATTCATATTCTTCTCGTTACTATTTGTCTTCCATCGGATCGTTTCAGTGGAATGCCTTCCCATCTGATCATGCTTGTTACTTGTTATGATAGTTGACGACAATGACGTTTGGAGCTTTTCATTATGACGTTTAGCTGAGGAATTAACTTAGGATTGCTGGTGCGCAGGTGTGTCGGGTACTACAGTGAAGAGGACTCACCCAGCCGAAGACTTGCGAGACCACTGGTCTTTTGCAGGACAGAGAGTGATTGTCCTCTTGAGAATGGATATGCACGACCTGTGGAGGGAATACATGTGCTGGTAGATATGCAAAAAATGAAGGTGCAACTCTGACGTTTTCCCCTGTTTCCCGTTCGTTCAACTGTAGTCTTGAGACCTATTTGTTCTGTGTCTACCTGTTAAGCGTGTTTAGCGTGACCGAATTATGTTCCTGAAGATGTAAATTCTATAATATTGTGCCATTGCCCTCTTTCCTCTGTGCCATCTGATTGTTACGGTTCTTGAGATGGCAGGTAATCGAATTCGAGGACAGGTATCTGGTTCCACTCCCACCTCCAGACCCACTGAGAAATTACACAGCTGCTGCTTCTCGTGGCGGCGTGGATCGAAGTGACATAAAGCCCTTGCAAATTTCTCAACCCGAAGGACCTAGCTTTCGTGTGAATGGGTATGCTGTGGAGTGGCAAAAGGTACCTAATTGAGAACTTTATGACACCATGATTAGCCATAAAGATAACATGCTGTAGCTATGTAGTGACGAGTGCACAGCGTGCTTCAGATTCTGGATGAGAAAGTGATTAGCTAGAATCTGATTGTCTTCGACTAGCCGTGGAAATGCGCGAACTGTAGTTGACCTTCTACTTGGGGTAATGTTTTTGCAGTGGAATTTCCGAATTGGCTTTACACCAAGGGAAGGCTTAGTTATTCACACGGTCGCCTATGATGATGGGAGTCGAGGAAGACGATCAGTTGCTCATCGTTTGAGCTTCGTGGAAATGGTGGTCCCATATGGTGACCCCAAGGATCCACATTACAGGAAGAACGCATTCGATGCAGGAGAAGATGGGCTCGGAAAGAACTGCCACTCATTAAGACGGGTTAGTATTTCTGTGCTTCACCATGAGATGGATTGAATCGCTGCAAATCTACCCCTTGCTTCCTACAGCTTTAGAATCCGAATCCTTTTTTTCTGAAGGTTTCTCCATTATCTACCCTCTGCAAGTAGAAGACATAGACCTCAGGCGACTTGATTTGTGAGCTGAATGTCGAACTGCAACAGCCTTGCTGAGTTTAATACTACCTTGAGATGTTCAGGGGTGTGACTGTCTGGGCCTGATCAAGTACTTCGATGCTCATTTTACGAACTTCCATGGAGGAGTTGAAACAATCGAAAACTGTGTCTGCATGCACGAGGAAGATCATGGTGTGCTGTGGAAACATCAGGACTGGCGAACTGGTTCCACAGAAAGGCGTCGATCTCGGCGATTAACCGTTTCGTTTTTCTGCACTGTTGCCAACTACGAGTACGGATTCTACTGGCATTTTTACCAGGTTTGATGCTCTAACCACTTACCTGAATTTATGGTGTACCTGTAAAGAACTGTTTAATTTAAGAGTTTCGGATGTGCTGAGTTTGCACTTGCAACAGTTTTAGATTAAAGATTGTTCGTTTTTAGTGAATGCAATACACGAATTGTTATTTACCGCACGGTTTCTCTTCTTCTACTCAGTTCATATGGAACTTCCCGATCTAGCTCCAGCTGCAATCTATATTTTTCTTGAGTACACCTGGGAGTTGTTCTGGCGATAATACATTTATTGAGTGACTGCCGACTAACGCGCATTTCTATTTCTATTAGAGAGCACTACTACCTTTTTCTAAACCTGTCGTATGCATTATCAGATCTGAGGTTCTGATATTTGGAATGCAGCAATTTTTTAAATCGTATCTGTGACTTATTATTTTAGTTCAGTCGATAATCTACATCTACAGGTAAGTCGCTCAGTCTTACTCATCCTCACGTCCAGAAAGGGGTGACAAATACTGATAAATTTAACAGTCTTTCTTTCTTACGCCTTTAACTATCAGTATTTACGCTATGCCTTCATTCAAGACTCTGAATCTGTTGTGCTATATAAGATATTGACAGTTTTGTTTTAACGTGACGGAAATAGTCTGTGCCACCTTAGCGCAGATGAAGTTAGAGAAATTACTATCTGAAGTTGAATTTGCTTTGGAATCGTTAGGCGAATAGTTTAAATACCTGTTGCTTCTTTGCAATATAAAGTTAGAAAAGAGCTAGCTTTTAAATAGTGGTGTTGGGCTATCCTTTTGTTCCCAATTTGGCATATGCATCTTCAATATGGCCAGAGGTCTATTTCAGGAGCATAATGGGGCGTGGGCCATTCTTCGGTTACAACCGGAACTCTTGCAAGAGATGCATAAGTCTTGTCGTAGGGCAATGTAGACTTCGGGGAGTACATTAGATTCGAAACGGAAGACGAGTGTAGTTTTATGGAGCTATACGTGTAGATCAGCTGAAGTTTAGGTGGTGAATTTGCTTTTGTAACAGCCAAAGTTGTGGTCCGTGGCATAAAGCCACGTTAGCTGTACCTGGGCACTTGTTGCTTCCTCAGAAGCGTGACGAGGATCAATAAAGAGGTTACTGGAATTGCAAGAGTCGACAATCCGTGTGTCCGCATTTGAGCACCCCTTGCCTGCTTGGACACAGTGCTTTTTAGGGCTTGTTTCAAGTGCCTCCATTCTGCACATGCATGCACGCATAGTGTCATGATGTCATGAACTGGCTGTCGCAATCCTTCCGATTCACTGTTGCTTTTTCTTGCAGTTTGGAGTGGCTTTGGATTGCATATATCAGTCCTGTTTCTTTTTGCTCTTCTCGTTGGCTTGAATCACTTTCCTTTCACTCGTTAACCAATTTTTTAAGAATCAGAGAATTTGTATTCCATGGAAAGTAATTTGGAGTATTTTACAAATCCAAATCTGTCATTCATCATGCAGTGCTAGTTGGTTTCTCTTTGGAGATGCTTCTGATGCTAAATGTGGAGGCCCGTGTTTTCTGTTTTACTTCAAATTATTATTTATAGATTTGGGCTTCGTTGGAGCCGCCTCTTGTAATGCAAGCTCTGTAGGCAGCAGTAGTGCTCAGTTTCTAAACACCAGATTGAAATTTCTGTTTGCAGGATGGCAAGATGGAAGCTGAAGTTAAGCTGACTGGCATCTTGAGCTTGGGTGCTTTGAAGGCGGGTGAGAACCGGCGGCATGGCACTGTGATCGCACCCGGACTCTATGCTCCAGTACATCAGCATTTCTTTGTTGCTCGGTTGGACATGGCTGTTGACTGCAAACCCGGTGAAGGATTGAATCAGGTAAATGCCACAGGACGTTTCACAAGGAATTCCAAGAGAGGAATTCCTCTCAACATATAGATGGCTCTTGCATACTCCACAAGATGACTAGTTCATACCTGCATGTCAGTAATCATTATAGAATTAGAAGACCCTAGGCTCTGTTAATCAGCTCGTGAAGTATCCAAGAGCCATCTATATGGGGCTATGATGTTTCAGCATCTTGTGTTTGGACCACGAGTTTTCATGACGTTATTTCCATGATAGCCCGTTGTTTGACTTAATGACATCTTTGATACAGGTGGTGGAAGTGAATGTGAAGGTTGAAAAACCAGGACCTAACAATCCACACAACAATGCCTTCTTTGCCGAGGAAACCCTTTTGCGAACAGAACAAGAAGCTCAGAGGGATTGCAATGCCCTAAGCGCTCGACATTGGATTGTAAGTAGAATTTCTCCAGTCTTTTTAGTCCACCCATACATCTTGTCACCTAATCGTTGCCTTATTTTTACACGTCAAATTGCTGATTTGATGTTGGATATCCTTTCAGCATAGACGTTGAATCATCAGACAGTTCTATCAGAGGAGCGTGATGATTTCGGCGTAATAGACCAGCTAAACTGATTTGTCGTGTAATTTTCCGCTTTCAAACATAAGGACTCGTCTTCTTAGATTTTGTTGGCCTCTCTGAGAGTTGCAGATATGTCCATGAAACGAGCCACCTCCGAAAGATAATGACGCATAAAGTTCGTAAAAGTGTTACTGGTTTTCATTTATAGGACCTTAAGTTCTTAACCCGAAACACTAGCTTGATCCCCAAGTTCAAAGGCCTTACATTTTCTCACATGGGCATGTTAATACAGGAATAGCGACTCGCATAATTAAGCGAATACGAGATGGTAGCTGGTGTAGAGTATCTATGTAAACTTTCAAATCGATATAGTAGTTGACATGGTGGTTGTCGAATTCAAGTGGCAACACGAATCGTCTTATCCCGATGACAGACACAGTACTAATCAGTTTATTTCTGTAGGTTCGAAACACAAGAACATTCAACCGAACAGGACAACTGACTGGCTACAAGCTAGTGCCGGGCTCCAACTGTCTCCCACTGGCTGGTCCGGATGCCAAGTTCTTGAGACGAGCTGCATTTCTCAAACACAATCTGTGGGTGACCCAATTCAACCCTGAAGAGTGCTTCCCTGGTGGAGAGTTTCCAAATCAAAATCCACGGGTGGGTGAAGGTCTTCCTACTTGGGTGAAGCAAGACCGGAAACTGGAGGAAACGGATATTGTTCTTTGGTGAGTTCTTTGGATGTTCTCCGCCTATTTTTGATATATTAAGTTTATTCAAGGGTATGATAAAATGACATCTGCAGTCAACATTATTAAATGGATGTAGGCAGAGTTGTTGTCCCCAACCCAGTTTAGGAATTTTAGTAATAGCCTTCGGGTGGTTGTTGAGACTTGCGCCTTAATCACATCTAGTGAGGAGTCTCACTCTGTATTTGTGTAACTGCTGTGATACTATTTGCAGGTACGTATTTGGAGTAACACACATTCCTCGACTGGAAGATTGGCCAGTGATGCCTGTGGAGCACATTGGATTCAGTTTGATGGTTAGTGTGCCTTCTCTCCGAACCAGAGAACTCCTGATTTCAAATGAAACCATGTAGTACTGTAATCACTTCTTTGCATAGCTCGGATACCATTTGTTGAAACATTTATTAACCGAAAAAAAATTGTTGTGATGCAGCCTCATGGCTTCTTCAACTGCTCACCCGCCATTGACATTCCTCCAACGGACGCGACAGACGAGAATGGAAACAAGGAGACTTCCATGAAAGGAGGCCAGCCGGAGATGATACCAGCAGGTCTCCTTTCAAAGCTGTAAATGTGATGCCTGAGTAACCTGTGACATAACTGGGACGGTGCGGAGCAGCGGAGGCATTGTATAGGTAACTATCGTATCGAATCACTTCATTACGAGTGATCAATATCTCACAGCACTGAATGTAACCTATTTCAAGGGCTGATCCTGGTAGCGCATTCGAATCTAGAGCATGCAGATCATGGCCTTGTCAGCTGCTGAAACGGCACTTGTAGCATTGCACATAGGTAAATCAGCTGTAAACTTGCAATATTTTTCATATTTTATAAGGTGGATTTAGGGATGAATATTGGCAAATACAATATTCTCTTCTAAAACTAAATTGTAGTGAATGGAGAGTTTGAATGTTTGAATGAAGCACATAGCTGTCTAGTCACATCCACTAAGCCTTTGTACATTGACGGTAACATGGAAAATCTCCATGGCTTCTTCTCCAGTTAATGTCTTCTAGAGAAGTTGTACTTACCATGTTCAGAGTAGTGAGTGATGTTCATGCACAAACAGTCCCTGTGCATCATCTGCCTGAAGTGTCAAACCTTCGCCTATGAACTGGAAATGTATTTCACTGCTTCTCTTGGACAGTGGCAAACTGGCAACCCAACCTTCGTAGTCAGGGATCCCACCTGTTGGAAAGGCTAGAGTAGTCTAGATCAGTGTTCATACAACTAACTAAATTTAGTCATTTTCTAACTGTTTATAAAACTGGCTAAATTTAGTTCTTTTTCTTTTTCTACCGATTCTTGTGATTGAGCAACTTTTGAAATGATTTTAGCCGTATATTTTTCACATGTACAGTACAGTAGACATAGTAAGTAGTACAAGGCACCCCACACAATGACGAGTACAAGCCAAGAATTCTTGTAAATCTTGAGTTTTTAAAATGGATATTTGCTGAAATTTTGTAGATTGTAGGAATCCTTTTGATATTCTATTGAATTTCTCACCATTTTATCAATTTTATTAATATTTTCATCATTCTAGAAAGTTTAGCAATTTATTGAATGTCCATGTTGCCATTACAACTAAGGATAAAAAGTTATTTAATGAACACTTGTCTAGATACTATTAAAAAGTATACCTTTTGCAATATGAGGTAATTTTTGGTTTAATGGTGAAGGTAACTAAATATTGGGTGGGCAAGGTAATATTTGTCAAAAAGTTTAGTTAAGTTGTTTGGGATGTTCATACTCGAACTCAATGTACACTCTAACTTGGATAATATAACACCTGATAATATGACAACTTCGCTAATGCGACACTTTTCTCGTTTCCCAAACTTTTATAGTTCAAAACTCCCTCGATAATATGATTATGATACTCAAAAGAGTTAACCAAAAAGTCAGCCCAAAGAGGAAAGTTTTGGCAAACTCTTGTTGAATCTTCTTGAACTTGTATTGAAATATAAGTAGACCAAAAACTAGTCTATGACGAGTTGGGAGACAATCTAAAACAAGGCACTATCATTATTCTTCATACCTCGCTATGGCTCCCACACCTTCCACCAAAGCTCCCAACCTATGGTCACAAGGGGACAATTTATGACAACACTATTCAATCCAAATATAGTTCAATAGAGAGGGTTAGAAGTAGAGCAAAAAGGGAGGTTAGATGCACTTCTTTTTGGTTAATTCTAATAATGCGATACTTTGAGACCCCCTCCATTTGTCATATTATGTAATGAATTGCTTTGAATGATGGCTCCCACCATATTGTATACATCCATTGAATGTAAACTCACTTTTCCGTCATATGCAAATGGTCTCTAATTTCATGTTGGACAATCATTGGGACTTTAATGAAGAAGAAGTTTTGACAAGTTTTTAATTCAAAGATTGTTGGAGAAGCTAAATCGAATGAGAGTTGCAAATCTCGTTAACCCCTAAACGTCCCAGCGTCCAGTTTCTGGACGTTTGTTGGTCAAACCCAATTTTGATCTTGAAGATGACTTTTGTTGCTAATACATCCAACTAAGAAAATGAAGTTTATTAAGTCTAGTTTGTACTCCACTTTTCAAATCTTAAAAATTCCAATTATTGAGTATTTTATTGCTTGTGCAAGCTTTGTAGCTCAAGGTTTGAATTACACTACATAGGATGTTCACCTTTCGAATTTCAAAATTTAAATAAACAATTTCTATGGAAAACATATCATGTGATTCTCCATTGTAATTTGTACCTGCTCCCAAAAAAATATTAATTTTTTAAAGCTTTTTTGTAATAAAAATTATTTTTTGAAGTATTTGACTTAAAATTTTGTTAAAAAGGCCGTATTAAATCAAAAAAATCTGAAAATTTCAAGACTGATAGGAAACATTCAATTCCATGCTTGAAAAATATTACAAAATATATTTTGATAAATCTTGAAGGCTAAATTGTGTAGTTTGACTTTCCTACAAAGGAGTGGTACGTTTAAGGGTTAAACACCAACAAAGGTCTTTGCAATCTTATTTTCTTAGGTAAATAGATGTACCTTATTTTATTTTCAATTATTGTTGAGCGGGGAAATTTATTTTTCAAGTTCAACCTTGTATAGTTTACATATAGAAAGTAATAAAAGTTAATTTCTAAGTGATTTGATGAGTATTCTATAATCCCTCAATGATGCGACTCTAGACCCTCATTTGTCATATTATCAAGAATATGACACCTCGATATTGTGACACTTTTCTTGTTTTTCTAAGGTGTCATTAAAAAGGTTTAACAATATGTCATTCAATGAACTCAAAGATATGACGTGATCAACGATTCATCTTTTGGTTTCTTGTTGGGATTTAAAAGTGAACTAAAATTTGGTGAGTTTTGGATCTACCATGAGGTCTTGATGAAGCTACATTGATTTTGAAAGTATGTGCCAATCTTTACCAACTCTTTTATGACTAATTTTGTTCTACAATGTGAACATTTGATTTAAACTTTAACTCCTAAATGCCTAGAGATTTTGGACAATACACAAATGTGTTATAAAATGAGGCTTCTTTAACTAAATTTGAGCTTCAAACTCTAAAGAGTAAGACATCCTTATTAGAAGACGTAGACTGTATAATTGAATTTGAGAGAAAATGCCTAGATATTTTTCAAATGAATTTACAAGAAAAAGCTTTGAAACTTCACTAAAATTTCAATTTTGATACTCTCATCTTGTAATTTATAATGATTGGTTGAAATCATTATGCTTCAATAGTGGTGAAGTTGTTCACATAAATTTTATTATGGTTCGATAAAGATGTCTTGAGATCTTTTTGTAAGCAATCAAAAAATAACTTTATAGGTTGAAATATTGCACATTATGCAAAAGACGATTCAATGTTGTACTGTACTGTACAGTAGGGTCCAAAAATAATTCAATTTTTTTCTTCAAGCTAGAAACCATGATCTTTGAGAAGCTCCTTTGGGCTCAAAAATGCATCAAATCACAAACCGTAAAGTGCGTTGGAAAGGTAATAGAATCTTAAGTTTTAAGCTTCAACAATTTTGTTTTAGTATTTAATATTTTTGGATAAATTTTTTAATTATGAAAATTTTGTTTGCAAAATGATTTGAAACTTCAATCAATTATATTTTAGTCAAAAAAATCCCAAAAATCGTGATTCTTTTTTGTATTTGATTCTTAAGAAAATTTGTATGTTTTCTTGGTACATTATAAGTAACAAAAGTTGTATCCATTCTTGCCTAAAGTAAAGGTAAAAAATGGGGTTTTTTCATTTAATTAAAAATAGATGAACATATTCTTTTTTAGATTGAAACTCATATGTATGTGTAGTGCATCTTATATACTAGAACATATCCAAATTTGGCTCATAAAAACTTAAATTTCTCATTGTAATGGCAATACATATAAAATTGAGAAATTCCAATTATTTTTGGACCCTATTTTACATTATGCACTTTTGGCCAATCATTCCCAAAATTCATAAGACAATGAGTATTTAAATTGTAATTTTTCATATAATTAAAACAACAATCTCTTATAAAATCAAATTTAAACATATCTCAGACACTATTACATAATCCAACTTTATGGATGTCATGGAAATGTCATTATCTACAAATTTCATTTGTATGTCAACCTCAGAATGGATTTAGTACGCATCTAGTAGCTCAAAACTTTGGAATTTTATAGTCAAAATGGAAGCTCACATGTAATGAAGGAGCCTATTAAATTCAATTTTGAATTTTTTTCCAGTCTGACTTCACTTACGTAAAGGTAACTACCTAAAAAATTCATGTGAAAAAAACTACATTGCATGAAGAAAATGGCAATGACTATGTACAATACCTGGCCATAAGTTTCCGTCACTATAGAAACATTGCAAAATTCCAAATTTCGAAATGACACTAAAGGTGGTAAAATTATCCAAATCTAAAATCGTAAAGTGCGTTGGTGAGATACTTGAGTCTTCTTCAACAATATGATAAGAAGTTTCAATATTTTGAATTTTTTTTATGAGATATGAAATAAACAAAAAAATGAATTAAAAGCTAAACAACTTTGGATTTGAAACTTCAAAATTTAATATCTTAGTCAATAATGCTTCAAAATGAATGTTCTTTTTTGCACATGATTCTAAAAAAAGATCCCCCTTCCTTCTATAATGATTATTATATCCTTTAAGTAACAAAATATGTTGCTTCATATGTTTGAATTAAATAGGTCAAAAAATGGGTTTTAATTTCAAGTAGAAGTTATTCAAAATGAAATATTTCTTTGTCAAAACTCATAGGTATGTGTAGTGTATCTTGTGTTCTCCAACTTGTCCAAATCTCACTCAAAGATCCTAATTATATCAATTTAGATGTCCATTTTTCATGTCAAAAGAAGTGACGGAAACTTATGGCCGGGCACTGTACATCATTCAGAATTTGGATGGTTAGGCAATTATGAGTTAAATTGCATTAAAGACGCTTAGGATGAATGATTTTGGTAGGGAGATTCTTAGAGCCAATTTCCATGGGTTTGAGAAGCTGCCCATGGATAGAAATAGGCAAGAAGAGGGGGAAAATGAACCTTGGATTTGTCTCATACCTGGTCATAAAGTGGTGCACACTTTCATGGACTTGCATAAGGTGAAACATGAACAAATTTGATTGGTTAGGAAGAAATTGCCATGAAGTCTTGGGATTGAGAATCCTCCATACTTCATGACAACTTCTCCACCACTTTTTTCACAACAGCTCACTTGAAATGTAGAACTTGGTCCCCTAAAGTTCCTAAAAATTTGTCTCTTAGTGAGAAACTTCATCCATCAAGCCTTTTTTTTTTTTTTTTTTCCTGCTCCTCCATTGTAGGGTGAATTCTAGGTAATCCTTCTCAACACTACTAGCAAAGCCATCGCTTCTCACTCAAAACAATATCACAGTTCATTGTACAGTCGGGTACAACATGCTTACGAATTTTTCAATCACTTTTCACTAGAAAGTTCAACAATTTTTAGGAAGCTCTAGCATGCTCAAAAATGAACCGATTCTGAAACCACAAATTGCATTGGAATTGCAATGAAGCGTGCTTCAACTTCATAATAAGTGAAAAAAGAATAATTTAAAATCATACAACAATTTAGATTTCTTTTATACACTATCTATCATTTCATAGTGAATCTTTGGAAGACAGTCAAAGATTTTTTGCATTTAAGTACAAGTTATGTACCATTAAATACGAGTTGTAATTTTTACAAATGGTGGCAGCACTAAATGGTAGATAGCATATAGAAAACATCAAAAAAATTGTATGATTTTCAATTACATATGTGTATATGTAATGATGATAAAGTAGACTTTAGTGTGATTCCAATGCAATTTACAATTTGAAATTCCGTTCATTTTTGAGCATACATGAACCTTCCAAAGTTCCCACAAATCTCAACTGGATCCAGAATTCGTAACCATCTTGTACCCGACTGTACACACTTGTCCTACATGACGAATCGCACTCATCAAGTCTTGAGCGCCTGGGCAGTGAGTACGAAGTGGTGCCATTTGACTCACCTACCGAGTGAAAAGCGACACCTTCTCCTTGTAGTGCAAATTCTTAAATATACTCGTGACTTTGTCTATATCCAGCTCCTCAATGCGCTTGATCACAGTCCCAAGGCTTTGCCTGCAAGTAATTAATCCCATCACGACTGATGATGATTTTCTTCTACATTACACGATTGTGAACCATGGCGTGGCAGCATCAGTGCTGGAGGGAGTTATGGCAGTTGCGGAGTTTTTCACTGTGTCTCATGATAGCCTGCTCGATCTGTACGTCGATTTCATGAAGGATCGATGTCATGCAAGGATAAAGGTCAATGTGTAACTGTAATCTCACAGGGAACCCTCACAGTTTGACTCCGGGGCAAAACTCGGGTGGGGGGTAAAAATGAGGGATTTTTACCCCAGGGTAGTTTTTTATTCGCCCCCACACCCGTCAAAAGCACCATGGTTTTATCCCGATGAACCATGGTTTTACCCGGTAAAGGTTCCAGAAAGGGAGTCAAAGTTTGGACCCCGACTCCCAATCTGCATTTTCCATCATAGTGCTAAATGGGGTAAAAAATGAGGCCAAACTATCCACTTTTTACCCCGGCAAAAATCTCTGGGACCCCTGTGTCTGTTACTCGCTATCAAGGGGACTTGCCTGCAAATTGTGAATTGTTCTAATCAGCGTTTTTTTTTTTGGCGATAAAAAGTTGCTGGCAGCTCCTTTGCAGCTGCTTCCAAGCATCTGCCAGCAACTTTTTGTCGCTAAAAAAAAAAAAACGCTGGTTCAAATGGTATCCGTAACTCTTGTAAGGCTTCATGCTATATAGAAATGAATCGGCTCTGCACTTTTTGTCAAATCGTCTTCGTGAATGTGTCGTGATCAATCCATACTACTCCCAGCGGTGCACTCTACATTATGTTTGAAAATCACCTGAGTTCATGACCCCTCTAAAAAAAACCCATGTACATACAAGAGTTTACATGTCTAAAAACTTTTGTGTACAGATCTATATGTTTGATGTAAGTATGTACGTCAATACTTTCAACTCTAAATATGTCTATTGTATACAACAATGTTCAAATTAATACCCCTTTTGTGCACTCATGTATATTTTCACAAATTTAACATAGTGCACCCCAAGGATACTACTTCAATCTGCATAGCACATGAGATCGTTCCAACTTTCGTATACCACAATTGTCGCTGGCATTATCCCCTGCAATGCTTTTGACTGGAGGGGACTTGGAAGTGGATCCATTGACGGATATCAGGAATATCATGTACGTTAAATGGTCAAGAGTGTAAAATTTCACAAACAACTAATTTTTTACTCTTTTAAGTGTGGAAACTAAAGAAGATATTATCAACTGCCAGCTTAAATACATCAGAGATAGAGCTAGCCGAGTTTTGCAAGCAATAGTCATGTGTAGAAATTCTGATCCTGAAAGAATCATTTTGAGTCTCTATATGGCAATATTTGTTTAATTGGGACTTTCCACCATATTGGGACTCTTTGAAATCTACAACTGACATAGATCCACTGAGCAATTGCCTTTGGACAAACCCCGGGACAAACAATCCTATCCAAAGCCAGCCTGTGTTCTGAGCATTGGTTTGTCCTCACCAAGACATACTTTTTGCAGAGAGTAAGGTAGAGGGCTCTAAACCCGCCACAATTCTAAACCCGCACTCTACCAAGGACGAACATTTTGAAATTTTGGATGTATCCATGGTGAAGAGCACCACTTTAGAACCCATGTCATTTCAACTTCAGAAATTCATAACTAATTTTAGGAACATCCAAATTTTTTGATTCAAAGTATGTTGGTCTTTGCTTGGATTTGTCTTCCAGTGAAAAATCATGCTCAGTTCTCCCTGTGTCCTCATAAATTCACAGCCCTTAAAGTGGCGGGTTTAGAGCCTCCTACCTCAGTGACTTAGCATAGCAACGTAAATCAATACACATATATGTTTCATCCACACTACACAAGCTAGAACTTTACACATGCACAGGACAACATTCGACATTCCAGAATGTTCACCTCAACATGCAAAAGACAGAAATTAATGGGTACAGTTGAGCTAAATTATATAATGACTAGATCACTGGTTTCAACTTGTAAAATACACGAACCTTACACATTGGTACTGATACCGATAGTATTAAATGATGTACATAATCCGTGGTGCCTTGGAATATTAACCCCTAAACGTCAGAGCGTCCAGAAAGTGGACGACTAACAGATTCAAACCCTTCTCACGTTCTCATCAATGCTTGGATGAAAGTCATCCATTTTTTTGGAGATTCTTCATCAAGTTGTTGTCCTATCTAATGGTTGGATTTAGTCATACTTGATTACATATTTTTCTCAAATTAAAAATGTAGAAGTATGTCAAGTCGTTGACCAAGCCAAAATTGCGTTGACTGTAGTTCAAAAGTGGCCTTGCAAAAATGAGGTCATAGATTTAAGAAATACAAAAATTTCAAAAAATCACCACGTTTAAGAGTATCTCATTTCAAATTCATTCCAACAAATTTTACTCAAAAAATATTAAAATTTTGTTTGTAATCGAATTTAGAAGGAATTTCAAATTTTAACTTTCAAATTTTATAATTAAAAATTGGTGATAGTATTAGTGAATCGAACCGTATAGATGGAATCTAAAATTTAAAATCTAGAACTTTCGTTTGTATATCTATTCCAAAACATTCTTCTAAATAATACTTTACGATGATTTTTCTCAAATTGTCAATTCCCCTGGTACGTTTAGGGGTTAATCTACAATTTCCAATTTCCATGGAATAAACAGCATGGCTATGGCCACTAGTGCAACAATTGCATCAGATTCCTAACTATTCTTCTTCACTTGAATCAGATGCACTTATTGCCCACAACTTTGACACAAGTTCACAAACTATGCAACAAAATGCCAACATTACAAGTTGAATTTAACTCCGGACATTACAACAAAATGGGATGTGACAAACTTGGGTAGAACAGACATGCTTTGTAGAATTATTAAGAAAAATTCAATCGGTGCTTGGAAGCAAAAGTTATACCGCCCTTAGTATAATTTTTTTGACATATGGCCTGATGGCCTGATATGGGTACCCCTTCCAAAAATAGTGTGATTTTTGAGAAATATCTTTTTGGTAAGAAAAAAACATTGAAAAATTACAAAAGTTAGAGGGTGTCATAGGCACTATGGCTGCCACTATATACATCGTGTTAAAGACATAATTTCTAGCACACATAAAATGAGTTAGACATAAGTCACACTATGTGACTTATATCTATGTGCGTAAAAGTGATACCCATATCAGGCCATTCTCCTACATAGAAAGCTTTTATTCATTCTATTTGAGTAGATGATGTGAAAATTATGAAGAATATTTTTTTGCAAACAAATAGAACTTCCTTTTCAAAAAATAACATATAGGATTCGTTTTTGAACTCATTTTTCACATTTAAAAAAAAAAAGGTTTATATAAGGTTTGGATTTATTTCTACTACATTCTTGCTATTAAAATTGACACATTTCGATTCCATGTGAGAACTATTCATGATTTCGTTTTTCCTTTCATCTTGTGCCTACTTTTACTTAACAAATTTTCAAAGAATGAAAACTCCTGAGTTTTTTTTTCCAAGATTCTCAATTCAATTCTCTAGCATAAAGAATTAAATTGTCAAATTTTATAGTGAAAAGAATTTAAATAAAGATTATTCAAAGTTTGCTTTTTTATACTTTTAATGCTAAATATTTTGCAATCTATGTACTAGCCAAAGTTATTGCAATTTGTATCACATGTTTTGTACAAGACCCAATGGTTCATTATGGAAAAAATAATAAAAAATAAAAAATGAAAATTTGGCATAATGCACTACAAAAGACATTCCAGTGACGACCTTATGTTGAAGCCAGTTTAGAAAAAATGGTATTGATGACTATAGGTTTCACTTATGGATTTCCCACGCTTATAGAATATGTAACCGAGCTTACAAGCTGACGAGCCGCGAACCTTCAGTCAACGGTTTTAGAGTAGGATTTTCTATGATGTAACCTAGCCTTTTATATCCTTGAGTGGTCTTTCTACAATGTCCTTGAAGACCATTATGCAAAATAACCTAGCCTTTCACATCTTTTCAATTCATGGCCTTTTATGTGGAGAGAGAAGTGAAGCGCTCATTTATAAAGTGCTAATTTATGAATTATAATTATGATTTTGAATTATTATTTTTGATAATTATTAACATCATATATTTTGTCAATGGTAGTGTGGAGAGAAGCGGAGCCCTACTTTTTTTTTTGTGTTTTGAAGCAAAAACACCTTTAGTTCTTTAGAGTCAAAAAACAAGGTCCCAATTTGACATTAGATTTTATTTTTGTTAGTCAAACTATTTAAGATTGATATTTTATATCTTAATACCAACCTAGAGGCTCGGGGGGTGCACTATACTAAATATGTGAAAGTATATGTAAGGAAACAAAAGGGGTATTAATTTGAACATTGTTGTACAAAGTATGCATATGCTACACATATTATAATTTGTAGTTACGTACATATGTGGAGGGCCCTTTAAAAATATAGAACATTTGTATTTGTATAGTAGTGTCATTGGATTTTAAAGCATAAGTTTTTATATTGAATGCAACTAGGACATGATCTTACTAATCATTTGATGGTAGCCTTGAAAACAATAATTGCATAAGCTATTATGATGTATATTGTAGAATCAAACACCTATAAGGTACATTAGGACGATGAAAAGACTTCCTGAAAGACTTCAATGACTTTGTCAATGAAAGCTAGGATTTTTTAGCATCACATATATGGTAGGGGTTGATTGTCACTTAAAAGTAAATTTGTACACATATGTTAAAAGACTATATGAAAAGATTTTATTTTTTTGTATATATATTCCACTTTTTTTTATCATTGTAATTGTATGTGTATTACTTATTTCCATTTTAAAAAGCTTCTATATAGGGGGTTTTTTAACTTTTTAAACATCATGCACTTTTTCTTATTTTTGAGGGTCATTTTCACAACTTTCCTTTCATTTATTTATTTTTAATTTCTTTTTGTACATTATAGTGTACACCAAAATGAAGCAAAATATGTAATTTACTACCGTGATATAATACTCTAAGTGTAGTGATTTTTGGAATTTTTTTGGTTGCTTGATTTTATGAGTTGATTTTTTCAAGAGCACTTTTGAGCTAAGATCTTAGAAATTTTTGGTGAATCAATGCAACATGAAATGAGGCATAAAATATTCACAAATCATCCCCTTTCCAATCGAATCACAAATGCATGAAGCTAACTTCCCATAAAATCTATAGTAAACAATCTACAGTGCAAAAAGTGCATGACGGATGAAAAAACATGGATGAAATCTATACATCATCCAAAAAATGGAAGCTTAGGCAGTTAAGGGTTAAGCACAATTTGAGTCCAATGTGTGTCAAATGAAATTTTCTACCCATTTCATTCAAAAGTTTCTAATTGTAGATTGATCCCGACATTCAAATATGAGAAAAACATAAATAGTAATAGGAAGAGCATATTGTGATGACCTACTTTGGAGCAATAGAAAAAATAGTTAAAATGATCAATTGGGATAAAATTTAACATATTTGGCTTCCTATTAACATGTATTACTTATGAAAAGCAAAAAAAATAAAAATCTCATAGAAGTGAAAATACGAAGATGAAAATGACCATCAAAAATGAAGAAAATCCTTGAACGTTCAAGGGTTAACTGAGGAGCCCAAAGTCCTGGTATCTAGGATGTTTTTTTTTTTGCTTTATTTTTGACACAAATACAAAGAATCGTATTGCAAGTGGGGAGAAAATACAACCAATCCTAACCAAATGCAGCCTGGGAGGAAGGGGGAGGGAAAATAAACACTAGTAGAAAAAGTGGCACTCCCCAAGAACATGCCCATGCAAAATCACTGTACATGTGTGGAATTGGGCACTACTTGCCTGGGCATCTCCCTCGGCAGTGCCACCTTTTCTACTACACTGAATGGCGTATTTAGTGTCCTGGGACACTATTTCTAAACCCGAACACTATTTAATTTTAGGGAGATATAGTGTCCTCGTAAGAAAAAAGACGAATGTAGTGTTCCAATGACATATGGCAACTTTATAATAAATATGGCATGCCACCTCATGTCACTCTCATTACTTGAAAAGAACATGGCACTCTCAATGAAAGTGAGAATGACAAGTGTCAAACTCCTATGTAGTGTCAAGGGACACTATTTCTCTTCACCTTTGAACGAATTGTGATAAA
Source organism: Pohlia nutans (assembly GCA_022496805.1). Classification (NCBI taxonomy): domain Eukaryota; kingdom Viridiplantae; phylum Streptophyta; class Bryopsida; order Bryales; family Mniaceae; genus Pohlia; species Pohlia nutans. Next base: position 10,722,729 of record CM040105.1, read on the forward strand.
AGACATCAATTCTTCTCGGACACTAAATACGCCATTCAGGGCCTCTTTACACTAGAGGCGAGAAGCCGTGAAGAGAGAAATTTTAGCCAATGGGAGGTCTAAAAACCGAGAAGACCAAAGAATGTCACTTTACACCCGAAATTTTCAGTCCAAGGGACGAAAGGAGGAGAAAATGACATGGACAACACTTTTGTCCTTCGTGGCAAGAAAAGTAGACATTTTTCAAGGCCCCCGGATTGTGCGTCAAGCCCACCTCAAGAGGTGGATTTAACGCAAAATCCGGGGAACCGTTTGGCCAAAATTCTCACAACCAATCATTTTTTATTTTTTAAGAAATATGTAAGAATTTTATTTTAAAAAATCAGCACTTTATTTTGTGGCCCCTTCTCACTTTACACTATATCCAAAGGCCATCAAGTTCAAAGGTTGGCTTCTCAAGGATGAGCCATGGCCCTCGTGAGGTTTTCTCCACGGCTTCTCGTTTGTAGTGTAAAGAGGGCCTCAGTGTAGTAGAAAAGGTGGCGCTCCCCAAGGACATGCCCATGCAAAATCACTATGTATATGTGGAATTGGGCACTACTTGCATGGACATCTCCCTCGACAGTGCCACCTGTTCTACTACCGTAGTAGGAAGGCAGGGTCGGCAGAAAATAATTCCCCAAAAAAATGCCGGAAAAATAAATAAATTTATCAAGCGTTTTGTCGAAATCAACAAAAATAAAGTCAACAAAAATTGTAGACAAAAAACAAAGGAAAATGTTTAGCTGCTAGTAAAATTTAATGTTAGTTATTAACCCCTAAACGTCTGGTGGGAACCGTAGTGCCAGCTCCGTATGTAGTTGATACGGTGCTGAACATGCGACTAGCGTGAATCGGATGAGAAATTCAACCGTATCGATTGAATGGTGAACCTCGACAGATGGTAGCCTGAAATTTTGGGCTCGATCCACCGTTTCCCCTTTGCAAAGATTCGTCTGGTGACTTGACTCCAGATCGTAGACCTCGGCGCGCCGATACGCAGGGTGACCCGGTGAATGGGCAGTTCCCGATGACATACTCCCGAAAGTGGCAGTACTGGGTCCTTTCTTGGACGCAGGATGCGCACCACGTAGCATCAGGGAAGGGCCGGAGATGGCGGGACTATGGGAATCTTGAGGGACGGCAGCTTCTACGCAATACCCTGTGCCCCACCTGGCAGGTATTGTTTTTTTTTTTTTTTCTGAAACAAATGAAACGGAATTTCTTTGCAAAAGGGCACAATACATACCCCGCAGCCACATGTGGCCTGGAGGGGAAGGCAGGCATTGTTCAACATAAAATTAGAAGCCTCTCTGTCTTTCTACACTGAGTCTATCTTGAACTAGAGTACTACGCCTATCTACAAAATGGCTGCTCCAACATAGTTCATATTTGGAATATGAATCCGCCAAAAAAGTCCCTGATGACCCTCGTCACTTCATGCGCACCGAATCCCTCGAGCTGCTGGATCAGGTTCACCACCGAGCCCGCATCCTTGTACCCCGGCCAGCACAGACGGGTGATTTCATGATTCAAAGTCGACGGCGCCCTGCCAAGTATCCAGGCTGGGTGTGTACTCGCACATAACACGTCCCGTCGCACATGAATTGGCCCGCACAACCTCCACAAAAACAACGAGTAACTTTTCTGCAAACAACACAAGCACGACGAGCAGATGGGTGGCCTTCAATCCTGTGGAACCCGGGGGGAGCGAGCCGTCGGTGTCGTCCCCTTACGTGACCTCCGGGAAAGTAAGGGCCAACCAGATGCATTGCGAGAGTATAATGCCAAAGCACCCTTGTCCAGACTGGGAAACCGGCGTTCTCACAGTCAGCACGGTAGAGCAGATACGAATTCAGGGTTGAAAAATCAAGTGTCCACAAGAGAAGTCGATGCCACCACTTGTGCGTTGGCAGCTGAACAGTGTACTCCCCGCGTTGCTGGTCTACAACGTCAATCCCGCGCATGAAATCTTGATACTCCAACAAGATCGGACTGGTAGGGAAATCCACCCGGTCAGGTCTTCCCGGAACCCACCGAGCAGCCACACAGTTGGGGTCACAAGGATTAGTTGCAGTGGACAGTAAAAAAACGGGTTTAGAATCGACCCAACACACAGCAGCAATTTTCCTCGACCTGTGCATTTTCACAACAACTGTGCCCCGGGGAGGCAACTGAGTCTTCGGGAAACCTGCTAGTGACGTCGGAAACCCCCGGGATCCTTTCTTCACGGTGCCCGTCGCAAAGAATCCCCGCTCCAGCAAAGACATGTGGAGCTTGACACCCGTGAAAAAATTGTCGGTGATGACCGTGTGTCCTCGGTGTTCATATCCCTTCACAACTTGAAGAACCGCATCCTCTCCTACAAGATCGCCCTCTGGCCGATCGTGCGATGAACCCAAATACACGATGCAATTCTGCACGTACCTACACAATGGCCAGAAGATGAGGGTCATGCGCAAAACCAACATTCTTCAGCAAATGCCCATTAGAAGGAGAAATACTGTGATTACATTGAGACCCACACAAAACTTAACCGAAACATGACACTAACCTTGAGGAGCTCGAAGCCAGAGCCCAAATTTTTATGCCAAAACGGCACGGCTTTGACTTCATGTACTGTCGTATTCCACAGTACTGTCCTTTATATGGAACCATGATTTCGTCTACTGTGAGTACGCGTTCAGGATTGTAGAGCTCTCTTGATTTCTGTGCAAAATCCTCAATGAGCCAGCGAACTTTTCCAATCTTATCGAACGTTGGGTCCTTGGAATCTTGCTGTAGAGTCTCATTGTCAACTAAATGGATACAACGAACAATAGCTTCGAATCGCGTCCGAGTCATGGCAGTACTGATTAGCGGGCATGAATAAAACGGTCGGCTATCCCAGTACATCCTTCGATTAGGAAGCTGCTTCATTCCCATTAGTATCAGAATGCCGAACCAACACAGAAGCTCAGGCTGGTCGATGTCTATCCAATCTGCCCGTCCATTGGTCAGGTGCGGCTCATCGTAGTCCGTTTGAGCAGCATACCTGCGAAATGCACCAAAATTCTTTATACACAACACAAGTTTATTCAATTTCAAAATATTACTCAAAATAGGATGAAATCAAACTATTACGAAAAACGATTGGGTCGGTTACAAACGAACCTATTAGTCTCCTCGCAGATTCTAGCAAGAGTTGCAGGTGGCCAAAACTGTAGGAAGTAATCTTCGGGGTCACCTGGATGGCACGGAATGTCGAAGGACCTGGTTCCGGACCTGTCATCCTCCAAACACCGATAAACACCTAACCTCGCTAAAAACGATAAGCAGTAATACAAATATGCACATGAACATATATGAATTTGCGGGAATTTGAATAATTGTAATGCGGAAATTGGTGAAGAGCAAGTACCTGTGAAGTCCCGGTTGCCAAGCAATGTGAGCAAAGGCTCTTGCCACTGGTCATTAGCCCAAATCTTGGCAAAATCCCATGACCCGGTGTCCTCCTCCTCATCATATACACCCAACTCTCGCAAAGGCATTTCGGTAAATGAGCCAGAAGGAGAAGCAGTGTCACATGGGCTGCTTATTTCGGGAAAATCCTCCCAAGTGGCTACCCACTCCTGATCGCTCAGATCATCCTCATCTATTCTCGCTTCACGTCCTTCACCATCAGCTGTTACCGACTTAGGAGTAGAATCGGCTGCGTTGTCTATTCCAAAGTCAAGGACACGAGTAACCCCTGAAGCTTGTCGGGTTTCGTCTGGTGCAGACTCCACAACCAACACCTCCCTCTTGCCAATGGTGCCACCGAAATCAAGACAGAACATCGGTTGACCATGCACTTCATGATAATAGCGCTGCAGCACTTGTCCACTCAGGTGCTCTACGCCATCCGACAGCCCTGGATCAAAACCCAAGACGTCCAGTTTCACAAGCACCCATTGCTCACGGGGAAACGCGCGTGCATCAACCCTGATGTGATCATTCGATGGGCTCAGTCCAGTACCGGCAGGATAGCCTGCCATCATCGCATTACTCCTTGCAGTCATCCCGCGTTCTGTGAATGGGCAGCTTGCTTCCCCACAGTCGTGGCGGCTTGAGCAGTATTCACCCAAACTTTGGCGTTGCTGTGTGCTCACCGGTGGAGCTCCAAGCGTGAAGTCTTCAACGGAAAATCGGCACACCCCATTCACTGGCAATCTGAGACTAGGATTGCGCACCCCACTTCCACTTTGATGCTTTCCAATCGCGTGAGGTGGCGGGGTGACGAACCCGTCCACTCCGACTACGTTGTCATCACTGGCGCTTAGATCAACAGCTGCAAAGTCGGGCACTTCAGTCGGAATCCGCCCCACCGTTCTTGGACGCAGCAGCACCGGACTTGCACGATCCACACAAATTCGCGGCGGAATCCACCCTTCTGGTGCAGGATGCGGTCTAACCGCAGCTGAACTAGCTGGCTCACTACGCCCACCCCGCGTTCCTCGCCCACCTCGCCCCCGGCGGCCTCCTCTCACACTTCCCCGCCCTCGTGACTCCAAGTCGGCCGCGCCGGCAATTGCCATTTCACCCTCACCAAGACATGCCAGATTCACTTTCCCTCTTCCCCGGCCAGCACACCTCCCACCACCGCGCCCACGCCGACCACCTCCACGAGCACCTCTCACACTCTGTTCCGGCCGCGCCCCATCGTGAATCCCGTCAAGGTTGCGGGTGTTCTCTGCCTCGCTTCGACCCTGAAGCAGTGTTGCTTGCTCCCCCCGGCGACCTCGGCCGCGCCGACCCCGACCTCTTCCCCTCGAGCTTTGCCCCGTCTGGCCTCCGCGTGAATCAGGCCGGAAGGATTCTTCTTGACTGAGGCGGGGCGAGAGCCCTCCAATCACTACCACCCGGTGTGTCTCCTCTTGCAGCACCGGAATGGACGGGACATGGGCCTCGAACGAGGCTGATGGTTGGGCCTCGAGCTGGCTGAGTAGTCCCTTGGTCACAACCGAGCACTGGGGGGTGATCGCAATTGATGCCTCCGTCAACTGTGCCCGCGTTGTCTCCAATCTTCGCTTCAAGCGTGGTTGCGTGGTTGCGTGCTTGGAGATTGGCGTAGCGCACTCTCCATCGATTTCTCCGGGGACTTCTCTCTCTCTCTCGCCATAATGCTCGGCAGGTGCGTCTGGGAAGAACTTCTCCCGAATGAGCCGATTCACCTCGACACTGAACCCTTGTGGATCCCCTTCCTCTAATCTCTCAGTCCACCCCAGCAATTTTCCACAATGCCGCCGAAACAGGTAACGATGCCACTGGGCCTCTGTTTTGCCACTGCTGCGATGAGTACGAGGAGGAAGGGGTAATCTGCACAACCACTCTACAGAGAGCAATCCCACAATGCGCCTTGCCAAAAGTTGTGAGGCTCCACGATCCCTTGCCCACGAATATAAGACTTCTGCCTCAGCTTCTAATCCGGCTAGCGCAGGTGGAGGTACTCGCACTGAACTCATCATGTTTGCGCTGCAAGACACAACACAACGCAAACCACTCGCACACAACATTCTCCAACTGCCTTCACCCACTCGCAAAAGTTATTACAGAGGACAGGGTGCACACAATTGAAGCCGCCAAATTTCTTAAGACCCTATCGTCCTTCTACGTACAACAATTCTTGCAACTCCTAGAAATCATCAAATCCCACTGTCCAGCATTCTCCTCCACGCTCGCCACTCCCCCCCAACTGAACGCGACCACTCTCGTCCGGTCCAGTAAACCCTAGACTGCTTTGAAAATGGCCTTGGCGCCAAGGCTAGAATCACCAACTCCCGCCACTCCAGATTCTGTCCTCCCTCAACGGCCGTGTACACCGTGGCACCCGTCTGACCCGACACACTTCCGGGTCCAGCGTGGCCTACAGTATTCTTCGGACCGTAGTCCCATCCTTGTACAAAAAGCTGCAGCAGACAGCTGGGTACTCTAAATCAGCAGCCCCGTATATCATTGGAAAGCTCAGCTTACAAATACCATTCCCCTTTTGAACGTCGCAGGGTTTAGATCAGTGCAAGTCCGCCAAATACGCAGAAAAGAGGCTGTATTTGCCACAGTGGCTGTTTCAGACGTTTAGGGGTTAATAGCCGAATTTTTAATAATTATTTTTGAAAGTGCCGACCCCTACTTTTTGAACTTTTATTAATTATTCGACACCAAAGTGCCGACCCTGCCTTCCTACTACGGTAGTGGCTGCATTGGCATGGGAAATGAGGAAGTGGGTGGCATGGGAACCGTTCCCATCATGGGAACGGGAGCGGCATGGGAACCTGACTTCCAACCGGGCAGGAAGAGGATGCCCGAAGCCTGGCAAAAGGCGAAAAGGCGATTTGCGTCGAGCCCTCAGTGGCGAGCGACGCCGCGGCTAACTAGCTGTGCTGCATTCTCTCGCTCCACTTCTCGCACTTTCCTACGTATTTTCTTGCCTTCCGAGCATGTACTCGAGATTCATGGAGTTTCCGATCGATCGAGTTGACCCTGTCCTTTTTTAGAAAAAGCATTGTGAACTATATTTGAAACTCTCACTGAAGCCTTCAACAACGAGGATGACGTACCCTTCCTTAGCAGAAGTTGCTTTTAGGTCTTGTTCCCTGCTGTAGGTTCCTGTCATTAATTTGCGATGATTTAATTCATCCCTCTGTACAGTACAGAAACGAGATGCTCATAGAGCCGTGAATGTTTCCTTTTCCGATGTTAATAGAGGCGAGATGTTAACCCCTGGGTGTTAACCTCGGTGTAGAGCCGATCTTCTTGTTATCCTGAGCACTGTACTTACTGGAGAATACGAGGTTATAACTCTCTGAACTCAGATCCCTGAATTCAAATCCCTTAAAATCCCTAAACTGTGTTCTCTGGTGTTTATTTCTATGTGGTACTCCTTTTTCCTTCTATGTTGTATTGGTAAATGCAAATGTGGCTTTCTTTGTGTTGAAGACAATGTATGCCATCTGATGAACTGACCGATCTCGAGCTAAGATTATTTTCCGAAAAGAATTGACCGGGCGTGCGTGCGTGCGTGTTGCAGATGAGATAGGACATAGAGCCTGGCTGGTGATTAGAGCTCCATATTTACTGCTTGGCTCCAGAAGGTTTTGATATCGCTAACGATGGGGAATCAATTTACGCGCTTTCGTTTGAAAAAGAAGCAGAGTGACAAGAAGCCGAAACAAAGTTTCAATAAAACAGGAATTCTGGATGAGCAAACAATCAAGGACCAGGCAATGGCAATGGCAAAGCATGAGCTGTATATTGCTAGTTTAAGTTCGCAGAGCAAAATGCTTCAAGAGACTTCCATTGACCCCCCTAGACACAGTTACTCTGGAAGGGCAAACTATGGGAGGCTCGATTTTACAAGGAGCTACAGTACTCAAGTTCGGAGGGACATTGACTCCTTGCTCGACCCCGTGCCATCAATGCACCTAAGAAAGGTTCAGTTCATTTCTGCAAATTCTTTAATTGTCATTCATATGTATGTGTTAGGATTAATTTCGAGCCTGCAAATCAACTGTCAATAACGTCTTACGAATTCTGACAACGTTATGTTAATTTGATGACAAGCAACGCGTGGAAGGCAACTCTGTAGGAGCTCCTGCATCTGCTTGCACCACTTGGAACTTACATTTTTCTTTACTTAGGTGTACTTAACGATGGCCGTCTCTTTGAATTTCAGGATAGGTACATGGATGTGAGCCTGGAAAGTACACATTTCGTATTGGTACATGGAGGAGGTCTAGGAGCATGGTGTTGGTACAAATCGATAGCTTTGCTTGAGGATTCCGGCTTCAAGGCCACTGCAATTGATCTAATGGGCTCTGGCATCGAGCCAACAGACCCCAATCGTATCACAACCCTTCTGCAATATGCAAAACCTCTTCTGGATGTCTTGAAAAAAATGGAAACTACACCTGGCCATGAAAAGGTTGGATATCTAACCACTTCCACTATCTGAGTTGCATGAAGCTCACGAATGCAGCAGCTTTCTTTCGTTTGGCTCAATGCTAATTTGAAGTGATACTATAGCTCCAGCCACAGGTATTGGAAGTTGAAAGGCGTACATGAATGAATTGTTTATGGAGCTCTTCTACCATTTTCACTGGTTAGTGATTATTGTCAGTTTTCGAACATCATAAACGTATATTGAGGTGCCGGTATACAGACAGGAATTCTATGTTCGGGAACCTATAAGGAGCGCAAAAGAACAAACTTTCAATATTTTAGTGCTTGTGCTTTAACCATGGAGGTCATGTTTGTTGACAGGTGATCCTGGTCGGTCACAGCATAGGGGGTGCATGCATCTCCTATGCGATGGAGTGCTTTCCAGAACTGATTTCCAAGGCCATCTTCATTGCAGCAACTATGGTCAGCAACAACCAGAGCGCCTTTGATATTCTTCAAAAGCATGTAAGCTCGTTCAATTATCTTGACCGAGTTGAAATTTGTACGTGGACATTGAAAATATGTAAGAACTCCTTAGCATCTTATAACCACACCTGCCATGGGTAAGAATCGATCATTTCAAAGAGTGTTCGTACAGTCAATGTATCTACCACATTTCTGTGGTAATATGCCATTTCACATATTAGATTCCAACTGCTTCCTTCTGGTTCTGCTTTAATGATGAAAACGAGTCTTTGTGTAGGTGCAAAGTGCAGACGCTCTCATGGCGAAGGCGCAAATATTTATTTATGGAAACGGAAGAAGGAAGCCACCAACTGCACTTACGTTTGACAAAAGTTTAACGGGGGATCTTTTCTTCAACACCTGCCCAGCGAAGGTAATCCTTACTACCTTACTTCCTAATATGTGGCTAGACTAATTGCAGCAACGTTAATTGCCACCCCTTGACTACAGCAAAAGTTGGCACTGAGAGGAACACAATGAAAGAGATCTCACTACCAAAAACGGGAATGGGATTTCGACACTTTCGTTGATACTCTTTGGACACACTTTTTATTTCTTACAGTAAAGTGTCAAAAGAAGGAATTCTAAATGCCATTGTTTTTTTACACTTTAGTATCGAAAGAGTCATAACCAGTGGGAGGGGTATCACAGATAGATGCTCTTTCTTTCAGCCATGCAAGGAAAGGTACAATGTCAAATTTTGCAAATGGAAAAACAACATCCATATGTGTCAAAAGAAAAAGGAATAACTGTCGAAGTAGCCCCCCTCTACTTTTTTCTGGTAGTGTGTTGTTTTCGTCTAAAGAGAGCTAGCATTCAATCTTTGGCAGGACGTGGCCCTGGCAACTCATTCAATGCGAGCAACGCCGTTCGCCCCTGCCATGGAGAAGCTGTTGCTGACGCAAATGAATTACGGCGCGGTGAGGCGATTCTACATCTCAACCACGGCCGATCAAGCCTTACCGTTCCCAGCCCAACATGCCGTCATCGAGGAGAATCCCCCGGAACGTGTCTTCACCTTGCGAGGCAGCGACCATTGCCCCTTCTTTTCCAAACCTCAGTCCCTGCACCGGCTCTTCCTTGAGATCGCCCACATCAATGAGAAATACTAGGTGTGGTATATATATACAGTATATGTATTTTTCCTACTTAGCTGTGTTCAAGGGACTGTCCCTTCATTTGCATCAATCATGCATTGTTTGGTTTGCAAATCCTTAAGTCAGGCTTCTTGTATTGAATTCTGCCATAGCAACAGTCTTTCTTCTGTCATAACCACAGGAATGCTTTAACACAGAATCTGTCAGTGCAGAAGTCCAGATGATAACTGCGCTTAGAGATGATTCTTTCTGTTCTAAGAGCATCTGAATTGCACTCTGAAGGTCATCGGAAAATTACAAGGCATACCATGTAGTTCCCCACCAACATCATTGAATTAGACTCAGCAAATAGTAAGGGTAAGCCACTCACAAGTTACCATGTATAGATTGTGCAATTATGATATGCAATTAAGAAGAGAAGATACATTAGCTTGAGTTGTTTTGAGGGCCTTGAACTGGGTTGTTGTATTCAGTGTCTCCCTCCAAATAAATCGTTAATCAATCCGTGCACATCCATTTTTCCAGAGCCAGAGAGCTATCCAAAGTGTTGGTGGCGATGCTCTAATAGAGTGTCGTCAGTGTATGAATAGAAACAAGAAGATGGGAACATGTCAAGCAGAGTTTGTCCAACCAAGTTTCAAAGTATTTCGTATTACAAACTCTCACTGTTTCAAACAACAAAAAGCAGGGCGGGTACAGAGGAAAGTAGAGAATTGAAACTCTTGCCCAAGTCTTTGTGTGTGTGCACTTACTGCTTCCCTTAACCCGCTTTTAGAAACTATTGTCGAGAAGTTCTCTCCAGGGAAAGATCATGTTGGGCCAAAATCTTGTCTCTCGTGTGTTGGGGGCTACGGTGGAACTTCGGGTTGATACCTACGGGAGCTAAGCTGATTTCCATTACTAAAAGTACAATATGGAACATGTATTATACAAGTTGATGTTCGCTGAAGCTCTGCAAACTTTACTGAATGGATCAGTGCCACTCACATGGTTGCTCTTGTATCATACAATTCGGGAAAAAAAGGTAACAACAAAATCCAGCTCCCTGACGCCGTACGTACAGGCTTGAAATCGCCATGAATCGCCTTGTTATCATTGAAATGTATCCTCAGATGTCTTCACATGTTCTCCTTGCTGATGGCAACTGTTGTCCGTATCAGCGTTGAACAATAGTTGAGAATGGATTCAGATTCGTACCAGGAGTGATTTTCCATCATGGGGATACCCCAATGCTGATCGATGCGGTACACTTGCTTCCTGCTGTTGAAAAAGTGCCTCGGCCTGAATTTCGAAAGTCGTGAGCACGTACTGTCGTTCTCCGGACAGGCCGAGATCTGGGAGTACTCTGAGCCTGTGAGAGGATGTCGAATTTGAGGGACGTTCACACCCTCGTACCAATCGAGATTGTGTTAACCAAGGGACGTTCGAATCCACTCACAATGTTCGCTTCTCCTCAGCAGGGTCAAAATTAGCAGCTGCTCTATGAAGGTGCTTCCGAGTGTCGCGAGCTGGAAAGGGGTTTATTCTTCTTCCCAGCTACCTCGCAAAATAGAGATTTGGCCTTCTTTGAACATGACGTCTTCGTCGAGTTGTTGTAGCTTTCGTCGCAAAAGCTCCACCTCCAGGCTCATGTGCAGCGCCTCGCGGCTGATGCTTTCAACCTCCTTCTCGCGTTCGCTGAGCGTCTTCTCCGAGTCGGCGATCTGGGTTCGTGCATGCGTTTGCCAAGCTAATAACTGGTCGCGGTCCTTCCTCAACTCTTCGTAGCTCTGGAGCATGGCACCGTACTGCGACTGGCAATCCTGTAAGTCCGCTTCTTGATTCAGAACATACTCTTGGAGCGTGTCGTAGTGTAGAGTGCGCTCGTCCATTTCCGTTGCCCACTCCACCATTTGTTCCTTGAACTGATCCAGGGCGCGGATGGCCGCGTCCTTCTGCTTGATTACTGTCGCAATTTGCGCCTGTTGTTGCTCACATTCCAGCTTTTGGGACTGGAGAGATCGTGCGAGGGTTTCGTTCTGCACGGAGAGTCGAACCACACACGCGTTCTGTGCGCTCACTATGGCCGCCAAATCCAGTAGCTTGGGCTCCAGCATTCTGAAGTTGACTGACCTCCTTGATTCCAATGCCATTTTCTTCAGATTCAGCAAGGATTTCAGCATCTGGTTGCTTGTACTGAGAGCCTCCACACGCGTTTCCAGGTTTCGAACATCGTTCTCTCGCGCCTGCACGAGCCGACGCTCCACGTAGAGCTCCTTCTTGAGTTTTTCGTTTTCTGTCATTACCTCGGCCAGCTTTGTTGCGGACGCCGCTATGACCTCCTTCATGGCTTGTCTTTGTGTTATGGAGAATTTCAGTTTGGTGGATACCATTTTAAGCTCCTCTTGAAGCTCTTGAACCTGCTCAACGCTGTCCACGCAGTCAGCACATTGGTCATTGCGCCAGCACAAGAGCTTCGTCTCATTTGGGTTATTGCATTCTCCATTTGCTTGATGATCGTCGAAATCGTCAGGGAAGGTGTTTATCTCGTGGCTCGCACAGAGTAATTGCAGTTTCTCGACCAGTTCTCGAAGCTCACGCTTCTCCTCTTTGTGGCACACCACTTGGAGATTGTTGGCACACAATGCTCTTGGAGGCTCTCGGGGGCTCTTCTTCTGCTGCAGCTCGATGGTAAGCGCCTCTGCGTCTCTTACTTTGTTAGATAAATCTTGCAAATGGCGCTCCATTTCTTGGACTCGTTCCTTCATGGTCTCCTCTCTCGCTTCCATGGTCGCCACTTGAGTTGAAAGACTGTCATTCTCAAGCTCTAGTTTCTTGACTTTCTCATTCAGCTGCTTCCCATCGTCGAATCCGAATCTGACATACTCTCCGCATAAGAGATCTGAAATTTCCACAAGTCTCGCCTTGGTTCCGCCCCGAAAGAACCTTTTCTCATTGAATTGCTTGGCAAAGTTTTTTGAAGCCATGGACTGCTGAAGTGCATCACAGTCCTGATCGATGTGAAGAGTCGAGTTGATCGCCATTCGAAATATCTCAACCCCTTGTTTCTCAGGCGAGGGTCACCCTTTGACTCGCCTAGCCAGTAAGATGCAATACGAGCTTGTTTGGTAACTGCATCAAAGTTTCAGCAGAAGTACAAATGGTGAGAATGGAATCCCGGTGCTACATATGGACATGGTTGACTGAAATGCTGTGTACATTTGAAACAAATGAATTCCATCTGTCGGAGATATGCACAAGCTGGCTACTGCATCAAGGCTAGATCAGGAACTCTACCCCGAGCCTTGAGGAGTGGGGAATTCCTTATGCAAATACAACAAATGCTGTAGCGATCGCGATACATATTCACGCGCTCAAAATTGCCCACATTCACGACAATATGATCGAAGGGCTTTCAAGCAAGTTATGATAAGAAATGAATTACCTTAAAAGAAGGCGTAGACGGAAATGTATGCCGGCCAGTAATAAGAATGCTGCACCTCTATGCATCAATTCCTCCAAAATCTCCTCTGCAACGTCCTCTGCAAATCCGACCAACAGGTCTTCGTCAAGGAAAACGAAGGTATCAGAGCTATGTAACAGGAGGAAATCAAAATGTTATGCTTCAGAGTCTTCTTAGTAGAAGCAAGGGTGGTAATACGTGTTCAAACTTTAAAGCTCAAGCTTCATCAAGCCTGCCTGAATACTTGGCGCTCCTAACTAATCATCTAAAATGTGGCCAGTGCCCGTGCTGTGTTCAGAAACATCGATACTCTCCGGTGCAGCTATTCAGGAGACCTTTCCCAATGGTTGAAAACATTCACACCACTATTTGGACACGAGACTTCCTCGGTTTCTAAGAATAAACTCTGAGCAGTCTTGCATTATACAAGAATCTTGGAAAATATCGCTTCTCTCGTCCAGAAATGTGGTCTAAGGTCTAAGTCATGTGTATCAAGAATTTTGGACCTAAGCTGCACTAATCGGTCCAAAGAAAGCTTCTACAGTACAGTTACGCTCAGAAGAATTCAAGCATAGGTTCCAAATTAACAAAACTTGAATACCGAAGTCGTTGAAAGATAGAGCTTCAAATGTCCTACTCTTACTTTTCTAGTGGAAAAAAAAAAGACATACTGAGCTTCTAATCTGGCTACTGAAATAATATAATCCAACAGGAAGTTAAAATTCCTTCCCTAAGCAAAAGACAACTGGACAATAATGGCACGTCAAACCATAGCAGATAGCATGTAGAATACAATTGTCTCCCTTATGAAGAGTGCGAAATTATATGAAGAGGAACTCACGAGAAATAAAAGGTCATTACTACATAAACTCAACCGAAATCCCTTCGACGCGGTTTTGATTCTTCTCTTTGCAGCTTGCAACACCACCATTTCACTAGTCCGGTCGCCTCTCTTAGCTGCGGAAAAGCAAGAAAAACACATTTAGAGTGGCATCACTAAATAGAAATCCGAGTCACTACATTGAATCTGATTAAAGATGAAACAGAGATGCGATCACCTTCATAAATCTTATTTCACAAAATAGCAAGTAACACTGCAATCCATCGACCAAAGACCAAAGAAGTCGTTCCTCATTTGGCGCTAAAATTTCCTCAAACTTTAGCGCCAAATGCATCAGGTGCTGACTCATGCATGAAATCTTGAACTCACCCTGTACAATCGCGCCAACCTTCGGTTCAAAGTAAGAAGCAGCTCCTCCCGCCCGCCCGGTAACGGATTGTGCGTCCCCGACCTTCAAGAAACTGATATTTTCCAACTCTTCAAGAATCCAACGCTGTCGCTGACGACCGATCGTATTCTCAACTGCGCTCGACGGAGGCTTGTCACTCTTCAACTAAGCAGAAACCGAAGGTAACACCGCAAGAAGCTTAATGCCACAGTTCTTCGTCAAAATACTCCAGTCCAACGCTAATTTCACCACGTATCCTTCCACGTCCTTCAGTAGTAAACTACTAATTGACACTTCTTACGCTCTTAACACAGTGTCACGTAACTCGTGAAAGAGGCACAACTTTAGGCCCGAACCTGTAATTTCCTTTGAACACTGATCACTTGTGTTTCAACACACCAAAAGTCCTTCAAAATCCTGAACACCTACTCCTAGAACAACAGTTGCTGGAATCCAGTAACACGACCTCGTCAAGTCTCCCAAACGCTTCACAACGGGTCAAAGCTACAGGAATTGATGTTTGAGACTAAAAATTAAAAATGCTTGATCAAAAAGCACTCCAAAATCGACTCCGCTTCAAGAAGTCGAACACTCACGCTCATCAACACCAAAATGCTCAAGAAGTCCTCCAAAATTCGCCAAAAGCTGCTCTTAACACGAAATTGCTTCACTCGATCACTTACAAAACAGTGACAAAAGCTTCTCAATCTCCACACATCGTCAATGCTTGATAAAAAACACGCGAAAGTTGACTCCGCTTGAAGAAATCGAACTCTCACGCTTATCGACTCCAAAATCAGCAAGAAAATGCTCAAAACGGCCCTCCAAAATTCACTACACGTGAAATTTCTTCGTACGATGTAGTGACAAAGAGCTTAAGCCCGCCCCTGCCAGCTTCAATCTCACTGTACACACCGTCAAGTCCAAGTGTTCCTGTGCGACAAACTCAATCATCGTCTTCCTCCTCTCGCACGCAAGAACGACGACGACGTATGCCGTCGTCTGTAAAGCACGCACAGACTTAATTCTACACGGAGATAGTGAAGAAAAATTGGTGTAACTCCGTAACTTATGACTGCGTCGTTGAAAGAGGTATTTCTTCTGAAATCATGTCCATCAGAAAAGTGGCTGGGCTGGCCCGACAAAGAATTCGCAAAAGCAGGAACATCTCGAGCACGGACTCGGTAAGTACAAGCAGCTACAACGAAGCTACAAAAGGAGCTTGTGACTGCGGTGTGCTCACTAAACTCTCACCAATTCCTTAACTCCCGTCCTGGCTTCTTGTTTTGGCAAGGTCGTGACGAAGAAGAAGACGACGACTTTTTAGTCATTATAACTTGGCTCAAAAAACGAGAAAAAACCCCAAAAAAACCAAAAACAATGGCGTATAAGTAAGTTTTGGTCTTAAGGTGAGGAAAAGTATGTGAATTTAGTTTTGGTTTGAGTTTGGATTTGAGTTATCTTCAATTGTTCCGGACATTTGAAATTTTGGAGGTAACTTTGATAAACTCTAGTTGTGGAGATATTTTGATTTGAATATTACTTCCTAAAGGATTTTTATATATTTTGGATGCTTTGTTCTTTTTTAGTAAGATGGTGATTTCTTAACTTCTAAAAATTCCCGAAACCCCATATACATATACATATTGAAATACAATGGTGGTTTCAATGTGTTGGTTTAGTGAAATATGGTAGCAATTACGTACTTGTACACAAAAATACATGGTTGTAGTGTATTTTCATACTCCCTCCGTTTCATAATAAGAGTCCAAAATCACATTTTTTTTTGCATCAATTTAACCTCTAACTACCTAGGCATTCATTTTTTGGACGATGTACAAATTTCATCCATGTTTTCTCATCCGTCGTGCATTTTTTGCAATGTGGATTTTTTATCATAGATTTTGTGGAAAGTTAGCTTCATGCATATGTGATCTGATTAGAAAGGGGATGATTTGTGAAATTTTTATGCCTCATTTCATGTTGTAGTGATTCACCCAAAATTTTGAAGATTTTAGTATAAAAGTGCTCTTAAAAAAATCAACTCATAAAATTAGGCAACCTAAAAATCTCCAAAACTCACTACACTTAGAGTATTACATTTCGACCAATCACAACAAATTTCATCTCCAGATTGTCAATATCTTATTTATAATCAAATTACAAAAGAATTTTGAATTCTAGGTTTCAAGTTTTATACAAAAATATTGGTGATAGCAATCATAGATCTAACCGTATGAATAGAATCTAAAATTCATAATGTACAACTCTTATTCATACATCAAGTTCAAAATATCCCTTTTAGTTGCATTTTATAATGCGTCTTTGCAAAATTGCCGAATTTAGAGATAACTCTAGGCATTTAGAGGTTAAGAGTCCACATTCATTGTATTGTCTTCCTACATTGACACCTACTCATTCATTTTGTTGCCTTCCTACATTAACTTCTTACATTTTTCATTCCTTTCCATTGAGACACTCAATTTTTTATAAAAGAATTGTATTTCATCCCTTTCAACATGGGCTCTATTTCTATCTTAAATCTCATTTTTTTCTTCAAAGTGGACTCTTCTTATGAAACGGGGGGAGTATTGTTTAGGGTTTAATACAATCAATGAAGATAGATAGATAGATAGAAACTCCGGTCCTCTTTCGAGGCCGACATGAATAAAGTGTTTGTTCGTCTTAACAATGAATCAGTGCCCACTAGACATAGAGCCATTGGTACAAGACTACTTCCCATTCTCGAGAAACAATCAATAAACCTAATATTCCTTTTGTAATTTTTGTCTTTTAAAAAATAAATTGCATTGAATCTTATTATTGGTGTCCCATGATAAATAGTGCATAATATATTTATAGTGTTAATGGAAGACTTAGAGACGGTAATTGCATTAGCAATAATGACATCCATAGTGGAAACTAGCTTGTGTGAGTTGCATCAAATAGATGAAAGAGTCTTCAACGACTTCCTTAAAAAGTAACAAAGTATTTTGGGTTACAAATATTGAAAGTCCATTTTTTGATGCCTTTTTCTCTTGTATACATAAGTTTTGTTCCAATAGCCCTTTATTCGGTGGACACTGGGTTATTGACATTACGAACGAACACTTTATTCACACCGGCCTCAACTGGGGTCCAGAGTTTCTATTATTATTATTATACATAACATATGGTATTACATGTGTGTGTATGTTTTTTTTTTTGAATGGTATATATACATCTTGTCATTTTTTTAACTATACACATGTATGTATAATCCTTTTTTTCCCTCTTGAGAAAATATACATGAGTATGAATTATAAAATGACAAACACACATAGTATAGACTTTTAATAAAAAGCGCATCCCTTGGGACAAACATACTAATATAAACAATCCATTTCCTTTAGGTATATGAGAAGAAAAACAAAAAACAAAAAAACAAAATAATAATGATGATGATGAATAAAAGTTAATTAAAATGAGCAACAATGTGAGAAGAAATTAGGGAAAATGGTGTTAGAAAGGAACATTAGAAGAAATTTCAAACCTCCCAAGGGCTACGACTTCAGCCAAACTGCCATGCAAAATAATTAATAATAATAATAATAATAATAATAATAATAATAATAATAATAATAATCCAATCTGGCATAGTCAAAACTTGGCCACTTCAAGTTTTTAATTGTTAATTTTTAATTTAGTTTTTAATTAGTTTTTAAATTTGATTATTATTATTATTTTATTAATTTATATGCATGGCAATTTCAACATCTTTTGGAGGCTTCAAAATGCTTGTAATGTTAGTTTTGATTTCCAAAAAGGAATATCTTTACATGATGAGTCATTTTTAATGACCATCTTAAATTGGAGTAATTTTTTTTTACAATCATTGAGTTTCATAAGAGCACTTCTTTTTGAGGACATATTAATATGATAAATAATATATCATTCTAGATACTTACAATACAGTAAAATGTAAAATTCAGTCAATCATGTAGTCTGTCAAAAAAATTTAAGAGATGATGAGTCGTGCCTAAAAATAAGTTACCGGGGATCTTTGGGGAAAGAGTTGAGGAATCCAAGGGAAAAGCTAAAATGAGTGGAGGTTGGTTCTTTTACAACGACGTAGTGAGGGTTAAAAAATGAATAAAAGTGAACAGTATTTATTATTGGAAAGGTTGAATGAGCAAGTCAGTGACTGCAAGCCGCCATTGAGCTCATGGGTGTAGTATTGTAGATACTGGATTTGGCTGTATGCATTCATGTATACATCTACGTACATTGTATACATCTACGTACGGTGTAGATAGACGAAGTGTTCCATGGATGGACATAACATTTAGTAGCATTCCGTCAGCCACTCTGCCTTTTCATTCATCATGTGATTTATAGTGCATCATGTGAATTCCATTCATATAGTGCATTAACCCCTAAAGGTTGGGCCTATGACCATGGAATCATGTTTTATTTGTCACACTCAATTTTGCTACTAAAAATGATACCAGAATTCAAATTTATATTTTTAGTAGATGAAGTCACATGTCTACTACAAATCATGAATTTTTCATAAATTTTGGTGAAAATTTGATATTACTATGGTTTTATGAAGTGATTGTAAAGAAAATCTATATCAATTACCAAATCTATATCAATTACAAAATGTACTAGAAAATTCCCATTTTTTTACCTAAGATGTAAATTACAATAAAGAAAAGTTTAGTTAATGACAATCATCCGTGTATCTAAATTTAGAAATTTTGCTACACCTTGGTGATACCTACTGAACTTGTAACTACAATAAAACACTCAATTTTCAATTTTTTCCAAAAAATCAAAGTGGAGTAGAAACTAGACTTGGCAAGCTTCATTTTGCTAGTTAAGCTCAAATGCAATGGAACTCATTTAATGGCCTAAATTTAGTTTAAGTAGAACAAGCAAAAAAATTCAAAATACACTACACGGTGAAAACTTGAAGGGGTGGCATCACCAAGCAAAGCCCTTCACATAAAGAATTGGATGGAAATCATCCACGCAACAGTTAGAATTGAACAGTCGACTTCATTCATAAGCCATTTTTTGGTCTCGGCGGCGTTTAGGGGTTAACCCCTAACTGCCTAAGCGTCCATTTTTTGGACAATGTACAAATTTCATCCATAATTTCTCATCCGTCATGCACTTATAGCAATGTGGAATTTTTACTGTAGATTCTATGGGAAGTTACCTTCATGCATATGTGATCCGATTAGAAAGGGGATGATTTGTGAAATTTTTATGCCTCATTTCATGTTGTAGTGATTCACCCAAAATTTTGAAGATTTCAGTGTAAAAGTGCTCTAAAAAAAGTCAACTCATAAAATTAAGCAACCAAAAAATCTCCAAAAATCACTACACTTAGAGTATTACATTTCAACCAATCACAAAAAAATTCATCCGTAGATTGTCAATATCTTATTCGTAATTGAATTACAAAATAATTTTGAATTTCACGTTTCAAATTTTATAGAAAATTATTGGTAATAGCAATCATAGATCTAACCGTATGGATAGAATCTAAAATTCATAATGCACAACTTTTATTCATATATCAAGTTCAAAATATCCCTCTAAGTTGCAATTTATAATGCATATTTGCAAAATTGCCGAATTTGGAGAGGGCTCTAGGCATTTAGGGGTTAAGCGCAACCCTTTATTTTTCATTTTTTAGAGAGTGGGGAGGATGGAGAAGGAAGCATGAAGGTCATAAACCATTGTTAATGGAGGGACAAAAGAAGTGGCGCAGTGTTCAAAGAAATTTTTATTCAGGTTGCCCATTTTCTATTGGTTAGCCATGCACCATAACATTCTTGGGTTAAAGTATTATTATTTATAATGTTGCTCTCTTAAAAGTGAGGGACAAATGGGGATGTGTCAGCAAAGACTATATGTGCATGGTTACCTTCCTTTCTAGTTTTGCAAAACCTCCATCTGTGAGAAAACATGGGTAGGTACTGATTGTTTTTGGATGATAATGCAGAATATGTTGCACATTTTCTTCAAGAGCAAGCCAGAGCCAGTGAAAGCTATTGAATGTTATGGAGTTCAAAAAGGCTCGAGTAGATTGACTTGACATGTGATTTTATTTTATTTTTTGATAAATGGACATTTTATTCCAATGCGAACAAAACAAACATCAAGCCAAGGGACAAGCCCTGGTGGGGAACTTGACATGTGATAAAAAACAAAGTTTACTCTGAGTGAGATCCTGTCACTTTTTTCACTGTTTTTTTCTCCAAAAGTTACATAATAATGTCCCTTGGTCACTCCATGATTTTGGGGCCCTTGAGCCATTGCTACGCACCATTGGCCTGGACAGGTATGCACAGGATGAGCTCACTCACACCAAGAGTATGTGGCCGCATGCCCCCACCTTCTTTGTGTGCTTGTAGCTACTAGCCGCGGACGTTCGCAAATTGCAATGAAGCCATTGATGCAGCCTAGGCAATCATATAGTGACCTTGTACAAACTCCTCGCCAACATTCTCGCGCAAAGGACAAGCTTGGAACTTGCTTCAGCCCGAAGGGCTCAAAAGGGAAATAATGGTGTAACAGGAGGCATGCGTTTTCTAAAAAAACCGTTCCATCATTGAAGACCCAGTCCATTTTTCCTTTGTCACTAGTATGGTTTTGTTCTTTATTTTATGCCTATGTGCTACAGTATTATTTGTTCCGAAACCCAAGTCTAACTACCCACACTATCCCACACAAAAATGCTGACGTGGATCACATCCAGTTGAGGAGCTGTCTAGTGACTGATATGACAAGGCTGGTTCACACAATGGAAAGCGGCAAGAATTCAACTTTCTTGTGCTCGCAAACACTAGTAGAAATTTGGTCCTTTAAAAACTAGTCTTTTGTGATTGAAATGGTCCATTGTGACTCAATTCTTTAAAAAAAAATATTTTGGACCATTTAAAGCAGAAGGGACCAAAGTCCTACCAGTGAAACAAATATAATTGGGGAACACAAGCTCTTTAACAAGAACAATTTGTTAGGTCTGTGTATTCATTGGTTTTCTTTTTGAATTAAAAATGAAAAAGAAATAACACAACTTTGGCGTAACAATGTGAATAAGTTTCTTCCTCTGACAATCGGAAGTACTGTTTGATGTCGCATAGCCAAGGCTTGGGTATGCTACTAACGTACACATTCATCATGATGCCCCTCCAGGTGGTGTTTCTTTTGAAAGAGGATAAGCCGTGTCAACAACACTCCATCATCTCCAGTTTTCAACTGTTACCATACCTTGGTCCAGAATGACCTTAACCCTTAACCCCTAAAAGGACCAAGAATCCCGAATTGGAGCTCATGTTTTTTTTAATAATTCTAGCAATTTTGAGTAGGTTTTTTCCCTTGTTAATTTTTTTTGTTTCTTGACCAACACATTCAATATTCTTCACTGATTTAGTAGATATAAAATTTGGTTCTATTTGGATTCTACTTTTCACAATGAGATCAATTGAATTTGTCATTCCAAAACCATAAATCCTGGTTCTTTAGGGATTAAACATCAAGTGGGTCTTTGGAGGGCAGCCCGAGGAGCATCTCTAAAAGTCTACAACAGTTGGAAAAGAAAAAAGAGAGAGAGAAAAAAAGAAAGAAAAATCAATCGTCAGCTTGCCTTCTCCGCTGGCCAGTAGGTGCTTCTAGCCATAGTTTTTGTTGTTTTTTTAATTAAAAAAATGGTTTTGACTCTCTTCACAACTGCTGCTTGAATATAGCTCCGTCCCTTCCCTCTATTCTTTCATTTGATTGTGGATTGTTCCACAATTTTTTAATTTAGGCATATTTGCTAAATTAAGCCTCACTTTTTCATCACCATTCCAAAGCACCAATCCATTTCAAATTTGGTTGAGAAATCCATTGTTTTCTCCATTATTCTCTCATAAATAAGCCCATGGGGCTTGCTTTGTTGTTTAAAGGTTAAACTACCTAGGTGATAGCCAAGGGATGGGCTATCCTCGGGGAGTGCACTTAAAGTTAAGATTAGGAACACACGTGAGTGCGTTTTAATAGCACACCCCCTACAATACTTGGCCTTAAAATAGTTCTTAAATTAATATTTTTTAGATACTAAATCATTACGTATATATCTTTCATGTGGTATAAATTTCAGGACCAAAAGTTTTTAAAATCTTATAAAAAAAATGATAGAAGTTTGAACTAAAATGTGATGTTTTTCGCTTCAAAAATCAATTTAATAATATTTACAAGTGATTATTTTTTGAAATTTATACAACAAGAACTTCAGATTCTGTTTAACAACTCCATATTATTTTACAATTATTAAATGAATTTTTAGTACATACATAGGGGAGTCCAAAGTACGCACTCATGTGATTCCTAGTCTTAACTTTAAGTTCACTCCCCGAGGGGCTACCCTTAGGAATGCTTATTAGTACCAAAGAGGGTGGCGGTTCAATTTTGGTTGGATGCACGTCGTGAGGGCTAATACTTCCCTGCTTGATAGGAACCTCAAGCATGACGGAGATTGCTTCCGGGCTTTATGTTACGGTGGAGGCGTCGCTCTTAGTAGGAAATGATTAGGAGCTTTGGGTCTAGTCCAGATTTTGTAGGAAGAAAAATCTAAGAAATCAACCGCAGGGGAATACTAGAAACGTGCTCTCTTCGTTCACAGTGTGATGTTTGTAATTTGTTGTTCTGCAATGGAAATAAAGCATCCATTTGTTTCAAAAATAAAACAAAAATGTTACCATACCCAACTGTCAAGATTGGAAAAATACAAATAAATAATAAAAACTGCAAGAAGAGGAGTTGGAAATTAATTTTTTTGAAAAAAATGTCTATTTTCTATGGTGAAATATAAAATTTTAAAGAATATCCACAGCATTTGGGCAAAAAGATTAATTATTTGGTATGACCTATCAACCATGACGGCCGGGTACGGTACGTAACAAGAAGTTGAGTGGAATGGACACAAAAGAAGGATTGAACAAGAGCAATTCATGAGTAGAAGCACCGCCCACATAGATTAGAGAGAAGTATGTCCAAAAGACCTACAACCAGACAGTTTAGTTCGTCATGTGGGGCCTTTTTGCTAGTCTACGCGGACAACGTTTCTACCAGTGATTTATCAACTTCATGCACAACATTCTTGAAATGCCTTGGCTTAGTCCCTTTTTAAAAAAACAGAGAGTTTACAATGTCATTGTAGAGGCATTGTTTCTACTGATGAGGAATGATGCCTCTATAGTAGCACTGTACAAAAGGGACAAAGCGAACCTGGATGTTCAAGAATGATACTCCCTTCATCATGCAAAAAGACTATGATATCGACTTAAATTTTATCCCAAAATAAAACCATGATTTCCTATTGTACTCACTCACCGCTAGCAAGTAAGTTTCGCGCGTGCTTGACAACTACTTCAGGACATTGTATACAATACGAGCACCTTAGTCCTTGGAATTTGATCATGGATTTTGGTCATGTATACACTTTCTGGCAGTCAAGATACTCCCTATGTACTCACTTAATCCATGGATTTGCATCACAATCAACAAACTCCCTCTGTAATCATGGGATTAACCCCTAAACATCCTCACCCTCTCCGAATTCAGCAGTTTTGCAAAGATCCATCATAAAATGCAACCTACATGGATATTTTGCACTTGATGTATGAATAAAAGTTGTACATTATAACTTTTAGATTCAATCCATACGATTAGATCTGC
Organism: Pohlia nutans; assembly: GCA_022496805.1. Classification (NCBI taxonomy): domain Eukaryota; kingdom Viridiplantae; phylum Streptophyta; class Bryopsida; order Bryales; family Mniaceae; genus Pohlia; species Pohlia nutans. The sequence goes on from CM040105.1 coordinate 10,746,650, forward strand.
AATTGCAATCACTAATTATTTTTTATAAAATTTGAAACTTGAAATTCAAAATTCTTTTGTAATTTGATTACAAATAAGATATTGACAATTTGTACATGAAATTTGTTGTGATTGGTTGAAATGTGATACTCTAAGTGTAGTCATTTTTGGAGATTTTTTGGTTGCTTAATTTTATGAGTTGAATTTTTTATGAGCAATTTTGTGTTGAAATCTTTCAAAATTTTGGGTGAATCACGACAACATGAAATGAGGTGTAGAAATAAATTCACAAATCATCCCCTTTCTAATCGTATCACACATGCATGAAGCTAACTTTTCATAAAATATGTAGTAAAAAATCCACACTGCAAAAAGTCAATGACGGATGAGAAATTGTGTTCGATTCGGTCCATCGTCCACATTCTGGACAGTTGAACGTTTAGGGATTAAGCTTAATTCATGAATTTTAGTGAAAACAATGCTTAATCCATGAATTTCAATGAAAACAAGGTCTTTTAGCGGGACGGGGGGAATGTGTTTACATTGTTCAAACAATGAGGGAAAAACAATACGAGTGTTTTTTTTTTTCTGACAATGTTATCCGGATAGGTATCTCACACCAGATTCTCCATTGTACACTTGTATATGCACACTCAAGTGAACTGTACTTACATATACATCGTCATCATGGCAGCACTCCTTTTCCAAAGACTAGGAGGTGCCAACAACACTGTAGGTTGGGTCCCTCATGAGAAAGGGGCAAAAAAAAAAAGGTTTTGTTTCCCCAATATTTTGAGACAGTGGAAGGCACAATCTTTGATGAAGCTATTCACATCCACAATTTACATGAAACATGTAAAACATGGATGCACTTTGATTTATTCATTCAAAAACATGTACGTTCATCCAAATGTAGCAATATTATCATTGCATTACACCGTGCCCTTGGGATTTGAGATGTGAAAATTTGGGATGAGGACCCACTAGTAGAAAAGGTGGCTCTCTTTTATTTATTCATTCAAAAACATGTATGTTCATCCAAATTGTAGCAATATTATCATTGCATTACACCGTGCCCTTGGGATTTGAGATGTGAAAGTTTGGGATGAGGACCCACTAGTAGAAAAGGTGGCTCTCTTTTATTTATTCATTCAAAAACATGTACGTTCATCCAAAATGTAGCAATATTATCATTGCATTACATCGTGCCCTTGGGATTTGAGATGTGGAAGTTTGAAATGAGAACCCACTAGTAGAAAAGGTGGCCCTCCCAAGAAGATGCCTATGCAAAATCATTGTGCATGTGTAGAATTGGGCACCACTTGCATGGACATCTCCCTTAGCAGTGCCACCTTTTCAACTAGTGACTGACTACCGAGCAAGCATGGAAAGAAGCCCTTAGCTTCGTCAAAAGTCTACACCACCTAGCAAGAACGACATGCAAAACAACAACTTAGAGAATCCTCAATCCAATAATATAAAAAGGGCAGCATAAATGAGAAATGTTTTTTACACACACATTTGTCATTTATACCGCCTCTTTTACAGTGATGGACTGAAGATTACATTAGCACATGGAAATTGCCTTGTTGGATTAATATTGTGTATATTACTTGCATGTTGTACATTATTTCTACAAAAAGAGCTTGACTTAGTTGGCAATAAGGAAATGTTTGTTGATGACTTATTGTTACAATTACAATAAATCTATACAAAGTCAATTCTCATAAGAGCATGGCCACCCTTGCACTTCAAAAATAGCCTCGAAACTACAGTGAAAGGCTCCTCCAAAAGCAGATGCAGCCTCAAGAAAACATCGTCCCACTGTGCTTGAGTTGTCGGCCTTGAAACTAGGAGGAGCATATAATTTCCAAAGCAAAGGCCCGCCATGCAACAAATGCCTACCCTCTAGCACCGATGTTGCGCCTTGCTTCCCTCGTGGGTCGCGCTTCCCCGCCGCTTTGCGTCCCCGACCATCACCACGTCTCCCCCGCCGAGCCTCCATCAACAAACCAAAAGTTGTTTCGCTGCGTGACTCACCCCTGACACAAATTTTTTATTACTTCACGCAATTAATACATATGATTGCCTCCCACAAATAACATGTACGTCAAGCTCCCAGGCGAAAGCATGACTCCACAACTTGGCGAGCCAAAGCAAGTTTCTACAAAGGCCTTAGCAAAGAGGCCCCTCCCTCACTAGGCGGTGGGAAGGATAAATGTGGGCGGGTCCTCTAAAATTGCAAAAGGCCAACCGGGTTGAGTATAACAATGACCAAGCTCTAACATTCTTGAATGTCTTGACTTGGTCTTGCTACTATATAGACATGATACCTCTACGTACAATAGCATTGTACACTTTCAATTCAAGATTTTTTTTTCTGTAGAAAAAAGACCAAGCTAAGGGATTGTTTAACCTTTTGACGTCTCAATTCAACACTGTTTTCAAAGATCCGTCATAAAATGTTTGATGAAAAACAAAAATGGAGTTATGTACAAAGCAAAGTTGTAAATTTCAATGTGAAGATCACATATGTACAATTGGATTCAACATATTTATCATTAATATTTTAATATTAATTTGGCAAGGTTTTCTCTTGAAATTCAATTAAAAATCCCAATTCAACACAAAAAAATCAAAAAATATTGTAATGAAATTGGAATAATGTGCATTGCAAGATGGTCTGGTTTCCATTATTTGATTCTACTTATTTTGAAAAATCATGTTTAAAGTCTCACTTTTTGAACTAAGAATGAAACTTGACATAAACCAATTATGTTGTTTTTCAAAAAATCAAAATATCTTATTTTGAAGATCCATACTGTACAAATGATAGTCAACTTGCACAAGAAACAAGAAAAATTTGGATGGATGAAAACTGTCCATATATGTACTCAGGAGAGCAGTTTGAGGACCGCTTCACACTATGGCCGAAGGTCGAGAGGCCGTCAATTTCCACCAATCGGATTGCAAGAAACCAAGAGTTCGGCCTCTCGACCCTTCACACTAGAGGCCAAAGTCCAAAGGCCGTCGCCCTCCAAAATGCTTACATGGCAACACTTTTTGACTAAGGCGACGGCCTCTTGAAAGGAGGTTTGGGTCAGACGGGAATGGAAACCCAAACTATGGTTGAGAGGCCGTCAATTTCTTTTCGTAAAAAATGAAAACTATATTTTATTACCTATTTTCAGTAGATTTCTTTGGACTCTCAACAAAGTTTGGCCACTTAATCCCACAGCTTCTCGACTTGGACGGCCATAGTGTGAAGCGGCCCTGAATCTGTTCATTGTCCACTATGTGGACGATGGCGCCTGAAAGGGTTAAGAATGTTATGGATACTGTAAGGGCTGCTTCACACTATGGCCAAAGGTTGAGAGGCCGTCGATTTCCACCAATCAAATTGCAAGAAACCATGGTTTCGGCCTCTCGATCCTTCACACTAGAGGCCAAAGTCCAAAGGCCGTGGACCTTCAAAATGCTTACATGGCAACACTTTTTGACCAAGGTGACGGCCTCTCAAGAGGAATTTTGGGTCCTACATTTTGCAAGACCCGTCACTATGGTCGAGAGGCCGTCGATTTCTTTTCATAAAAAATGAAAACTATATTTTATGTCTATTTTCAGTAGATTTCTTTGGACTCTCAACAAAGTTTGGACTCTCAATCCCACGGCCTCTCGACTTGGACGGCCATAGTGTGAAGCGGCCCTAATTGTCAATGCCACCCACTTGCATTCCCCTTAAAAAAAATTATATATCATAGGTTTGACTGTAAATCATGAACTGTTGCCAGCCTGAAATTGAACCTGGGATAATTTGTGCTCCTCTATGAACCATCATATTCTCCCGTGTCCCATCAAAGCCTCAGTCTTACGCCGTCATATCCGACCAACTAGTTCTTGGCGGTTCTTTGTCCACTGATGTTTCCACATTGATCATTAGCAAGTACTACACCTATTGTTTGCAGACAAGATCATGAAAAAAAATTCTGTGTCTATATCATTAAATTACGGGTCCCAACCAATCAAAAAATGACATATGTATATTTTTGGGCAAACCTGCTATATAACTTATGTATAAAATTAGAATGCACTTGGATAAATAGTTATCAGGAAATTTTAAAAATGTTCATCTCGTGGTGAACCTTGAAAATGATAACTTATATTAGGACATATATTCCCTCCATCCCACTAAAAAGTTGTGATTTCATTGAAACTTTGGGATTAAGCCCCCACGTCACATGAAAGAGTATTTTTTTAGGCCAATATCAAAGCTCTTTGTATTAGGAAAACACCCTTTGATGTGAAATTTCTAGGGTTACAGTTGTTTATAATATAACATTCAGTAGCATGCACTGTCTCTATCTTGGCTTTATAGTAGATCGTGTGGAATATTCCACATCCAACAGTACTTCATAAGTAGTTAAGTGAATAGGTGGAAGTTCAAGGTGATGAGCAAAGTGCATGAAGGAAAGGCAGTGGGCAGGAAAGGCTACTAAATGTTATGAACCTTTAACCCCTAACTGCCTAAGCGTCCATTTTTTGGACGATGTACAGATTTCATCCATAATTTCTCATCCGCCATGCACTTTTAGCAGTGTGGAATTTTTACTGTAGATTCTATGGGAAGTTAGCTTCATGCATATGTGATCCGATTAGAAAGGGGATGATTTTTAAAAAATTTATGCCTCATTTCATGTTGTAGTGATTCACCCAAAATAATGAAGATTTCAGTGTAAAAGTGCTCTAAAAAAATTCAACTCATATAATTAAGCAACCAGAAAATCTCCAAAAATCACTACACTTAGAGTATTACATTTCAACCAATCACAAAAAAATTCATCCGTAGATTGTCAATATCTTATTCGTAATTGAATTACAAAATAATTTTGAATTTCACGTTTCAAATTTCATACAAAATTATTGGTAATAGCAATCATAGATCTAACCGTATGAATAGAATCTAAAATTCATAATGTACAACTTTTATTCATATATCAAGTTCAAAATATCCCTCTAAGTTGCATTTTATAATGCATCTTTGCAAAAGTGTCGAATTTGGAGAGGGCTCTAGGCATTTAGGGGTTAACCCCTAAATGTACCAGGGTGTCCCTGGAATTGACAATTTGAGAAAAATCATCGTAAAGTACTATTTAGAAGAATATTTTGGAATTGATATACAAATGAAAGTTCTAGATTTTGAATTTTAGATTCCATCTGTACAATTTGATTCACTAATACTATCACCAATATTTAATTATAAAATTTGAAAGTTAAAATTAAAAATTCCTTCTAAATTTGATTACAAACAAAATTTAATATTTTTTGAGTAAAATTTGTTGGAATGAATTTGAAATGAGATACTCTTAACGTGGTGATTCTTTGAAATTTTTGTGTTTCTTAAATCTATGACCTCAGTTTGGCAAGGCCACTTTTGAACTACAGTCAATGCAATTTTGGCTTGGTCAACGACTTAACATACTTCTAAATTTGTAATTTTAGAAAAATATGTAATCAAGTATGACTAAATCCAACCGTTAGATAAGACAACAACTTGGTGAAGAATCTCCAAAAAATCGGATGACTTTCATCCAAGCACTGATGAGAACATGAGAAGGGTTTGAATCCGTTAGTCGTTCAGTTTCTGAATGCCGTGACGTTTAGAGGTTAAATGTTTCAAGACAAAAATTGTCATTTCACAGTCATTTCAAATCTGCACAAGTAGCCTTCTTGTGGGAACTACCGTGATTCAACTTCATTTAGACAAGTTCAATCTTGTAATTAGGTAACGTAGGAATACCATAAATCGTGAAGGTCCAAAAGTTGTGTAGTAGATTGACATTGAAACAGTTAAGAGTGTGACCATAAACCGCTTTTTAGGAGATTAGTGTTGACCAATCGGCTTCTTGTATTCTCTTTATTTTGGGTAGAATGGTAGGTCAGCCCATATATTGACTTTGGATTAGTGCTAGTATCGGTTTAAGATGAGCCTATGTAACCACAGAGGGGTTTGAAATACTTCTCACTTAGAAAAACCGTAGAAAAATATCTATATGGGATAAAAATATGAAATCACTTTGCCTCTTTATGATTTCTTCTCTTCTATATAGAAAAATTGAGTCCTAAGGTAAAATTTTATTTCTAATATCCAAATCTCCTTATTTTCATGGTTTCTGGTATTTCTACGCTAGTATGCATAATTGTAGGTTGCTAATAAGCATCTGGCATGTCGAAGAAATCAAGTGATCAACATGCAGTCAAACACATAGACATGCACAGGGAGAGGCAATGAAGTCAATTGAAATGATTCATTGGAGAGATGCAGATTAAATCAAAGTGTGTACCGTACCAGGAAGGCAGGGTCGCCAGAAAATAATTACCCAAAAAAATGCTGAAAAAATAAATAAATTTATCAAGTATTTTGTCGAAATCAACAAAAATGAAGTCAACAAAAATCGTAGACAAAAAACAAAAGAAAACGTTTAGCCGCTAGTAAAATTCAATGTTAGTTCTTAATAGCCGAATTTTTAATAATTGTTTTTGAAAGTGCCGACCTCCACTTTTTGAACTTTTATTAATTATTCGACACAAAAGTGCCGACCCTGCCTTCCTGGTACGGTATTTGTGATCCTACATACATCAAGGTCATATATATTTGCAGTGGTCACTAAGATGGTGAAGAATATTCGTATACTCCTTTGTCTCAAAAATCATGGCTTTAACCCCTAAACGTCCTCATCCCTCTCCAAATTCGGCAGTTTTGAAAAGATGCATCATAAAATGCAACTCAAAGGGATATTCTGAACTTGATGTTTGAACAAAAGTTGTACATTATGAATTTTAGATTCTATTCATACAATTGGATCTGCGAATGCTATCAAGAATATTCTTGTATAAATTTTGAAACTTGAAATTGAAAATTCTTTTGTAATTTGATTACAAATAAGATATTGACAATTTGTACATGAAATTTGTTGTGATTGGTTGAAATGTAATACTCTAAGTGCAGTGATTTTTGGAGACTTTTTGTTTGCTTAATTTTATGAGTTGAATTTTTTAAGATCACTTTTACACTGAAATCTTCAAAATTTTGGGTGAATCACTACGACATGAAATGAGGCATAGAAATTTCACAAATCATCCCCTTTCTAATCGGATCACACATGCATGAAGCTAAATTTCCATAAAATATATAGTAAAAAATCCACATTGCAAAAGTCAATGATGGATGAGAAATTTGTGTTTGATTTTGTCCATCATCCACATTTAGGACGGTTGGACATTAGGGGTTAATTTGGGACAGATTTTAAGTCCAAATCAGGACTTTTTAGTAGGACGGAGGGAGTACAATTTTTCATTTCAAATAAATCACCTACACATTAGCAATCTAATGCGCTTGCGTCCATATAATGAACCACGAACATATTGCAACCTTTCTCTTGACTACATCCTGTACAATTTTTCATCCATCCAAATTTCTCTTGGATCTTGTGTTAGTTGGCTACCATTTGTACAGTATGAATTTTCAAAATAAGATATTGTGATTTTTTTATAAATAACATAATTGGTTTATGTCAAGTTTCATTCTTAGTTCAAAAAGTGAGACCTTAAACATAATTTTCCAAAATAAGTAGAATCAAATGGTGGAAACCATACCATCTGGTAGTGCATGTTATTCCAATTTCATTACAATATTTTTAAATTTTTTTGTGTTAATTTGGGATTTTAATATGAATTTCAAGAGAATACCTTACAAAATTAATTAAAAAGTATTAATAAAAAAATATGATGAATCCAACCTTACAGATGTGATCTTCACATTGACATTTACAACTTAGCTTTGTACATCAACTCCATTTTTGTTTTTCATCAAACATTATATAACAAATATTTGGAAACAGTGATGAATCGGGACGTTAAAGGGTTAGAGCACACATGGAAGATTGTGAACTTTTCAATTATTGAATTAAATGTACACTTCCACTTGTTTGTAATGACACCTTACGTGACCCCCATAAATCATTATTTTTTGTTTTAAGAAAATCTCCAATCTCAAATTTACTAAGTTTATACAATTTTATACGAAGCTTGTATAAAGTGTTCTTCTTTTTATAACAAATCTTGCACTAAGACCTATAAAATATATAAATGGATTTTATTTTTTTTGTATTTTGGTATATTCACACAATCCTATTGTATTCTGGATTTATATACCTTCATGTTTTGTAAGACATGTTCATTTTTCAAGTTTTTTTCCGTACATGTATGTGATGTTGTTTCCCAAATCCATCTTGTATACAAAACACCAAAATTCCAACACTTCCAAAGTTATTGTAAGAATTCCACAATCAACTTCTCATTTGGTTCCCCTTAACCTTTTAACGTACCGATTCAACACTATTTTCAAAGATTCGTTATAGAATGTTTGATGAAAAACAGAAATGGAATTGATGTACAAAGCTAAGCTGTAAATGTCAATGTAAAAATCACATCTGTAAGGTTGGATTCATCATTTTTTTTTATTAATATTTTTAAATTAATTTTGCAAGGATTTCTCTCGAAGTTCATTTAAAATTCCCAAATTAACACAAACAAATTAAAAAATATTGTAATGAAATTGGAATAACATGCACTACCAAATGGTATAGTTTCCACCATTTGATTTTACTTATTTTGGAAAATCATGTTTAAGGTCTCACTTTTTGAACTAAGATTGAAACTTGACATAAACCAATTGTGTTGCTTTTTGAAAATCACAATATCTTATTTTGAAGATCCATACCATACAAATGATAGTCAACTAGCACAAGAACTAAGAGAACTTTGGATGGATGAAAAATTGTACATGATGTAGTCTAGAGAAAGGTTGCAATTTGTTTGTTGTCCATTATATGCACACATGCGCGTCAAAGGGTTAATGTAAAAGGTTATCCCTTAACCCGTAAAGGTCCTCACCCCTCTCCAGATTTGGAGAAATGCAAAGATGCATTATAAAATGCAACTAAGAGGAATATATGTTGAACTTGATGTATGAATAAAAGTTGTACAGTACATTATGAATTTTAGATTATTATTATTCTTCATATCTTACCACTAAAATGGGTGTACAAGAGATCATGGGGAGGGATCACAAGAGAGTCTAAGTGATTACAATTATTCAAGACACTTAAACTCTCTTGCAATCCCTCCCCACAATCTCTCATACACCTAAGGTATGTCACCCTGTTTGTGCAACAATTTGGAAGTCATCCTATTTGTACCACTATATACATATCAAAATTATAAATGTAAAACACTAAAATGTAGTGATCACAAAGTGTCACAAATAATCACATGGCACAAATTATCTTAGTGTTTTTTCTTGCTTCACATTACTGAGTAAACGTGCATTGAAAATTCTCAAATTTTAGGTCATTTTCCACAGTAGAAGATCTATGGGACGCTAAGGGGTCAAGTGTAACACTTGACAACTAAATGCACAACAATCATTTGTAAGTTGGACATACCCATTACAATCCATTTAACAATTTTTCCTCATGTACGAGAGTTGTGCATTTGCGTTTTAGAATATATACATGAGGGCGAAATTGGATGAGAGGGCAGTTGGTAAGCCAAAGAAAAGAAAGCTGATGTGGATGCCCAACCTGAGCCTCAACGACCCGAACCCATTATTTGACTGGATTGACAAAAGAAAAGACAAACAAAATGGTCCCCCTTCCTGCTTAGCCAAATAATTGCTTGGCCTAGATACTGTAGAAACCGTAACTGGCTTACAACTCTATATGAGAGCATCCGCACCTATGCACGCTAAAGTTGACTTGCTAAAATTATTCATCTGCATTTTAATAGCTCTTGAACTTACACTCCCCCACCCTTAAACGTCCCTCCACTAGTAGAAAAGGTGGCGCTCCCCAGGTAGTTGCTTAGGCAAAATCATTGTGCATGCGTGGAATTGGACACCACTTGCATGGGCATCTCCCTTGGCAGTGCCACCTTTTCTACTAGTGCTCAAGCACCAAAAGTGCACATCAAATAGTCAATGGACCAATTACAAGTAGAATGTCAGATATAGTCAACTAAACTTAGATTTGAAAGGCCATTTCTTAACACGCTAGGATTGAGGGTCAAGAGACATTTTTGACGGGCCTTTAGCATTTCTTATCGAGTTATTGCGTGTGTCAGACTCTGGGAGGGTATGTGTGTAGATGCTCTGATTTGTCAAGATGTGCAGCTCTATAACAATGTCAAGGTAGAGGGACCTTATTCCAATCCTTTAAGAAATTCTAATTGTTGAAATTAATGTAATAAAATATGGTAGGAAGTTAGAGATGATTTAAGTCTTCAATATAAATATATATATATATATATTTATATATATATATATATATATATAACAAACTTGAGATGACACCTTTATTTGATCCTCTGAAGTAATGTAATTTCGATCACGTGGGGTGCTTAACCCTTAAGCGTCCACACTAGAGTTACCCGGTCAAACCTCATCAATTCCTCACATTTTAAAATCCAAAATATTTTCCCGGTATTATTCTCATATAATTTATTGTTAAACCAATTTATTCTTATAAGACTTTTAAAAGGTTTTTTCATGTAAAAATCATAGTAATTATAAAAATGCTTTAAATAGTGTGAAATTATTAGGAAAAATGTAAATGATAGTGATGAACAACAAAGTGTAGGTGGCATGGTTGTTGAGCTTACATCAAAATGAATTTGATAAAATCAAATAAAACGTATTTTGGAATGAATATCGGAATTTTAGGGTTATGAGCTTTATAGTGCAATAAAAACTCAATTTCAACAATTTTGAGGATGGTCAATTAGACTAGAAAATAGAAGATGACACCCCACACTTTCTTAGTTGAGATCATTCTCTTTTAAAATAAGGAATTAGGTGAAAATCAACATTTGACTGAAAAATGACCAAATGTGGCCCTAAGGGGCACCTTGCACGCTTAGGGGTTAATCATGACCTAGAAACAAGATTTATATTAATTAATGCATGTAAATTGCATGTGAGTTTACAAGCATTGGGAGATGGTTTAACCCTTAACTCCTAAATGCCTAGAGTGTTCACAAAACATTAAACATCACTTTCATATAGAGTTTGCTCATCAAAAGCTTTTGAGATATTTTTTTAAATATTTTTAGTAAATGCAAACATATGTTTCCTATTGGTCCACAATTTATCAAAAAAATTTAAGACGTTATAAATTTAATATGATTTTTGAAGTAATATACACAAAGAAGTTCATATAAATTACAAAAAAATTCCAATTACCAATTTTTTTATAAAAGGTTCAAGTTACACAAAAGAACCATATGGAAAATTTCAATTTAAATATATTTTCTAAATTTGGAAATTCGATAATGACATATGTTTTGTAGTGTAGTTTGGATTATGACCTCTTGACATTGCAAATGCATTAAATACCTAATATTATGATTTTTTCATATGTACAAAGTGAAATAGAAACTAGACTTATAAACTCCATTTTCTTAGTTGGACTTGAAAGCCAAAATAATCATCTTTAAGGTTGAAATTGAATTTGACCAACCACCATTCACTATTTGGATGTTTGGGCATTTAGGGGTTAAGTGTGCAAGGAGCCATGTGGGGCTATGCTTGATTGTTTTTCAGGCAACACTGATTTTCACCTATTTCCTAATTTCAAATAAAAATGGTCCCAACTAAAGAAGTGTGGGAGCTACCTTCTACTTTCTAGTCCAAATTACCGTTCTTCAAAATTGTTAAAATTTCATTTTTTATAGCACTTTAAAGTTCAAAACCCTAAAATTCCAGTATACAATGCAGAAAGTGTTTTTCTAACGAATTTCTTTTTATGTGAGCTCAAGAAGCATGCCACCTGTGCTTTTTTGTTCATCTATTATATTAAATGCAAAGTGTCACGTCCCCTATGTCACAAAATCCGTCACATTTTCATCCAAGTCTTTCATCCATCAATATTCATCCAATATCTCATCATATATCATTTTCATCCATTTTCATTCATTTACCTGTTTTGTAGACTATTTTCATCTAAACTCAAATTTTTCAATTTCTTTCAATCAACATTCTTTGCAATGGAGTCCATGTTTCTTGATCATGTTTATTTAGTTTTGTGTTGCATTGCAACACGAGATTTGCTAGTCACTATTATTTACATTTTCTCTAAATACTTCATACTATTCTAAGATTTTTGTAATTACTATGATTTGTACAAGAAAAAAACTTTGAAAAATATTTTAAAATTCTTTTTTAATAATTAATTATGAAAAATATCAAAGTAAATTGGTTTAACAATACTTTATATGAGAAAAATACCAAAAAATATGATATATTTAAAATGTGAGGATTTGATGAGATATGACTGAGTGACTGTAGTGTGAACGCTTAAAGGTTAACCCCTAATAGCCCGAGGGATATTGGACAAAACATAGATGTGTTATAATATGTGCCTTCCATATGTTTGATGAAGTTTGGTTCAATAGATAAAATGTAGGGCATCATCTCTATAGATTTTCCTTACAGTCAAACTTCCAGATGTTTGATGAAGTTTGGTTTAATAGATAAAATGTAGGGCATCATCTCTACAAATTTTCCTTACGGTCAAACTTCCAAAACAAACTTTAGATATTTTTTTGATGAATTTTAAAGCACTAACCTTTGAAAATTTCTATATATTATAATTTCCACTTTTAGAGTTTAATATTTAGCATAATTGGTTATAGTTGGTTTATTTATTGTAAACTTCAAAAAAAAATTTAAAAAAAAAAAAAATGATGGAGGAAACATCATTACTTTCTCCAAATAGCAAATTTTATAACACTAAGACAATGTTGAGGTGATTCACTTTTAAAAATTCCCCCGGTGGAATTTAACTCAGATTAACATAATTCAAATTGCGTCGGAAAGCAGACTTGATGTAGTATTTTAAAATATTTTTTATTTTTTCAAAAATATATATTCGTTTCTGGGCAACCCATTAGATTTGGGCAGCGACCAAAAAATGATTGTTTGAGCGTTTAGGGGTTACAGGGTTAACCCCTAAGTGCCCAAGGGGTTTTTTGAGATGCTAGATGTGTTATAGTGTACATCTTACTCAACTTCTGTGAACTACAATCTTTAATATTAGCAATATTAGTAACCAATTGGATGTTGTCTTATTGTTGTGCTCTCTCTCTTTCTAAATTTTTTTGTTTTTTTTGTTTTTTGTTTTTTTGCAAAGGTTGATCAGTTTCAATATCTACAAGGGGAAAAAAATTACGCTCAAAAATTGTTATTTTTGCAGAACTTATGAACATTTAAAGAGGGTTGAACTTTTGAAAACTTTGAAATTTCGGATCGACCAAATATGGTTGATTAGGCAGTTAATCATTTAACGCTTTGGATACTGTAGCTGGGTTCATTGGTTTTCACTGGGTTTTTCCACTATGATTGATACTGCCAGAAATAAAATGGATTAAATTAGAAAGTAACCGTACAATTGTATTATCAACTGGAGTGCAAACATTTTGCCAAAATTAGAGAATCATCCAATGGTGGGATTGGAAGATCATAGTATGTCTTTGAACCGTATAATGCACACTCAAAAATGAGATTTTGGAGGGTGTGTGACTTCAAAGTTAAATAGAATTTGGGTAAAATTTTCTAAAATGAAAGTAAAGATGTTCAGCAATGACCTATGTCAACACCTCTCCGTTGCAATTTTACATGTTAAAAACGGACTCACACATAATTATTGATAATTTAGAAGTGGGAGTGACTTATCCATGCGGTTTAGGACAAAAATTTATATGTTAACCCCTAAAATTCTGAGCGACCATATTTTGGTCGTTCCACTTTTTGGGCAGCCTCCAGGGACCTCATATTTTTAAAAATTTCAATGAAAATTTCAGTGTAGCTTCCAAAAACTACACTCTACATGTCGCACTTCGTTTCTTGTCATTCCGATAAGTATTGCAAAAGTTATAAACATTTGAAGTTTTTGAAGCGAGATCGGGCAGCAAGAATTTTTTTATTTTTTACTCTTTTTCAAAATTTCTTTTTTGATTCATGATTGGTTGATCTTTATCTAAAAATGAAGCTTTAAATGTACCCATTTTGAGCAATGGGATAAAAGTTATGAGGAGATCTGTTTTTTGGGCAGTTTGGACAAAAAAAACTTTGAAGCTCATTTCTAAACTCAATTTTCAATATTTTTTAATGAAATAAAAGGCACTAGGTGAAGATTTCCAAGTACAACATTCTCACCGTTAAGATTGACATTTTACAATTCCATGTCAAACTTATTAATGAATGTCTTTTTCCTTTCACTTTGTACCCACTTCTAATAATTGTTTTATGAAATAATTAATATGAGCTTTTTTCTTACAAGATTTTATAATTGAAGACTTAACTCAATTGTTAACATGGCCTTGCCATTCAATGAATTTCTAACCCATGCAGAAAAAGGATATTAATTTCTAAAGTTCAAATTTGTCATCGGGTTGAACCCCAAAAAATCTTCTTTTGCAAGTTTGATCCTTATAATCTAAGAATCTAATGGTCATTTTGCTCTCAAATTTTGTGCTCACATGAAAATTCAAGTTGGGTATTAGATCTTACGGTTAGATGATGAAAAAACTAAAAAACATATGATTTCTTCTGCAACTTCCAAATGCTGCGTTTTTCATGATTTTTTGTGAGAATACGGTCAAGGACTTTTAGGGGTTAAAATATGAAAGGAGTTGGTACATGGATCAAGATCGGAATACATGCACTAATGGAACATGAACAAGAGAACACAATCCAAAAAAAAAAAACAAGATAACAAACTTCCAAACACAAGAAATACCGCATACTACATGTGTTGTATTTGTAAGTATTTACAATATTTTTGCATTTTGTTCATAGGTATTTTGATAGTTGCACAACTCCAAATTGAAATTTTCTTTTTCTATAAGATGTGTATTATAACGCTCATCGTCTGAACTTCACAATTCAAAATCCAATTCTTCGCGGATTTTCCGATATTCGAGTTTTCAACAGATCGGGGACCACAATGTGGTCACTTGAGCACTATAAAGGGTTAAGGGTTAATTCCTGGTGGCATGCAGTTATGGTATCCAACCATTTTTAATTCAATTTGGACACCCAGCTGTCTGAATTTGACCCACACATTTGGTATGATGAACTCGTGACCTTGTTTAGGTTTGAGAAAAGCAAAACCATCACATGTCAAAGATGGACCACAAGGCAATTCTTCTTTTTGTGATATGAACATTTTGACCAGTTACTCTTCCTTTTGGTTCTGATAGATGCAGAATGGCTGTTGTAAAGAAGGCTTTGAAGGCATGCCATTCAGGTAAGGTTGTCCAATGTTATTGGTTCCTACCAAATTCTTTCACATGAAAGTGTTGTGGTTGGTTGTAGCAGGTAAGATTTCACCAGGAAAAAAAAAAAAAAAAAAAAAAAAATCATTTCGCAAATTTTTGCTAGAATTTTACTTGATTTTGGGAGTGGCTTCTTTTACACTAGAAAGAATGGGCAGAAAAAGTGGACGAAATTGTCAAAAATTTCTCAAAAAAATACTATAATTGCCACTATTTGGATGGAACAACACCTTATAATAGCATAACATTCACTAGCATGCACTATCTCTGTCTCGGCTCTACAATAGATGACGTGGAATATTCCACACCCAACATCATCAGTACTTTATAAGTAGCTAAGTGGACATGTGGAGGCTCAAGGTGATGAGCAAAGTGCATGAAAGGAAGGCAATGGACATGAAGGTTATAGATGAGCATGTATTTATATGTATGATTCTATCCATTTTTTCCTTACCTGACTACATTCTAGGGTGTGTGTCGCTTTACCAATGGAAAAAATAATAATAATTGGCTCACATACACGCACTTCTTGGAATTATCACTGCTGATAGAGTGGCATAGAGTCTACACCTAACTGCCACATTTTAAGAGTTGAGCATGATCATTATTATAAGAATAATTATATTCTTAGATATTCTTTAAAGCAAATCAAAGAGGATTTTAAACCCGAGGTGCACTCTTTAATGTGTGTGACGAATCAAGTGAATGCACAAGAGGGGGATTAATCAAAACATTAATGTACGAGATATATATACATTAGTGATATTACAATTTGATGAGAAATAGATATATGTGTAGCCTTTTTAACTCCTAAACGTCCAACCGTTCAGAAAGCGAACAATGTACAAAATCAAACATAGTTTTTCATCCGTCATTGACTTTTTGCAGTGTGGATTTTTATTATATATTTTTATGGGAAGTTAGCTTCATGCATTTTGTAATCTCATTAGGAAGGGGATGATTTGTGAAATTTTTATGCCTCATTTCATGTTGCAGTGATTCACCCAAAATTACGAAGATTTCAGTGTAAAAGTGCTCTTAAAAAAGTCAACTCAAAAAATTAAGCAACCAAAAATCTCCAAAAATCACTATAGTTAGAATATTACATTTCAACCAATCTCAACAAATTTCAGGTACAAATTGTCAGTATCTTGTTTGTAATCAAATTACAAAAGAATTTTGAATCAAATTTTATACAAAAGTATTGGTAACAACAATCATAGATCTAACCATATGGATAGAATAAAAAAATTATAATGTACAACTTTGATTCATATATCAAGTTCAAAATATCCCTCTTAGTTACATTTTATAAGACATCTTTGAAATTCTCCAAATTTGGAGAGGGGTGAGGACATTTAGGGATTAAGATGTTGAACACATGTATTTATACGGTAGGCCTTTACAAGCTTATGGAGGTTGGCTAGTGTTGGTATTAGACTGAGTGTAATGCGCCAAAGTGGACTTATGATCTCAGTTATCATGTCATGGTAGGTCTATAAACGGTTATTGCATTAGTTAACATGACTTAAAACTTCAACATGATTGGAAAATATTTTAAATTCTTACAAATTTTATCATGTAAACAAGACAAAAATTCAAAATATATGTATGTTTTTCCAATTTAATATTTATATTTATATTTAAGGTAGATAAAAAATAATTTTACAAGTAGTTAAAAAATGAACATGAAGAAATTAAAAGAGACGCATGATTGAAGCATCCTTAAAAAGCCTTTTGTATTTCGGCCACTCAAATTTCAAATTTCACGACCGCACATGTAAAATCTTCAAATGAAGGATATTTTCCAATCCCAATAGTCAAAAGATGTATCATAACTTAATTTAAAAATCTAATGAAACACCAACTTGAATAATGCTAAAACACTCGAATTTTTGGGCCTTTGACCAAAAATCAAACAAAATATGGTTGATTGGGCACTTAGGGGATAATGTTCAATTAGAAATGTATGAATTACATCCTAGGAATGAAAAAGTCTTCAAATGAATTTTTAAATGAAAAATAAAAATTTGACATTGTACATAACAAAAGGGAGTTTCCATAAATTCTTTTAATTGTTGCGTATTCATGTTGTAGGTTTAATTTTTACATTTTCTTTTCACTTATATACATATTTCCCCATTTTTATGATGGAAATTTCTTTGTATACTTTTGTTTGCATTGGAAATTTTTGTATATCGGTGTATTTTAGAGGGAGTCATGAACGCAAGTGATGCCAAAGTTTAATAAAGAGTGCACCCCTCAGGTGCACCCTGTAGGATTTTAATGGTCTAAAATATTTTCTTAAAAAATAAATAAAAATAGAAGATAAAAGTGTTACTTATCACTAAGAAAAAGATGTATGGTCTAAACTTTAACGTATTAAATTATATATTTTTTGTATGTTTAAATAAATTCAAACTCTGAATTAGTAAAATTTAATAAGATCAAGCGCTATATTATCAATGCATGATCAAAATATAATTTATTTATGTTTTGATTATTATTGCAAATGCACTTCACAATGAGCTTAAGAAGATTAATAATATTTATGAGGTATCAAGCAACCATAAAGACCTCTAGTCTTTGTTACATGGAGATGAAACAATTATCTTTTGTTGCTATGATGTTGGGTATGATGCGAGAGACAACCATTTTGAATTCTATTTCAAGAATTTAGTAGACATGGCAAGTGTTGCAGGTGTAGGGTTGCAATATTGGCAAAGGTTGTTTTGGTAGATGGTGGAAAGTAATTGTCCAAAAAATTTCAGTGATAGAATGGAAGCATACATTTGAAAGAGTTCGATCAAATTCAAAAATTGTGTACAAATCCTTTAAATTGGAGCTAAGTCCGATGCTTCATCTTGACAAAGAGGCTAATGGAACAATGAACAAAGAATTCAAAGGATATCCTCATCTTTGGAATCTCGCAAAGTATTTTACATTGATAGGAACCATCACCATATGTACCATGGTCAATACAAGTAGTGCATGAAGTTCAAAGGGAAGTTCCAATGGAGAGATTGCACAAGCAAATGGTGGTCGCAAAATCAATCAATTTGAAAGAAAATAAAAACTTCATTTATGATGAATTCTCAAAATCAATTTGTACTCATTGTTGAAGATTCTCGAGCTCAATTAACTCGTATAGGTCCTCACTCCTCTCAAGATTTGGAGATATTTAAAGATGCATTATAAAATGAAACTAAAATGCGATATTTGGAACTTGATGTATGAATAAAGAAAATTACAATATAAATTTTAGATTCTATCCACACAATTAGATCTATGATTGCTATTACCAATTTTTTTGTATAAGGTTTGGAACTTAAAATTAAAAATTATTTTGTAATTTGATTACGAATAAGATATTGACAAATTGTGGATGAAATTTGTTGTGACGGGTTGAAATGTAATACTCTAAGTGTAGTGATTTTTGGGTTGCTTAATTTTTGATTTTATGAGTTGATTTTTTCAAGAGCACTTTTGAACCAAGATCTTAGAAATTTTGGGTGAATCACTACAACATGAAACGAGGCATAAAAATTTCACAAATCATCCCCTTCTAATCGATTCACACATGCATGAAGCTAACTTCCCATAAAATCCATAGTAAAAAATCTACACTACAAAAAGTGCATGATAGATGAGAAAACAAAGTTTGATTTTGTACATCATCCCGAATATGGATGGTTGGCCCTTTAGGGGTGAAGTAGATGCTACAATTATATGTCATTATGAAGAATAATTATAAGGCTTCAAAACTTGTTAATATCAATGTTGAATTAAGAGGTTGTAAAACTAAAAGGATAAATTGTCATTCATAATTTCAAAAACAAGAATTAAAACTTGAAAATAATTCAAGAGCACGTATGATGAACACGCATTCAAAAATCAAGGCATGTATGATAAAACATGCCATTTTCCATTTAAGGTCTATGTGACCTTAGCCATATTCCATTTTAGAATCTTTTATTGATTTTACAACATCCTACCTTAAATAGATTGAACATTTGGAAGAAACAAACTCTTTGATCAACTGGTGTGTAACTGTGTATATTGTGGATCCAAATATAGGGTGCCATTTATATTTAACAAGTGAAAATTCAAAAAAATTGAAGTAAAATAGGGAGCCTATTTCTTTGAATATTCACAATGACTTTGACCTCTCTTTCTTCGTGACCCAAAGTTGTTTGAGATAGGTGTATTGAATAACTAACCTTATGAAAAATGATTCCAAATACACTTTTTAAAACAAAAATAAAATAATCGTTCTATTTATTGAATGTCCTTAGTAATAAATATGTTTACAGTACCAAGGATTTCCCCAATTTATTCTTTATACAATAGTACATGGGTTAATTTAGCTCAAATTAAATTAATTAAGAAATTGTCAAAATTTTCACATATTGTATTCCTACAAATTCTAAAAAACTGTGAAGAAATCTATGAAGAATTTGCTCGGCCCAACTTCTTAACCCTTAAACGTCAAGAGGGCCTGGACAGGGCAGGCCACAAGGCATCTAAAATTTCAAGGGAAAAAAAAAAAAAAAAACGAAAAAAATGAAAAACCGGCTCTGCTGGCCAGCATTGTTGCGGCACTGTAGCACTGCGGCACTTTTCAAGAAACAACCTCTGCCTGCCCCAACCTCAACTCTTGTTCATTTTGATAACTTCGATTACTTGCCAATGACTCCACAATCTCCCAAATGAGGCTCAAATTTGTAATCTCAATCGCTTTTTCAGTAGCTTTCCAACGCACCAATCCTCGCTTGATTTGGTTGAGAAAATCTACTTTTTTCTCAATTATTCCTTTATAAAAAGCCCGTGGGGCTTTTTTGACGTTTAAGGGTTAACCAAAGATAAAATAATTAATAGGCAAATTTTTTTTTTTGCCAAATCAGCCAAGGTAGTACGATAATGGCATAGATTTCCTTCAGTTAGTAAAATCTTCATAAGACAGTGTAGAACATGACATGAAATTTAAGAAAGATGTAAAATAACTTTATAAAATTTGAATTTAACTCTGAAAGTTTCTTTATTCGACACATTTGATTTGGGTTGGTATTAAAGAGCTGAATTATCATCTACACACTGCTGATGTCAATTATGATCCTAGCACTCACTGTCTTAAACCAACAATGTATAATTATAGTGCTTAAAAAAATGTTTTCTAGCTGGCTGTGACATGGATGATTTAACTGCTATTAAAAGCTTGTATACTCCTAAACCAAGCCCACATGAAGATAAACTCAGGGTTAACTTAGTTGGGTTGACAATTTCAGGCATGTTGACAATCACATGCATGAACTGATGAAATGGGAGAGAGAAGCTGCATCTTCCCTCAATCCTTCGCATGCCCATGACACTTGTGTGAGTTTTAAGTTTACACTCTCTTTGGATTTGGCAGGATATTAGAGTTAACCGAAAAGAAGCTCCCAACTCAAACTCATGTTAGACTCGTTTTGAGTTGAAGAAAGCTCCAAAACTGAGACTAAGCCGAGTTCCTAAATTCTCTAAAACAAGCACTTGACAGTATCTTAGTTGCGGGACCCTCAGTTGCGAACACGTTCCCCAACCCTCAGTTGCTATTCAATTCAAGACCAAGTTATTATTCACTAAGAATATGTGACAGTGGATCTTATTTTTAGTGACAAGACTCTTGTTTGACTCCTGTTGCAACCTCTTTTGTTTTCGGTTAACTCAATTCTCATTGCCAAAACTAACCCCTAAATGCCTGACCTTATCACCATGGTGAAAAACTTTAGATTGTATGCAATATTTCACAACTATTATTAAATTAAAAAAGAAATTTCATGCTTTTTCTACATGAGACCAAATGTCAACTATAATCTGTAGTTTTTCAAAATTATTAAAGTAAAATTGAAATTATTATGATTTTTCGAAGTAAGCAAAGTAAAGAAAATTCATATCAATTACAAAATATATTAAAAAAATATGAAAATTTTACCAAATGTGTACATTATAATGAAAAACATCAAGTTGTTTACTGTGCTCAAAAAATATTTGTAAATTTGGAAATACAATGGAAAAACCTATATCCATGGAATTCCATCGAGGAGCCATGGTAATAGAACTTGATCTTGTAATTGCTATAAATCATTCAATTTTAGGAATTTTTCAAAATTTCAAAATGGAGTGGAAACCAGGCTTTGTAAGTTATATTTTGTTGGTTAAGCTCAAATTCAAAAAATATCATCTTGATAGTCAAAATTGTATTTCAATTGCAAAAAAAGATGAAATTTTGAATACACTACACGATATTGCCCACTTTGGCTTTTATGAGGCACTAAAATTCATAATCATCTTGATTTGAAATTCTTCATATACCATTTGATTGATTTACCAACAACATACAACATCAGAACAAACAGATGAAAAAAATTGAATTAGATGAAAATTATGAATGATGGGAAAGAATGAAATCAACCAAATTTGATCATTTAGGCGTTTAGGGGTTAACCAGTTCATTTAACCTCTAAATGTTTGGGCCTATGACCATGGAATCATGTTTTACCTGTCACACTCAATTCTGCCACTATAAATGAGATGAGAATTTAATTTTATGTTTTTAGTAGATGAAGCCATGTGTCTACGACAAGTCATGATTTTTTCCAAAAATTTGGTGCAAATTTGAAATTACTATAATTTTTTGAAGTGATTTGAAAGAAAATTCATATCAATTACATAATGTACTCAACAATTCTAATTTTTAAACCAAAGGTGTAAATTAAAATGAAGAAAATTATAGTAAATAAAAAGAATCCGTGTATCTAAATTTAGATTTTCTCCCACACTATGGTAATACATGTTGAACTTGTAACTCCAATAAAACACTCAATTTTCAAAGTTTTCCAAAAATTCAAAGTGGCATAGAAACTAGACTTGGTAAGTTTCAATTTGGTTTAGTTGAGCTCAAATGCATTAGAACTCATTTTCATGGCCTAAATTTAGCTTAAGTAGAAAAAAACAAAAAATCCACAACACACTAAGCGGTGAACCGTTTTTATTACTCCTTTTGTATATGGGACCTCATATAAAATCCAAAAATATCTTGAATGATCTGACGTTAACTTGAAGAGGTGGCATGACCAAAAAAAATCCTTCACAAAAAGAATTGGATGAAAATTGTCCGTGTAGCAATTGAAATCAAATAGTGGGTTACATTAATAAGCGAGATTTTGGTCTGGGCGGCATTTCGGGGTTAACTCTTAAATGTCAAGCGGGTCCCAGACGTGCAACCGAAAGGAATCAGAAAATTTTAGAGAGCTGCCTCCAATAATTGCCCCTAAGGTAACGTGAACAACCAATGAGAATTCGTCAAATCGTCTATGAACAGTGAATAGACTGAACAGTGTCACTCCGAAAACAAATAAAAAAAACTCAATGAGATTCCGGCTTTGTAGTGAGCTCTACAATTCTAGATTTATTATTTATTATTTATTTTTTTTATTTTAAAAAAAAGAATACTATTGAATAACGCTGGCATGTGCTGCTAGCTTTGGTGTGCATCAAGGTCTCAAGCTGCTCGACTCCCTCTCCTCCCTCTCCTCCCTCCCCTCCCTCCCCTCCCTCCCCACCAATTCTCTTTCCAATTTCCTTGGAATGTACAATTTACTAAAACATGCATATTTGCTAAATTTAGCCTCGCTTTTTCATCACATTTCCAAAGTATCGCTCCATCAATTTTGGTTGAGAAAATCCACTTTTTTCTTCATTATTTTCTCCAAAAAAGCCCGTGGGGCTTTTTGAACGATTAACCCCTCAGTACCTATCAACCATATTATGCTTGGTTTTTAGTCAAGGGCCAACAAATCAAATGCTTTAGCTTTATTGGAGTTGGAGTTTTTATTAGATGTTTAAGCTAAGTTATGGTACATTTTTTGACTGTTGGAATTGGAAAATAGACTTCATTTGAAGATTTTACACCATCGAGAAATGTGAAATTCGAGTGTCCAAAATACAAAGGGCTTTCTAAGAATGCTCCAATCATCTGTCTCTTTTAATTTTTTCACTTTTGTTTTTTTACTACTTGTAAACATAACTCTTATTTACCTTAAATATAATTTTTGATAATAAATTTGACAAAAATATATTGACTTTGAATTTTTATCTTGTTTACTTGAAAAAAATTGTAAATGTTTAAAATATCTTCCAAACATGTTGAAATTTTTGTCATACCTCCGTTATGTTGATGACTATCTATGAAAAATTATAAATCATACAATGCGATATTTCAAGTATACGAATTGTGATGCTATGACTTTTAGAAAACATGTGAGGACCTTTAGGGGTTAAGGGGTTAACTTTTACCGCCCAACCTTGTTCTGCATAAACCTTAGCTTTCCGGTGTTTTTTTCTTTAAACTTTCTTTGTTGAAATTAGGGATATTATGAATAGTATTCAATTGTATAAATAAAAGCATAGCTTAACCCTTAAACGTCAAAAAAGCCCCACGGGCTTGTTTTGAGAGAATAATATAATTTTTGAAAATTTAACTCAAACTCTATTTAATACCTTAAAGACCGGGGGTGTTGAACTTAGCTCTTGTTTCTTGATTAGTCCTTGTAACAAGCTCAATTCCTCCTTGGAGTGTGGTAATTTTGACGATCGGCACCGTTGAAATTAAAGAAGATTTACGTAGCTTTCAAATGAAAAGGGATCGACAAAATCGCACAATTTTTGAGAAAATGCCACCGTCGAGAAGATGGATGGAACTCGTTTGGAGTATTTTGTACATATTTTGAAACTAGATTGTTCAAAAGTGCTCCAAAACTTCTGGAATTTTTACTATGTGTAGAGATCATCATTTTGAATATGTGCAAAATCTTTCACGTAATTTGGAGGTGCGAGGAGGAAAATATGAGGGTGTCAAGTGACGCCCAGATAGCCTACTTGTATCTCTAAGAAATCACCAAAAATCGCACACTTCATGAATTTCCGATCAGGAAGTACTTATGGATTCAGCTCTCAAAAAGAGCAAAGGTCTCTTTATTGCTCACCCTACAATTCAAGGCCTATTAACTCGAATTTCCTCACTTTCTAGTTCCAAAAGCTGCATGGGGACCTTATGGTTCTTTAGGGGTTAACTTTGAAGTCACGCAGCCTCCAAAATCTCATTTTTGAGTGTGCATTATACGGTTCAAAGACATATTATAATCTTCCAATCCAGTGGTCCGATCTTACCAAGGTTTAACTGGCACTTGTTTGATGAAGCTGTGCTTACATTTATATAGTTATATACTATTAATACTCACAATTTGAACAGAGAGAGCTTTAAGAAAAAATTCACCAGAAAAACTCTGGTTTGTCCAGGACCACCTTGGGCACTAAAGGGTTAACCTCTAAACGCCTCGGAGGCCAAAATCTGGCTTATGAATGTTATTCACTATTTAATTCCAACTGTTGCATGGATGATTTCAATTCAATTTCTTTGTGGTTGATTTTGCTTGGTCATGCCACCCCAAAAATCATGATTTGTAATATACACGTGGTTTCATCTACTAAAAATATAAAATTGAATTCTTGTATTATTTATAGTGGCGAAATTGACTGTGATAGATAAAGCATGATTCCACGGTCATAGGTCCAACCTTTAGGGGTTAAGAGGTTATTGATTTGTGCTGTGGCTTCTGAAGTTCAGTCTTCCTCTAACTTCCAGTAATCCCGCTCTGATAATTGTAAGGTAGAAGCACCAGAAACTGTTAGGTATCAATTGTGGTCACCTATAAAAGCACCAATTTCAACTTCAGGAGTTCCCAATCTAGTTATCACAAGCATTAATTATGAATACCAAGTTATCAATTTGATTGGACTAGAAATGAAAGACAATTATTGGTACACCTACTAACATCGATAGTGGTCTATGCATATTAAGTTTGAAAATTCATAACAAAATCATACATTGTGAAAATATAAAAATTGAGCTTGGTTATTAAATCCAAAGTTTTATGTGCTACAATTTTTTATCATTGAAAATCAGCGCTCCATGTAGGTTGAAATGCTAAACTGACGGCAACTATACCCCTTACCTTGGATCAAATTCTCTTTATGCCTTTGAGCTGACTTGTCAGCCTGATCTATGTTGATACCAACAATTATTAAAATGACAGAAACAGGGGAAGAGAACATGATATCATGACCCCAGAAGAATTAGGGTTTCCTTTTTGGGCATTCAGTGAGGAGCTGTGGGGATTGCCGCATATGCCACCTCTGTCAAGAGACTTCTTCAGGGGGTCCCTGAAATCCCATCTTGGGTTCAGTGTGGAAAAAGACGTACATACCACATATATAGGACCTCAACTCTCAACTTTAGAATCTAATAACACAGTCTGCGGGCCCTTTGGGAAGCCTTGTATTTGGGAACTCATACACATATACGATATGCTATATACGCCAAACTCATACTGATACTATACTCATGCCTCTATTATACAGGATCTCCTTAACCCCTAAAGGACCAAGGATTCATGATTTTAAAATGACAAATTCAGTTGATCATGTTGTGAAAAATATAATTCAAATGAGACTGAATTTTATATCACTAAAATCAGTGAAGAATAGTGCATATGTTGGTAAAAAAAAACAAATAAGTTTGAACAAAAGGAAGCCTACATAGAACCTACTCAAAAACTGTTAAAAAAGCATGAGGCTCAATTCAGGCTTCTTGGTCCTTTAGGGGTTACACCGATTATTGCCATCACTGTGAGTCATAGTAATTCAATATTCTCACAGTAATTGTGGTATTAGAACAAAGTGTGACTCACAGTAATTGAGAATTTCCACTGAATTCACCACAAATTGTGGCCCACAGTATTTACGAGGGGCTTTACCAATAATTTTTTTTCCAAAATATTGTGGAAAATTCTATCCAAATCTGATGAAAAGAGATGAGAAATTTGTTCAAATGGATGATTGTACCCACACCATTCATCCACCCACAGTATATGGTGATTTCAGTGTAGTGAGGATTGTGTGAGTTCCAATGGCCCTTTGTCCGGTGGGCACTAGGTCATTGACATTACGGACGGACACTTTGTTCACGCCCGCCTAGAAAGAGGACCGGAGTTTCTATCTATCTTGAGGATTGTGTGTAAAGTCTCACATTAACTGAGGATTGGTGGGAAATCTCACACTAATTTTGTGAACCACAGTAATGACACGTGTAGTGTGGTCGTGTGTCATTGGCCCCATGATTTAACCATGTTTTTACATTTTATTTTATTATTATTTTGTTTGTGTGATTGCTTTGGGTCAATTAGGTGTCAAAATTTACAATACAACTAGATGGAGTGATTCCAGGGCCTTGACAGTGAAAATATTTAAATAATCGGCCACTGGGATGCTGTGCATTATTGTCCTTCTCTTTTGCAATGGAATTTTTGTTTCATTTGTGTTCAGAAAGGAAAGAAACTGGAGAGTTGACAATTATTCAAGTAGGGAATGTTTGCATTTCCGTAAATTAGTAAGTGAGAGAGGACGTTGTCCACTTTCAAGGTCAATTAAGTTATCAGCTGTGCTGGAAAAAGGCAGATGCTTCCACATCCAAAGGCTCCACACTATGAAAGTGTCCTTAACGTAGGGTGGTAGCACCTTGGGCAAAAAATTAATTGCTAAAACTTATGCCCAATGTTTAGGAAATTCCAGCCATAAATAAACAATAATTAAATTTGGAAATGCCCAAATCATGAAAAATTTATTGAAGATTTATGACGCAGTAACAAATGATAGATTTCAGGTTATTCATCATTTTTAACATATACCCTATGATATACCCAAATTTTTAAATTCAATTGATTTGAAAATGCCCAAATATGGAAAATCTTTTTTTGTTTTGGGTCAGTGGGTGGTATTGGGTCAAGCTACCTTATTGAAGATGTGCAACTTGATTTTTTTGTTTTTGCACATGTTTATGAAAAATATAATTTATTTCCAATATTCAACTATAAAAATTTGGAGTTCTACTTTCCAATCAGCTATAAAAATTTCTCACTTTTTCTATGTACACTCACCTTTCTATTATACAAAATATAGTTGAAAATTAGAGATTCACATCCATACAATATACACAATAATGGTGTATTGTCTTTATAACTCAACATATTTTAAAAGTCCTTTGCAACACCCACGGATCCAAATCCATTATTCTATCAATATTTAACTAAAGTTTGTATATTCACTTGTCATTACTAACATAGGAGTAAAGAGCCAATACGAACCCTATGAGAATAGAAGGATGCTCAATAAAATTCAAGTCTAAAAAAAACAACCAATCTTTCACCAATCATGTCAAAATGTGATTCTCATTGTGATTCCCAAAGTATAGGGCGCACACTTACAAGGACTCAAGAATGTTACCGTACCCGACCATCAAGATCGGCACGTCACGTCAAATAATTAACTTTTTTGCCCAAATACATTTCAACGAATGTCAAATTATGCGGATATTCTCTAAGATTTTCTTTTTCACCATAAAAAATAAAATCTTTTTGAAAAAGTAATTTCCTAAAGACTTGGGGTTCTCTATTTATAATTATTTTTTGTCGAGTACGGTATGTGTGACATCAAAAGGAAGACATTATGAATCACATTTTCAAAGGAGTAGACACGTTGGTTTCAGTGTTGACATTGCACACATGGTTAAAAGTAGAATGCATAATTTACTCAGATACTGGGGACTGAGTGATGTGAAAAAGGTGAAAAAATAGAAGTTGGTATAGAAAGTCCATGTACGCCAAGTTGTGCAAACTGAAGGCAATGCCATCTCTGAGTGAGAGTTGTACATTTTTTTGTTTTGTTTTTTTCTGTGTTTTTTAAACAGAAGGGCATGTTTACAAGCAACTGCACCACCGCAAAAATGTATCGATATTCTAATCACAGAACTCCAAATGCTGTGTTACATAACATTCAGTAGCTTTCATGCTCATTGCCTTTCCTTCATGCATCATCTTGGGACTCCACCTGTCCTGTTAGCTACTGATTTGGTCTTGTTGGGTGTGGAATATGCTGCACCATCTACTGTGGAGCAAGGCATAGCCAATACAAGCTACTGAATGTTATGTACTGAAATTCTACCATAACTTCAATGGGAACATAACATTCTTTAGCTAGTACTGCAACACACCCTTTTGCTATGCAAAGAATCAACATCCTTACAAGGAATTGATGATGTGGAACATGTAGAAACTACTAAAAAAAAACAGAAGTTTAGTTGAGTTGCCAAGTCATCTTTAGTTAAAGATGGCTTTGATTCTCCAAAAAAATTACGATTCTTGCAATGATTCTATCCTACGATGCTGATTCTTAAGGGTGAACAGTGGGGTTGCTAAAGAATGTTATGAACTCATTTCAGGAGAGTTGACATGAAAAGCGTGGTTTCCACAACCTATTAGCAGCTTCAACATAACTTAATTCAATTTATTTTATTTATAGAAAATGTCATGTGTCGCTTTCTTATTGGTTGCGACCATAAAAAAGAGGACGTGGATGACAAGAACGCCGGTGTTAAACTCTAGGGGTGCTGGAACTACAACCAAGTTATGATATATTTCATAACCTTGTACTTCTTCAGTGTTATGGTGTCTTTTTGAGACTCTTGATTGAACAAGATACAACCATTAACATGAAAGTACATTCCTCTCTATTCTTGTGGCTCAACATGTTATTTCTCATAATGAGGGTCGTTACATTGTCCTTGATTTAGAGATCATATGTCTCGGGACCATAGTCATTCAAAAAACAAGATCCTCTCAAGAGAATCCAAAGCCACGGTCCTCTACAAACCTTTAGTTTACGGGACTGTCTGTACAGTGGGGTCCAACATGGAATGGCGTTTTTGGTTTCGCAGTGAGAAAAAGTTCAGTACTTCCAACTTTGAAAGCCTCCCGAGAGCTCAAAAATTGGTATTTTCCCACGAAAATTTTACCAAAGCATTATCTCTAAGTTAATTATATGCATACAAAATTTCAAGGCCAGAAGATGCACCGAAAAAAAGTTATTCAAAATCTACCAACATTGGTAGCTATGGAAATTTTTTCACTGCTGCCAACTTTGACAGCCTCCCAAAGATTGAATTAATTTTTTTTTGCCATGAAATTCTAGGAAAAAAAAACTCTTTATGTTAATGACAAATGATAAAAATTTCAAGGCCAAAAGATTAATACAAAAAACGATATTAACAATCTACCAACATGTGTAGTTGTGGGAAACAATGGGGGAAACTACACACATTGGTAGATTGTAAATATTTTTCTTTGTATAGATTTTTTGACCTTGAAATTTGGCATGAATGTTTTTGTCATAAAGAGCATGTTGTACCAAAAATTTCATGGTAAATAGACAATTTCTCAACCGTAGGGAGGGTGTCAAAGTTGGTAGCAAAGTTTCCCCCATTGTTTCCCACAACTACACATGTTGGTAAATTGTCAATATCTTTTTTTGTATTAATCTTTTGGCATTGAAATTTTTATCATATGTTATTAACATAAAGAAGTTTCTTTTCCAAGAATTTCATGGCAAAAAAATAATAATTCAATCTTTGGGGGGTTGTCAAAGTTGGCAGCAGTGAATAACTACCAATGTTGGTAGATTTTGAATAACGTTTTTTTGGTGAATCTTTTGGCCTTGAAATTTGGCATACATATAATTAACTTAAAGATAAGTCTCTGGTAAAAATTTCGTGGTAAAATACCAATTTTTGAGTTCTCGGGAGGCTTTCAAAGTTGGCAGTACTGAAATTTTTCTCACTGCGAAACCAAAAACGCCATTCCATGTTGGACCCCACTGTACATTACTCAAAAAAAAAATCTCTACACAAAGTGATATGCCTCCATGACTCCCAATATCAATATTGCAGCTCATTGAAATGTATCAGCCGTTGGTTGTAGAGCTAAAAAGTTTTCGGTGCTACAGTCTTACTCAATTCATGCACTCAAAATGCCTTGCACTCAAATCTACATCACTCTAATTTGTGAACTAGTGCACAACAATTGATCAATAAATTACGTGGTTTAGGTTAAAGGGAATCAAATCCTTCAACTCAAAAGTGAAGCTCAAAAGTCTCATTCCAACATGGCTATGTGTTGGGTACCCAATGGGAGTCTAAGATAAGCTAGGTGCTCTTGTAAAGAACATGAGATTTCCCCCTTAAATAATCAAAATTCCTACTCATTCTGGAGGTTCTGTCCAAAACAATAAAGTAACTACACCTAATCACAATACCTGCATAACATTCAGTAGTATGCATTGTCCCTGCCTTGGCTCTATAGTAGATGGTGTGGAATATTCCACACCCAACGAAGTAGCTAAGTGGACAGGTGGAGGCTCAAGGTGATGAGCAGAGTGCATGAAGAAAAGGCAATGAACATGAAGGCTATTGAATGTTATGTACCAAAATGGAACACTTCAAAATATTGCACAATATATATAAATCTTGAGAATGTACACCACCTCATCATTAGAACTCTCAGTTTTAAATCATCTACCAGCAACATTTTGAACCCTTAACCCTTTAACGTCCCAGTTCATTGCTGTTTTCAAAGATTCGTTATAAAATGTTTGATGAAAACCAAAAATGGAGTTGATGTACAAAGAAAAGTTGTAAATGTTAATGTGAAGATCACATCTGTACGGTTGGATTTATCATATTTTTTTAAATATTTTTTTATTAATTTTGCAAGCTTTTCTTTTGAAATTCAATTAAAAATCATGAATTGACGGATTTTAAAAAAAAATTATTGGAATGAAATTGGAATAACATGCACTACGAGATGGTATGGTTTCCATTATTTGATTCTACTTATTTTGAAAAATCATCTTCAAGGTCTCACTTTTTGAACTAAGAATGAAACTTGACATAAACCACTTTTGTTGTTTTTCCAAAAATCATAATAACCTATTTTGAAGATCCAAACCGTACAAAGGATAGTGAACTTGCACAAGAACCATGAGAAATTTTGGTGGATGAAAACTGTCCAATTTGAATGGAATTCTAACTGTTTGAATGGAATTCTAACTATGTGGACGCAGGCGCCTGAAAGGGTTAAAACTTTTGCATACGATATCCAAATAATGCATTCTTTCGTGTATTGGAATCATCTTTTAATATTTAAACATCTGATCATTCTAATAATCGCATTCAGGTGTGGTTATCTTACCTGTGACCATAAGCTTTACACTGTTGGAGAAGAGAGATTGCGTTTGTCCTGATTACAGCACTTCAATAAGGAAAATGAAGATAAGATATTATATTACAATTGAATTACTCCAGAAGCCCAGGGCACAATCACAGATGTGAACGCCCGTATTCTGCGTCATAATGTCCCTTAAAATCTTGGCTTCCGGTACATCTGACTGCACATAAAAAAATAATAATAACACTAAGTTAACCCATGCCGGAGTTCGGCACAACAGTTCCAGTTTTGTGAGCGTGCATGCACAATCTTCCTCACATAAGAACATTCTTAGGTCTTGGCTCCAATAATACCAATTGAGTTGATATAAACTAAACTTTCAGATGAAGCCAACAAATCTATTGTGGACTACACTAAAATTGTGATTTAGTGTCCAAGACACTGTTTCTCAACACGGATACTATTTGACTTTTTGGAGATATAGTATCACATTAAAAAACTTATTACTGTAAAATTTAAAATGATAAAAACTTCAAGTAAACCTTTTGGATGTAGTGTTCCAATGACGAATGACAACTTTATAACAAACATGGCATGCCAGCTCATCACTTGGAAGGAACATGACACTCTCAGTGGAAGTGGGAATGACAAGTGGCAAACTCTTATGTAACGTAAGGACACTATTTCTCCTCATCTTTGAACGAATTGTGGTAAAAGACATCAATTCTTGCTGGAAACTAAATCACAATTTTAGTGTAGTACTTTGGGTCATGTCATGGTGGCTTTTTACAAGGCTTATGTTCAAATTAAGCAGCACAAGGAGAACATTCTTGATGGCTTTTGATGAGCAATGAGGATTTAGTCCCAGGCTTGCTTTCAGGGAAGAAATGATGGTTCATTTGTTACCATTTAGACTTGTTACCAGAATTACAGAAGTAATAAATGTCTAAAGCTTATCCCTGCCACGTACAGAATCCACATAATATTGAAAAGTTTAAATCACTCGTCACCATGTCTTTAAGCACAATTGTGAAGAACTTCATCATGCACTATAATACTGAAGATGAAAAGAGTTCATGACATTCTAGAGCACCTTTTTCAGCAGTAACTATACTTACCTATAATAGTTGGCTGAGTACCAAGAAGTAAGAGGATTTTTGGCAAAGAAAGAAAACATCATATTGAATACCCTGATTCTTCCTTGAATTGGCTGTGTTTGAAGCCCTTTCAAGAATGTTATGTTGACAGCAAGGTTCAGGATCTACGAATTCAATAGATACACTTTCGTCTATGAAGTACAGCTTTCCATCTAGTAGAATGAAAATTAATATGTCTAATCTAGCAATGCCACCACTGAACATCATGAATGCCACCATTACAAGTGATTACAAGTGATGTTGAATAGTATGTCCTTGTGATAAATACTTTAGATCGTACTAAATAACCATTTTAGTGTAACATAGGTATTTTAAAAAACCTACCCACATTAGACCCTGTCAATTGTAATGGCAGTTTCTAAATGTAAATCTTGTCAATTGTAACACCATTTACAGCCGTTTTTAACAGAAACCTTGCCAATTATAGCACGGTTAGGTTTTCTGAAGGGTGGGTTTTTTACTTGTCTTTCCATGAAGTTTATTAGGATAGAACAGAAAGAACTAGGGAAATCAAAATTATGTAACAGATGCTGGTGAAACAATAGTACAGTACCAATTACCAAGTTCGGCATATAATCGAATTTGATGTAGAAAAGGTTACCTTACCATTTGCTTGAGAGATTGGTTGAGTGTTGAGGAGCGAGTTTAAGTTTTTCTCTTCTCCATTTATCCAATCCTGCTCAACATGAAAGCACCACAATTGAAATGAGCCATTGATAACTATAACACTTCAAAGCTTTCTCAAACCACGAATCTAACATGAATTAGCGAACTTGTTTAATTTCACCCCCAGGTATTCTAGAAAGTCTAGTCGCATTACAATTGGCAAGGTTTATGTTAAAGTTTGCATTAAATGCCATTACAATTGACAGGGTTTAACATGACTAGCTAGAAACCTTGAAATCTAAGTAAGTTAATGCGTTTAAAAAAAAAAACTCCGTTTGTTGCATACCTCTGGGTTTTCGTGTCACCGAAAGAAATAATTTCCTGTAATAATAAGACTCCTTGAAAAGAAGAGCACATTCTTCACATCAGATCTTGTGTCCGTTTCATAAAACTTTAAACCCTTATAACTATTGCATACATTACCCAAATATGGCATGCTTTGGTGCCATCAATCAACAAACATTTGGTCAATCTAGAAACTATATTCGATGCTTAAAGTTGGTCGTTTTCTTTGAGACTTGGTTACCTTAAGTGATGAATGATTATTGTTTGCTTCAATGTCCTCTAATGTAGTAACACCCATGGTGCTCCTAACTATATACATTTGGTCAATCTAGAAAATATACTCTTAGATTAAAATTGGTTACTTCTTATTAGACGTGGATGATTATTGTCTACTTTAGGCTAAAATGTAGTATCGGGAACCTCCCTTGGGGCACCCCTTGGAGAATGTCGCCAGGGGGGACATTTGTCGAGGTGAGGTTCCCGATACAACATGTGTCCCTCTACTTTAGTATCCTCTATTGTAGTGACGCCAATGGTGCTCCCTAACGACATTGTCAAGAAACGTTCTCTTGGTAGTTCTCGCTTTCTTCACCGTTTTCCATACTGATCACATTAAGAATGCAATCTGATTGAAAAAGAATTGCAAAGAATGCAATCTAAGGCACGTGCACCCAAAATTTCCCCTACTCCAGAAACCATCCAACCTAGATTCTTATCTAGAATGTAGATGCACACCATCTAAACAACATAACCTCAAGTTGGTACAACTATGTTGAAAATTCATTCAGACAATGTTCAAATAATGCATGCTGAATCCTCTTTCACTTGCCAATAAATATAAATCATATCTAATACTAGTAACTCTGCTCATTTGCAAATAGTGGTGATTATGGGTGCACGTACCAATAACAAAGCTCATTCAAGTTTCCTTTTACAACCTTGACTCCTGAATCTCCCACAAATTGCAACAAGAATTGATTGAAAAAAAAAAAAAAAAAAAAAAAACCCAGAATAAACCATACAAAATTCACAAGCTAATCAAGCGAATTATACAAGGCCATCAACTTACAGATCATTGCAACGCACAAACGATGCCACAGTCTGTCGATCTTTCCAATGCGCTGCTTGACACGACCAGCATTCATGCAATCTCCGAAACCCTAATTTCTTGCTGTACAAAAGGTTGCCCCATGTCTCCTGACATTGTTTACAGCAATAGAATCCCCACAGGAGAAGGAAAACCTGAACAATACTGTGACAATCTACTGTAAGACTGATGAATCGTGCAATGGGTGTGTGTATGATCTTGATGGGAACAACGTCTCGAACCCTAAAACCAACCCAACACTTGTTCTGGTGAGGGAGCGTCTTAATAGCAAGTTCAAGAGGATTCCAACGCACTTTAGCGTGCATTCTTTGGACACCGTATGAATAAGTTATGAATTTTCAAAGTGTTGACTATAGGTTGATTGTAAAGCGACCCTAAACTCTGATGTTAAGATTGTGCACATTCTCATCAATAGTAGGGTGTCAAAATCTACTTATTATGAAAGATTGAGTTAGGGACGCTTTAAGGAAAGGGTCGCTTTTAGATATAGTTACCTTAGTGTGTTAGCAAATGAATTCCAATGTAAATCAATTTGTGTTTCAACTTTTTCTAATCAATCGTATTTCAACTTTGTCTAGTTGATTGTATATCAACTTTGTCTAATTGATTGTATTTCAACTTTGTATCAATAATATTCTATGGCTTTTCAAAGTTGAAAGTTGAAATCAAAAGAGAATCTACTATTGACACTCAATGAAATAAACACCATTGTTCAACATTGGCAAATTGGGCCTAAAGGCTTTAAATTTTAAAGCTCGATGTGAATTTCTCATCATTCTATGTGGAGGAATATGTGGTGCCAAATTTTTGGGATGGTTTAAGGTTAAAAATTTGAATCCAAATGTATAAAGTACTTGTGAAACTAGGCCCTCGGACTTGGGTGCAAGGTCATTATACTTGAAGGATCATTTAATGATAGCAAGTAATTCTTAAATTGAGGATCTAAAGGCTTTACACCTGGAAGCCCAAATCTCAACTAACTTACAAAATCGAAGCCCATTTGTTCTTGTTAATTGGGTTAGTTTTTAATAAGTTGAACCCTAAATGTAAAGTTAGTTAAAGTGTGTGCACCCAAATCGCTTATGTTTAATCCCTAAATGTTGAGGAGGCCACAAAATCGTCGATGGATGATTTTGCATAGCTTTGGATAATGGAGAAACAACAATTTTCATTCGCCACTTTTTGTAATGCTTCTTTGAGTAAGTATACATGACTAGGAGTTGACAAATCTATTGTGGAGGAGGTCTGCATTTTTGTAGGAAAAATGATTCTCTAAAAACGATAGATTGGTTTCTATTAAATTCAGAGGTGGAATTGTTGTGCCCGAGATGGAATTTCTTAAGCAGACACCTGCCATTGCATTCGTGTCATGCTATGACTCGAGATTCAAGCTATTCATATTCGACTATAGTACTAAATGGTTGCCCGTGTTCTATATTTTGAGTACTTGACTAGACTGCAAAATTATTATTTTGTAACCATAATCCAAATTTTCATATTGGCTGATCGTTTTGATTTCTAATTGGGAGAAGTTAGATAGTGGAATTTTTTTAAGTACCATATCATTGTCTATGGTGTTTTCACACTATGGGTGTCATAGTTTTCAACAAAAAAGTTTTTAATGTTGTAAAGTAGTTTGAGTAATGACGTAATATAATAAATAGAGAAATTACCAAAAAAAATTACTACATTAAAATGGAATCTTTTGGAATCTTTTCAAAATTATATTATTTTGGAATCTTTTGGAATATTCTTGTTTTTTGATTTATTATTATTTTATTTATAAATTTATTTTACTTGTTTTGGCAATGGAGTGTTGTTGAACCCTTCACGGCAGTCGGCAGAAAAATGAAAAAAAATAAAATAAAAATTGACCGTTCAATGTTGCTGAACCCTACATGGCGGCCACCAAAAAAATGAAAAAAGAAAAAAATTTATTTGACTGTTCAATGCTGCTGAACCCTACATGGCGACCATCCACACACAAAAAATTTAAAAAAAAACAAAAAAAAACAATTATGTTCTATTTTTAGCCGCTGAGAGAGTCTCTCCCACTCCCACTCCCTCCCCTCTCGGCCTCTCTCCTCTACTCTATATAAGGTAAGTGGACGAATAACCGATGCCGAGCATAAAGAGACACCTAGATTTGTTTCATCAATGATATTCCACTGTGCAATAAACCAACAATCAACGAAATAGTTTAGTGATTGTTGACTTTGCAGAATTACTTGGATTTGCCTCATTTGTGGAAACTATTTTTACTTTAAGTTTCATTGTGATCCTTCAAAACATATTCACTGTCAATTTCAGCCCATGTCTATTGCCACAAATAGGCAACCTATACCTTGGACTTTAAAAATTTATAACCTATTCAATATAACTTCAAAAATTATAATTCAACTTAGAATAGATTCGGAATCAATTTGCTAATCCATTCAAACTATCACAATGCATCTCAAATTACTATAAATAGGATCAGTGCTTAATGTATTGATTTATAGCCACTCACTTTATATGAGGAGAGAGGAAGGAGATAAAGAGGGAGAGGAGAGAGGGGAGGGAGTGAGAGAGGGATTTTAGGTGCGCGGCCGTGCACCCAGTGGCTAAAAATAGATTTTGTTTTATTTTTTTTGCGGCTGTCATTTAGAGTTTAGTAGCCATAGCTGAAGAAAAATTAGAAGAAAAAATAGGACAAGAAGAAAGACAATAAGAAAGACAAGAAGGAAGACAAGAAGAAAGACAAGAGAGAAGACAAGAAGAAAGACAAGAAGGAAGACAAGAGGAAGACAAGAAATAAGACAAGATAAAAGAAAAGATAAAGATAAATCTAAAAAATATATAAAAGAATTGTTTGTTTACAATGTAAGGGATTGTAGAAAAACAAAAATCGCCAATTTTTTTTAAAAAAATAGACAATTTTTTTTATGTGTATGGGGGCTAAATGCATGATTATATGGTCAAGTGCGTAAAATAGCAAATTGCGTGTTCTAAATGACGACTATAGGTGCAAATAACTTATTTAGTTTTCTTGGAGATCAATCAGTTTTCACCTCTTTTGCAACTACTCATTTGAATCATAATTAAAAGCATTCCCGTTGAGCATCTCTATTTTATTTTGCTTGAGATCTCGTATAAGGTAGTACATCCTATATGTGACACCTAACTATTTGTGATATTATCAAAACACTCATTTGTGCCACTTACCAGCCCTTGCATAGACACTCTTCATTGATGCCACAAACTATATGGCACTATGGTCATTCTCGGTAGTATACCGTAACTTGTATTAACCCCTAAAGGACCGTGAGGACATATTGTGTCCTCAATGTTTTTTCAATCTTGTATGGCATGCATGGATTTACTCAAATTAGGGTTTGCTTCACTAAAGAATTGTAGCAAGTTGAAATGGCAACATGCTTAATGACTACGATTGTGGAAAATCGTGAAACATCGACCAGGGAAAATATCTACAAGTGTGGAGGTAAAAGCAGTGACTTGTCAGTTATGGAGGTTGATGATCTGGTGACAGGCGGAAGAGGTCTCTTGGTACACGTTGCCTTCCTCGAACATGAGGTTTTCTCTTTATTTCACCCACCTGTAGTGGTGGTGGTCCATGCCACAAATGCGCAGCATTTTCAATGCAACAAATGCGCCGTCGTTGTCAATCCATTCCACTACTTTGTCGGTGCGGATTTATAAGAGAAATATCAAGATTTTCCATCGCCTTCTCCTTGTAGACTGACCCGTGGATGTTTGCATTGAGGAGGTTTGGCGAGGGATTCACGACTTTAAATATATCTTGACTCCAATGAATGCAGTAGTGTCGGGTTGTAGATATATCTTACGTTTGGGGTAGCTACTCTTTTGTGCGCCCGCATTGCAATTTATTGACAGGATGTCGGCCGCTATAGAAGTCACAGCTGATTTCAGTAGGATTCAACATTTACTTGAAACTTGGAGCATCTCAAAGGGAGCGAACACTTATACACTTGGTAGGGTTAGACAATTGTGGAATCTAGAGTTCTTGTTGCAATTAGGAATCCCGAAGAGGAAAGGGTTGTACTGGCCGTCGAGACCTACAAACAAGAATTACCGCTTCTTGTTCAGGCATCACCTTTGTGTCACTCTGTTTGGCATTCGTGAGAGACTTGTAGAGGGAGCGCCTGGGAGTATTCCTCCCGCTGTAGACAATTGGTTGAGGTTCAAGCATTGACCTGATGCCAAAGGGGGAAATCGTAGTCATGGAGGCAACTCCTCCGGCTCAGCGCACGCGCGCACAGACAAGCTAAGGCCGATTGTCGCAGACAGAGGGCTTCTACAACGAGTTGTCGAGCACAGAGGAATCCAACAGCTCAAAGAGCCAATCCTCTCTCCCGAAGTTGGCAGACAGAAGCGAAAATTCGAGCAGCTCGTATGCGAGGACCCAGTCAGGCCAAGGGGGCCCATCAAAGAAGACGGTAGTGACCGAGGATGCCTCAGGGGTGACAAAATCCAGAAGACGCTTCGGATCATCGAGTCGAGGCCGATGGACCATGGGGGGGAGGGCAAGTCAGAAATCACCAAGTCTGGGAGCTCTGCTTTCTAGGAAAGAATCCTCTAAATCGACGCGGGGCAAGAAGAAGGCAATGGGCAGATCCCTGCCTACTCCAATACCTATCACACCCTATTTGGAGCGGTCTGGAGGAGGGAGGAGGGGCAAGAAGGGCGTCGATAATCGATCGGGCTCCGAAGATATTGATGTAGGAAAGAATAAGACGAGTGCTAGAGATTTGGACTGTGGGGGGGGCGTCTTCGCCTGAAGGCCATGTTCACAAGTTGTCAAGGCTCTCACATCTTGATTACACACCTCCCCGTTTAGTTAGAGGCATTAGACTTGTTGCTCCTGATCCCTCCACTCTACCAAAATGGGTGTGCCCTGACATCATGCCATCACATTTTCGTCCACCAGTCCTTAGGACTCGAGTTATGTCAGACTCTTGTCTCTACGATTCATTTAATCATGTCCATGATGTCCGCATGTTTCATGGGGCTGTTTATTGCTCTGCACAAGAGCCTGAGATCCCGAATCTTGTTTCCCCACGACCTCCGAATCCATTTCGAGGTAGATTCCCTCCTCCCCTTGTCCACGGCAATGTTGATTCAACCACATCTGGCATTGACGACTCTGATTTCTATGCTCTCGCCATGACACCTCCATTGCAAGCAATCCCCTTGTATCCTCTAGTAGAACATACATCTGCACAGGCTAGAAGAATCGCATACAATGCTGTAATCGGGCATCGTGTAGCTCGGAGCCTGACTGATACTTTTGACGGCTCCCAGGCTGTGAACAATTGGCTTGCAGAAATGGGCTATACCCCTGTCACGCCCCCAAGGCAACAACCCAACGTTGATGATGAGGGCTGGATGAGAGACCCACCAACATTATCTCCTATGAATGCAAGTGTTGCATTCGAGTGTAATCGTCTTTTTCGTACTAGCCTGCCAGACAATGTCTATGTCCCATTATATGTCTTAGGGCATGATCCTGATTAGTGGGGTGGGTTACAGCATTTCATGGGCTAGGTTACCATGAGCTGGGATGAAAATGAGATCATGTGGTACCATGTAGATTTTGGAGGATCTATTGGTAACCATCCTGTGCGCGTCTCAGATTGCCTAAAGTTGGACTTTTGGAAGGAGCTAGGTGATCCACCATACACTCTTCCTCCCCGTTGTGCCACCTCCGCAGTTCACGATGGAAGCGTTGCTGTCGATCTGAATCCAAATGCTCATATGAGTGACGAGGCAAAAAATACAGATGTTGTACCTCAGACCAATTCTCGTAGTGCCTCCTCGTCTTTGCAATCACAGTGCACCCCATTGGTAGGCTTTACTGACAACTCGACTTTTGGAAGAGAACACTGGTTCACTACTAGAGAGTGCGTAAAAACCAAGACAAAACCAACACACATCTGTTGAAACCAACAAAGAATGAGTTTAACGTAGCAAACATTTATTCATCTGCACAGAACCAACAAGTTCCTGTTGATTTCTATTGGAACCAACAAGTTCCTGTTGATTTTCCTCTTGGAACCAACAAGTTCCTGTTGATTCACTACTAGAGAGTGCGTCAAAACAAGACAGAACCAAGACAGATTTTGTCGAAAAAAAAAAAAATTCAAAAAAATTTGATTTTTTTTCTAGATACAGAAAAATCCCTGCATATAATACTACAAAAAAAAAATTTGAAAAAAAAGTTTTTTTTACATCGTTAAAAATATTTAAAGACTGCTGGGAAAAAAAAAACAGCTCCAGCCTTCAAGATTTTGTCGAAAAAAAAAAAATTCAAAAAAATTTGAAATTTTTTCTAGATACAGAAAAATCCCTGCATATAATACTGCAAAAAAAAAATTTAAAAGTTTTTTTTACATCGTTAAAAATATTCAAAGACTGCTGGGAAAAAAAAACAGCTCCAGCCTTCAAGATTTTGTCCAAAAAAATAAAAATTCAAAAAAATTTGAAATTTTTTCTAGATACAGAAAAATCCCTGCATATAATACTGCAAAAAAAAATTTGAATTTTTTTTTTTTTTACATCGTTAAAAATATTCAAAGACTGCTGGAAAAAAAAAACAGCTCCAGCCTTCAAGATTTTGTCCAAAAAAAAAAATTCAAAAAAATCTGAATTTTTTTGTACATACAGAAAAATCCCTGTATGAAATAGTGCAAAAAAAAAATTGAAAAAAAAAGCTTTTTGTACATGGCAAACAAATCGGCAATGGTTAAGTTCTCTTATAATTAACAAGATAATTCTCATACTTGCATGAGCGTGTGTATGTGGTGTGGTGGTTTAGTAAGTGGTTGGGGTTTAGAAGGTCTTGTGTTCGAATCCGGCCGTTGGGAATTGGTCTTCGGTTAGCCATGGTGGGCCCTACGGTGGTGGGTCGGGGTTCTTGGCCGTGGCAGTCAAATTTTTTTCCGGGCAGCCCAAAATTTCCGGGCAGCTACTTTTCCTCGGGCAGACCAGAAAAAATGAATGCTAGATTAGAAACTTTCTTTATCTGTATACTTGGACATTGAAGCAACACCGAACCAAGACATTTCTGTTGATTGTGATCCGGAATCAACTGTTCCTAACCCGCACACGAACCAACAGAATTTCTGTTGATTTTCTCTTACACCGGAACCCCATTTCTCTAGTAGTGGTTGATGATTGGCGCTGAACCACTGTCACACTACGATGGCTTCACCGACGACTCGTCAGATCAAACCTGGATGGCTGAGTATCGCGACTTTGCAAGTAATTCTGATCTCAGCAATTCTGATTGGCATTTGTCATATCATGATGAGGGATCTGCTCTTTCAGAATCTCTATCTGAGTTGAATTATCAGTTAGGGATCTATGATGATATAGAGGATCTGTATATGATGACAGTGAGAGAAAGGTATGCCGATGAGTTCTGGCAATGCCAAGACAACACGTTACTAGGGGACAGAAGAGGATTCAGTGGACCATTC
Organism: Pohlia nutans; assembly: GCA_022496805.1. NCBI lineage: Eukaryota > Viridiplantae > Streptophyta > Bryopsida > Bryales > Mniaceae > Pohlia > Pohlia nutans. The sequence continues at coordinate 10,788,885 of CM040105.1, forward strand.
TCAGGTCCGACCCAAAGGTATACAAGGAATGTACCATCGTCAGGCAAATTCTTTGATTTATTTTGGGATGTAGCTACTATAAACAAAATGGTAGTGCAAACCAATTTGTATGCCACTCAGGGAAATAGATTCCGTGGAAACCGCCCGAACGGAGGACCTATCTGGAAGCCTACCTATTATGCAGAATTCCGGGCTTGGATGGGTGTTGTTATTCTGATGGGGTTAAAGCAAACTGCATCGATTATGGACTATTGGCGGAAGGATGCATTCTTCCGATGCCCACTCATCCACAGCATTATAAGCCAATCGAGATTCGAATCCATACTTCGATGTATGCATTGCGTGGATAACGCAACGTGGCCCTCCGATGAACTGGACCCTTCGTATGACAAAGTGGGACTTGTCCGGTGGGTGCTGGAGGGGTTCATTAGCAAGGCACAATCCCTATTCAATGCCGAGAAGTATCTCACTGAAGATGAGATTATCGTGGCCTATAGAGGTCACTACTCCTCTATTCGTCAGTATAATCCAATGAAGCCAACAAAATATGGAATTAAAGTTTGGGCGCTAGTCTCCAATCCCTCAAGATACATTTATAATTTGACTCCATATGTGGGCAAATCCGGTTCCAAACCAAAAGCCGGCCTAGGGTCTTCTGTTGTCTTACAGCTAGTCCATAGTCTTCACCATAGAGGTCACACAATGGTGACTAATAATTTTTTCACCAGTCCCTCTCTATTTGAAAGACTCTTAAGACGAGGGATTTGGGCTACTGGGACTACGAAAGACAATAGGGTTGGATTTCCAACAGAACTCAGAGGGTATAAGAAGGAACAATACAAGAGGGATAGCCTCATATGGCGCATGCATAGGTCCAGGACAATGGCGGCCACTTGTTGGTTTGACAGACAAGTTGTCCATCTTCTCAGCACTTCAACTAATCCAGTGGGGCCTAGATGCTTTGCCCGGCGATGGCACAAAGGCAAGAGAGTCAAAGTGGCATCCACACCTCAACAAGTGGAATACCAACACTACATGAGGGGTGTGGATGTCATTGACCAAATGAAGGGTGACTACTCCGTACAGTTACAGAGCCACAAATGGTGGCATAGACTATGGTTCTTCATAATGGATAGCTCCTTACAGAATGCCTATGTGTTATATCAAACTCATTACAAGGGGCTTCAGAAGACGGTTGTTAGCCGTCGGGCATATCATCAGGCAGTGGCCTTGCATTTGATTGAAGGCATGGTGAAGTTGCCTATTACTGCAGCTGGACAGGTGCCAGCCAGTGGTGTTCACATGAACGAAGTTCAAAGTGAGGGGTTGACTGGTTGAGGTGCCGATGCATTATGTGCACAAAAAAACAGAACAAAATCTGTAAAGCATGTGGATCGAAATACATTTGCGAGTCTTGCTTCAAGAAAACCCACTCAAGCAGGAAGATGTTTTTGAAGTTAATGCTAAAGATATCTCAATGAAAGTTTTACCATGCTGATATGTGACAATGTCTTTGTATGCGCTGCTGGATCAGCATGGCTCAGTAGGTGTTCACCATCGTCACCCGAGGTGTCAAGTTGCACTGGACGAATTTGATTGAAGATAACCTCGGCATATTAGTGGTAGTTCTCAGTGGAAGAGCACATATGGCCACTAGAGCTAAGATGAAATCACATATGACTATGCTTCACATACCAGACAATTTATGAAGAAGACATGAAGTCGCTGTTGGTAAGAGCGTTTGTTGTGGTGGTCCTACATTTTCATATTCAGTTAGCCATCAGTTTTTTATTCACCTATCACTGCACCCGGTAGTCTATATTACTAGGTAGTGCATGTTGTAGGCAGTGGCCTCTATAAATTGTGGGTTAATGCCAAAGGTGTCTGGCCTTGCTCTTGAATAGGCAGTAGTAGTAGTTTATTTTTATTTTATGTTTGGTTTCTCCAGCTTCCATATTTTATAACTACCAATGTTTTGAGTAGACTTTGCTGCTAACTTGGGAACTGTAATCGTACATATAGAGTGGAGTAGCCTAGGTGTGGAGGACATACATGTATAACTCACTCACGGAAATAGTAAATGTCACTTTAATTCATGTGATATGGGCAAGTTGATGCTTTATGTGGGATGACTGAGAACGTTTAGTTTTGTTAGCCAATACGAAGATACTGTTGTTTGAGTTCAATAGGTGATGGAGTGTATGTTTAGCACCCTATAGGATGAAAATGCACATCCCGATTGGAAAGGGGTTATAGATTGTATTGTAAGGGATTTTATATCGTATTAATTTAGTGGAGGCAACGATTTTATTATGGCTATGCTGATTTTTACCAATGAGGGGTCCGAGCATGGTATGCCTGTGGAGCCCAGGTAAGTTTATATTCACCCTCTTCCTAAGTCATCGACGTGGTATTCCTTTGCAAGATATTGGAATTGAATTAATTTGTGAGGTTAATTTTTTTGTAAAACACGATTTTGAAAATTCAGAGTTAGATGCGTAATGAAATTATGAACCCAACGGTATATAGCATGTAAATTTAGGAGTCATATTGCAAAAGTTACGGCCTAGAAATTGTTTCAACATTTCAAAATCTGGCCTGAAATGTTCAGAATTGGAAGATTTTTCCGGGAAATCTTCACTAAATTTTTTCAGCAATTTTCAAAGATTTTTTAAAAATTAGCGGTTGTCCACAAAATTGTGAAAAAAATTGGAGTTGTTGGTGATGGTAAATTCTAATAGGAAAAAAAAAATTGGCCGATAATTCCAAAAAATGAATCCGTAATTGCAATTTCAGATTTTTCCAAATCTACCAATTTCTTCCTTGTTTATTTATTTTTATTTTTTTGGAGTCCAGTTTAGGGTTTTGGGGGTATATATGGAGTTGAACCGTACCTCTCTTTTCTTCTCTTCTCAACCCCCGTGTGGCGCAACAACACTTCGGCGGACCAAGCGACGCAATGGAAAGGCAGAATGAGGTGGGCTTACGATTGCTTTAATCTTGTTGTTCACTTGTTGTTGGTGTCTAAATTTTGGGGCAAATAAACAACTCCTCGGTACCAAGGAGATGAAAACTATCGTAGTTGCATTCTTGCACATTGAGTTGAAAGTTTTGTTTGGCGGCCGCAAATGAACTCCTCGGTACCGAGGAGGTGCAAAAATTAGACGTTGCGTACTCGCCGTTTTAGCTGCTAGTTTCTTGGGCAGCTTTGAGGGAACCGGGAGAGGTCGGAAATGAACTCCTCAGTACTGAGGCAGTGTAAATATTAGTCCTTGCATACTCATCGTTTTAGCTGCCAGTTTCTTGTGCAACTTTGAGGGAATCGGGAGGGGGTCGGTATTGAACTCCTCGGTACCGAGGCGGTGAAAAATAGTCGTTTTGACCACTTTTGTAATCGTTTTGACCACTTTAATAAAATCTTGATTTAAATTTTTGGGTTATTTTTGTACTTCTGATTGGTGAAATGAGCTTGACATTTAAAAATGTAGGATTCTCCTACAATGGAGGGAGTAGAAAAAGAAGCCGTGGATGAGGAATTAGCCATAGATTATGGCGTTGCGGAGGACAACATTCGGTTGAAGGAGAAGTTTAACTCAAATTCAATTATCACGTCTATGCGTATGAAGCCCACTTCAAAATCAAGATTTCGAATTCCGCTATGTCGAATGACATCGTTGCCTGATGTGAGACCTGTGTTGGGTCCTGATGTGGAGAAACTTATAGCAGATTTTGCACACGGATACAGAGAGGGTGATCGGGTCTTCTATGTCTCTATCCATGATGGTCGGGGTAAAATGGTGCCCGTTACAGATGAGCACCGCTCCTCGTGGAATAAACATTGGATTGCAGAAAATGAGACATTTGAGACTATGCTTCAGTCTGACCCAGATTTGATTTCATTCTCCAATCACATGTTCTATGTGTGGGATGGAAACCATAGGTTGCATGCATGGTCAAAGGTCATTCGGGAGAGATATAATGATGAACGTGGTTGGCATATCTCGCCTGAATGCATTTGTTTGGATCCAGAGGGGAATATTGGACTACTTATTGAGGCCATGTCGGATATCAATGAATAAGTACTTTATTTACATTCAATTCATTTAGTATCTCATTTCATTTCTTCTTCCTTTTTCTACTTAGTGTTAATTAATATGTAATTGTACATTTATTGTGGCAATTCAGTGGAGAACTCTCATGTTAAGAGTAATCTTGTACATAGCTTATTCTATGAGCCAAGTTGGACAATATCCACTTGAATACTTCAAAGATCTCCTTTCGACTGAAGATTATTTGAAGTGCAAAAACAAGAAAGCTAGTAAGGGCTGTAAGGCATGGTATCCTCTGACAACAGATGTCTTCGTGCGCTTCATTTGTAAGGTAATAATTCTATTCTAAACTACTATTTGACTTATGATTTGAATTAATATTTCAAAACTTCAACAATTTGGACATTTTATTTTTCAGAGAGAAATTGCAGATGCTTTTGATGAGGCTGCAAGAATTTACAAGGAGGAAACTCCACTTGAGAAACGTACTTCTAAAGGCATCACAGAAGCGATGGTCAAGGCTAAGGACAAAACGGTGAAGTCACTTATCAAATCTAAACTTGATAAGTGGGCAGCTGTCGCAGACCCGACTCTCACCCCTCATTTCCTTCATCAAGTTTGTACTGTCATTAGCATTTCTCCATTTGATATGCTTTTGCAATAATTTGGATTCGAAATTTGATTAAATTTCTTGCTATTGCAAATCAAAGCCCACTACAATATCAACTCACGACCCGAAATGACATTGGATAAGCTCCAGATGAGCGCCACTGCAACTGTAGAGCCACAATACAAAGTGCGGTGGCTGCGATGGTGGAACTCTTCAGCCTTGAGTAAACAGGCACTTTGGTTCCCCAAAACACCCTCAAAAGATCGACTTGCAATCTGGTTGAACAAGACTGCATTCTATGCTGGGGTAAGTGGAATTTTATTTCTTTATAATTTTGAAGTTTATTTCAATTATGATTGATGTTTATTTCAATTTTATTTTGAATGCCTTTGCTTGGCTGTTGGAGGAGTCAGTGGTCAAGGAGTTTGACAGTATGGTTGAATCAAACAACATTATATTGCATGGGAGTGGAGACAACGAGCTAGACTCTCTTGCTACTTATTTAGAGAAGTGGAGGATAAAGTTGTGGGATAAGGGCTACAGTTCATTTTTCAAAGGTCCAAATCAAATTTCGAAGTCCAAAGCATTTCTGGAGCACGATGGGGCAGAACTAGCCATGAAACGCTTATTGTATAGGTACTTCTATATTTCAAATGTCAACGTTCAATGCAATCAAATGAAATTGCAATTTTAGTTCATTTGTTTCTAATTTATGAAATTCATTTGACCAGGTACTTCACTCGATATTTGGGTCCTAAAAATGCAGTTCACAAGAAAGATGTGCCTCTTTTCTTTGATTCATGGTGTGACAAGACATCTAATGCTTGTATCTACACTAAAGAGCAACTCAAAAGATGGTCATTGGCGCATCTTCGAGGTGGTGCATGGTATTTGGAGTGTCCACCAAAGAGCACTCCAGCGGATGAAGAAAAACTTTTCTCTTCACTTGAGGAGATCTCTACAGTGGAGGATGTTGTGCAAGACTCAGTTGATGAGGATGTTATCGATCTTGAAGATGAAAATCCACTTGAAACAACTACTACTACAGCAAAAAAGGGAGATCGTTCATCATTGAGACTACTTGCTAAGGCAAAAGAGAAGGCAGAGAAAGCGGCGGAGAAGGCTGCTGAGAAGGTACAGAAAGTGGCGGAGAAGTTGGGGAAGAAAGTGTCCATCCGTCGTGGTAAGTCATCAGATGGTCTATCTCCGTCCACTACAGGTGCACCGTTATTTCCACGTGCATCTCACAAGTTTGTTGAAGACTTGAAGGCGGCCTTGGCCACGGAGGAGGATGCTAATACATCAGAGATTCTTATCATCAATAGTTCCATTGGAAAACTTTGGGCTGAAAAGGAGAAAGAAGACAAAGTTCCTCCTATCTTCCAAGATGCTCAAGAATTTATTGGAAGCCCGGTACAATTCTATTTCATTCATTTCATTTTGATGCATCAAATTCTTCATCAAGGAAATTCATTAAAATCCAATCGTACTTTGAGAAATTTTATTTTTGTTTTCAAATGTACAGGTTGGAAACGGGAGAAAGAAATTGTTTCAAGGTGTATTGTCGTCTTGCAATGTACGACCTTCAATCGATCTATTGATTGCAAACATCCCTGAAAACCTTCCTGTGCCAACGGTTTCCAACCCCTCATCTTTGATTCCTCCTTGGAACGTGCGCAAGAAAGCACTACTAGAACCTGAGGATGACGAAACCTCAGAGGATTTTATGCAAGACCTATTTGATCATGCTGACAGTTATATTCACGATGATGGAGCACTTTTATTGTTTTATCCAGATGACCAAACCTTGCGTATAGAAATAGCTGGATATATCGAGCATGACGGATTCAAGTTGTTCAAGGAGTGGTGGGGGATCAACAGGCTTCGTTTAGCATTGCCAAACAACCCAACCCGCACGGTTAGTTTTCCACTCATTTCAGTTTAGTAAATTCATGATTTGCATTTCTCATTTTGGAGGTACTAACTCAAATCGATGTGAATGTAGACATTGCGCTTCTGGTGTGGACTGTATATCAGAGAACATCCTCCAAGCTCAATAGCAAGGCCATCAAAGTTCTCTTTGCAAGAGATTCCTAGCCTTACCGAACTTGATATAGATTTAGATTTTGACGGAGTGGTTCACAACTACACTGACAAAGGAATTCAACTCATGTATGGAAAGGTGCTGTGGAGAGGTCCTCATGAGAAGGACCCTGCATTCATGGGCATGTTGATCCAAGCTTTCATTAAGAGTGGAGATGTTGTGGTGGACTTCATAGCATCTACAAGTGTTCATTCATCGCTTGAATGATTTTTTTCTCTTTTATTTCAATTTTTGTTTATGATTATGGGGTTTTCACGTCTTTGAATTATGTATTAGGTGCCACAGCTAAAGCATGCTTTTAGCATGGTCGGCACTATCTAGGCTTTGAAGAGGACAAACAAATCTTTGATGCTCTTCTTAAGCCTTTGATCAAGGTGACCACCACGCAGCATGAGGAAGAGCTTGTAAATGTTCTGAAGGACACTCAGAAAGGAGGAGATGACGATGGTGATGGCCCAATAGCTCCACCTCCAAAGCGGAAGAGAATGGCTATGTAAATCCATGTAAGTGACTTGTCATTTTCTTTACTGCATTGATTCATATATTCAATATACTCTATATTTGTCAATTTTTTTATAAAGCTTGAAATTCTCAATTCATAGAAGTAATTTTGGTCTTCACTTTTATGCAGAGCAGATGTGGAGTCTCCATCGAAGAAGTGAATGTTCTTTGCACGGATTGACTTATTTCGTAGCCACACTCTCAGATTAGTTATCTACTGCATGTGCAAGGTTTGGCGGAAGCAATGGTTGTCCAACCAATTACTCATGTCATGTTTGTAGTCTAGGGCACTCTCCTCTATGTGTTGAACATTATATGGATCTACCAGTGAATGAAACTTTCAAGTCTCAGACATCTGGTACCTCTGCGGCATAATTCAAGATTGTATGTTGCATCTACTAATTATCAAACATGTATGAATGATTTGATCATTGTTTATTTCTTCTATATTCGTAAATTGGCTTACATTCATAAATTGACCTGCATTCATAAACATCATCTGGATGATCTCACTACTAGAGAAATGGGGTTCCTAACCCGCACAAAATCAACAGAAATTCTGTTGGTTCTGTGCGGGTTAGGAACAGTTGATTCCGGAAAATCAACAGGAATTTGTTGGTTCCAAGAGGAAAATCAACAGGAACTTGTTGGTTCCAAGAGAAAACTTGTTGGTTGTGTGCAGATGACTAAATGTTTGCTACGTTAAACCCATTCTCTGTTGGTTCCAACAATTGTGCCTTGGTTTTGTCTTGGTTTTTATGCACTCTCTAGTAGTGACCACACCTTTGAACTACACTTGCATTCTATATGGACATTTTTTTTCTTCAATCTCTTGCAATGCTACATGTCGCTTGATCATCATTTTGTATGTAGTAGAGCCGATGATACCCTTGCCATACATGTCCTTTCTACAAATGAGCATATTTTTCCTCCTACACCCATTCTCGTTGACGCCCGTGGTATATATAACTCTCAATCCAAGGTCTTTTAGGGGTTACATTGTGCGTAATCAATGTTGCCACCGCCTCGTTGTTGTATCTTGTTATCTCCCAATTGTGTTAGTATCTAGCCCGGAGGTTGTTGTTTGTACTTGTGATTAGCCTAATAGGGATGAAGCAAGGTCTTGTTGTTGAACTACGGGGCCGAATGCCCGGATGATCTTCGTCGTGCTCTTTCTTCTTCATTGCATGTTTGCCTCCCTCCGTAGTTGATATTGTTAGTCAGTAGAGGCCACGCTACACGGGATTGTGCATTCTCAGTCCGCCAATGTCTCGGCCTTTATGTGCTCTTGAGTCTCGACCCCTGACCCGGGTGTCTTGGCCGGTTCATGTGGTTTCTACGCCCAGTACTATTCACTTACCGGCCCACAAATACAAGGCTATATTTCACGAATATTGCCACAAGATTGATTTTCGAGCAACATTGACAAAAAGAGAGCTCCATGTACAGTTAGTAGATCACATCTCGAAGAAGAGGTTTTTTTCCTTCCCACAACAAGGGTTTTTTTTCCCACAACGAGGGGTTTTTTTCCCACAACAATTGTCAACAATGCATCACACACAGATAGAGCTTTAGTTTAGTTGATGTAGTTTCCAAAAAGCAAATTGTTGGTTTCGTGCGTAGATTGTTGCAACAAAATTTTGATTAGAAATCAATTTTTGTGAATTAGGGTTGTCAAATTCAGTACACTAAGCTCAACGTAGATGCCAATGTGGTGGTTTGTGATATATGCAGCATCGCTGGCAATTTGAATACACGCTGATTGTTCACATTTTATTTGTTCAAAGGTTGGCAAGTTTGAAAGGAAAGCACTGTTCGAAATCCATGGTAGTTCATTGTGTCTGCTGAAGTTACCGTCTATACCGGTTACCATCCATGGTATTCTTTGAGCCTTTGAAACAAGATGCCACATATAGGGCGTTCCAATGATACGCTAAGGGTGTGTTTGCAACCAGTCGTTCCCACAAAGGGTAGTAGCATGTGTGCCAATTTTTAGCATCAGATTATGAAATACCAATTTTTGTAAAATCGTCAACCACATGACTGCCTACAAAAGGCAAAATCTTTGTGCCAATCAAAGACTATAATGTTTTGATCCATACGGTACAATCCCATGAACTTTCTCAGACTCAATCAACTAGTAGATGAGTCCATGATGCAACGGCGAATTTCCAAACAGATCCGTATTTTCGCAACGGCTTCAATCTTTCCCGACACATCTCCCTAAAATGCTTTAATTTTTGGGATGCCAATGGTCGTTTAGGGGTTAAGTGATGGTAGTTAACCCTTTAACGTCCCGATTCAACACTGTTTTCAAAGATTCGTTATTAAATGTTTGATGAAAAATAAAAATGGAGTTGATGTACAAAGCAAAGCTGTAAATGTCAATGTGAAGATAACATCTCTACGGTTGGATTCATCATATTTATTATTAATATTTTTAAATTAATTTTGCAAGGTTATCTCTTGAAATTCAATTTAAAATCCAAAATTAACACAAAAAATCAAAAAATATTTTAATGAAATTGGAATAACATGCACTACAAGATGGTATGGTTTCCATTATTTGATTCTACTTATTATGGAAAATCATGTTTAAGGTCTCACTTTTTGAACTAAGAATGAAACTTGACATAAACCACTTTTGTTATTTTTCAAAAATTCCCAATATCTTATTTTGAAGACCCATGTTGTACAAATGGTAGTCAACTAGCACAAGAATCAAGAGAATTTTGGATGGATGAAGAACATCACAGTATGTAGTAAAGGGACGCGTCAGAAATCATCCAGCGTCCAGAATATGGACGCTGGCGCGTCAAAGGGTTAAAGTGTAAGTGAATATTGAATCTTCTTTACAAGTTCTCTGTCCATTTAGGATTAAATCAATGTTTGAGGAAAACCAATCTTTAGTTACAAATTAGCCAGTTGAAATTAAGAATTGTCCAAATCTTAGGAAACAAACTGATCATTTGAAGGTCGAAATCAAAGAATATTCTTTATTTTTTTAAGGGAAAATGCTCCATATAACTTATTGGTCCAAAAAAATATAGGATCTTAGAGCAACTTCACCGCTGCCCTCCCAGAGTCTCTCACACTCCAGAACTAAATGAAAAGTGCCAAGGGCCCTTCAAAAATGCCTCTTGACTCTCAATCCTAGCGTATTGAGAAATGGCTCTTCAAATCACTATTTAGTTGACTATATCCCTACATTCTTCTTGTGATTGGTCCATTGCCTATTTGATGTGCACTTTTGATGTATGAGGGGCGTGTAAGGGTGGGGAAGTGTAAGTGCAAGGGCTCTTCAAATGTAAATGAATAATTTCAGCGAGTCATCTCTAGCGTGTACGAGTGGAGATGCTCTTAGTTGCAGGTAAACTAAAAAATTTTAGGTACCTGACTGCAGATTAACCCCTAAACGTACCGATCCTTTGAACAGAAGTAGATGTTAGCCTCAAAAATAGATATTAACATGGCTCAGATGTACATGAGGTGTACATGAGAGGACCATTGCAAGCATAAAATCTACCCAATAAATTTGACATACTTGTAGTTGAAGGGCTCTCCAATATTATCAACAGCTCCCCATTACAAGAGATTTATTGTAATTGGTAGAGAATTTAATAGGCTTACAAAGGTGACTTGGATGAAAGTCATCCGAGGTTGTATGAGAAAGTTTTCAAGACTTTGAATCTATTCGTGATCCAATTTGTGGACGCTGGGACGTTTAAGGGTTAAACACATGACCGTTTAAGTTAAGATTTGTGAATGAAGAGATGGAACATTATGGATTGCCTTTTAGCCCAATACATAGGGACCCAGTGACATTTTTGGATTTTCCAACCGACACTTCAATAGTGTCGGTGACATTCAATTGCGACATCACTGCATAACTGGATTAGGGTTTTGGCGGAAGAACAGCATTGCGGTCCACTATCAATGGAACTATATCACGAGGAGGTAGTCTGATTTGACATTAATCCTATGATAGGAAGAAATCATAGATCTACATTTCGATCGAAACAGCCGAAATCAATCAAAGTCGGGAAATCATAGTCGAAGTGCTGCATAAGTGGTTTGCCTGGTTCACAGGGTTTCACAGGGTTTAGGGTTTGGTGGAAGAACAAACAATCACGGTGCGTAATTCTATCACGAAGACGGAGGTTGCGTTGTTGTAATCGAGAAAAGGACCGCATTGTAAGTCACGGTGAGGGTTGCCGAAAAACAGAATATTCTAGTTCTTACACTGTGGTTAAACCCCTAAGCGTCCACTGTGTATTTTCTGTAGTGTAGGAAAATTGGACCCCCTGCTGCAAATCATCTGTTTGTGTGAAAATGACTTCAGTTGATCTTATAGTATAGAACAAGAGCTTTAAAATGATGTATTGCAATCAGAAAGCCGAGGTAAAATGAGAAAATGCCACCGTTGCAAAGTTCAGTGATGCAGATGGCCATATTGGGTGTTTTAGACGCTTAGGAGTTTAACTTGAAAGATATATAGATAGATTGAAAAGCATTCATTCAAATTACTACTAAATTAGAAGCCGGAGAACGTGAAATTCTGTCTTGACTCTTTGTTGTTTCATGGAGTGGGACACGAGACGTTGATTCAATCGTTACTGTGAAGATTTTAGGGTTTCGATTGCGTTGCTGTGAGTACATGGCGGCTATGGCGGCGAGGAGGTTGTTGATGCGGCATTTGAGAACACAGGCGTGGCCAGAAGAGTCGACAACGCCAGTTAGGGTTTCTCGTTTCAAAAGCCGAACTGTCCGTGAAATTATACGTTACAGAGAATCTGAATTTGATGCAACAGCTGCAAAGCATCATGCGCTTCAATCGGTCATGCAAGTTCGGGCGCTTCTCGCTCGCCGCCCCCGGGGTTTGATGGACATATCTGAGCTTTCAACCCTAAACCCTAGATTGGCTGAAGCTGTTCTAAAGTATCCTGGGATCTTCAATGTGCTTGATTTGAATGGGCATTATAATCGCCTTGTTTGCTTGACTGCGGAGGCGCAGTCGATTCTTAATCAAGAGGAGTTTTTGAAGGAAGAAATTGAGGCGCGTTCGGTGCGTGTTGTGAGGAAGATTTTGATGCTTTCTGGTAAACAGAGACTGTCGCTAAGAAGGTTAGGGTTTTTGGCGACGGAGCTTGGCTTGCCGAATGACTTGGAGGATTTAGTGAGCCGGTATCCAGATTTTTTTAAGCTTTCGACGACGCTGGATGAATCTAGCTGGGTGAGTCTTGGCGAATGGGATCCCGAATTGGCTGTCAGCTTGGCTGAGATTGAAGACAGGGAACGACGGGCTGGTAAACTTCTGTCTATACTTGTCCTCTCAATGTCCTTCCTTCTTGTTGTTCTATTTATCTTGTAGTTTTTTTCAACGTTATAAGTACATATACTCTTTTAAGTCCATCCCTAGTTTTCATCTTGTGTTTTTAGTTTGATCTCCTTGAAACAAGTGTATTTGACAATTCAATGGAGGACACCCTACCCTTCTAGATTAACAAGCTCAATATTTTTAAGTTTGAAGGAATACAATAAGAGATACTCCCTCTGTCCGGAAATAACTGTCCTAGTTTTTGGTAACTAAACGCTTTTTTGCCAAAAAAGTTGTCTCAGTACTCAAAAAGTGGTCCATCTTTAAATAGTAGTATGTAGTTTTAATGTCACTCTCATTGTCCGCCCAGCTTGAAGTGGAAGGGGCTCACTTTTGAAGTTATTAAACATAGGACAAACATTGCCAAAAAAAATGCCAAAAACCAGGACAATTGTTTCCAGAGGGAGAATAGAAGTTGATAATGAATTCATGCAGAGTTGTTTAGGAAACATATTGAAGTGTATCCCATCAGACTAATTGAAATCATACAAATCCAAATGTACATTCACTTTTCAACCTCTCCAAAGTTATTACCAATCTGTTTTGTGACCGAAAAGAGGAAGATTGAGTCGAATGGATCATGAAACTCAAATCTCTAATCAGAAGAGCCAATTTGAGGATATCCGGTAGTTCCGGTTCGTTTTCGGTTTCTAATTCAGCATTTGGTTTGAAATTACAGAACACAGTTTTGCGAAGAAGAATTGAGAAAACGCAACCTATATTTCTACTAACGCAGTCGAATATGAATATCCGTGTATTTTTCATAAGAGACTGCATTCCGTATACTGGATAGTAGCCTTCTGCCCGAGAGCAGAATTAAAACCTAACGTTGGAAATCTGTTGTTAGAATTGTAGGAAACGAAGGTGCATTAACAGGAATAAGTCATTTTGTTTCTCGTTGTAGATTATCTATCATATGTGGAAAGGCATACTGATGTTTCACTCATTTCACTCATTTAATTGGCTTTCAGTTGTTTGGTGTATGAGTCCTGTATTCCTGTTTTCTCTTTGATTCAGTCTTTGATAGGTTTTGGACATGTGCTTTCTGTGAAATTTAAAGAGATTTACAACTCTGCTGGTGCAAAGAATTTTCCTCGACTTTTGGGTCTTGTGGATCTTTTTGTATTCTTAGTCGTTTTCATGGATTCCAAAGTCTTAACCCTCAGGACAACCTGAAATCTCATGGGAGTCTGCAGTCTTTTGTTAAGCATCACCGTTTAGCTAATACTGTGGTTTGAGTGCGCTGCAGGAAATACGATGAGTCAGATGGAGATGTGGACACCTAAAGGTTATGTTCTTTCAAAGAGACATAGGAAGGTTCTAGCTCGATTTCGAGAGGCACCGTTTGTGTCACCGTATGCAGACTATAGGGATTTGGAGCCCCTGAAGATCAAGTTTGAAAAACACGCAGTTGCAGGAATGCAAGAGCTTCTCAACCTTACCTTATATAAGAGTCTTGTGCTTAGCCATCTGGCGGAATTCAAAACTGAGTTCAGCTTCTCAAATAAGCCGTTAGATCTTCTCTTGAGACACCCGGAATATTTTTACGTCTCACCAGTTGGTAAGCAGGAAACTGTGTTCTTACGGTCTGCTTACAGTAATGGTGAACTTGCCAAGAAAAGTCCACTAGTTTTAATTAGAGAGCAGTTTACAAAGTTGCTAGATACAAAAAAAGAGATAGTAGGACTTCGAGTAGGCAGTACTGGTTTTTATGGCTCCTAATGTAGGTCTGTCAAATCAGGATCATCCTCTTCTTTAAGCCAGACGCATTATTACTCTTCTTGCCTATTTCAGGTTGATTCTGGATACGTTTGTGCTAACAAGTAGCACTGTACAGCATCTGTGTGTAGAATGGAAGTTCAGGAAGTATTGGTACGAAGATTTGATATTGTATGGACGGGATTTGACTGTAACATTTGGTACTGACCATTTTAGAAATGAAGGCAGTTGCTGCCTCGTCATCTTCCATGATGAATCTGAAGCGTCATTTACGTGACTGAGGTCCTCTGATGCTTTACAGTATCAGTGATTTGATGAAGATTTCGCTATCTGGGATGACAGGCATGGATACAGGTACTCTCGTTCTTAACTGTTTCTGCTGAATTGTCACTTGGAAGAAAGGTTTTGGATGGCCATGTAAGGTCCACCTTTTATTATTATATACATTCAGTAGAGTATCGAGGTCATTATAATATACCTTACCACTATTATCTTGTTTGGGTCATTACAGAGGCGTTGGTGGTACAGATAATATTTTTTGAGAGCACCCAATATCTACAGACTAGATTAGTTGAGTTTGTAGGCTGTAGATTTCATTTAGTCCTCAGTGATTTCTCGTTTGTGTCGCTATGCTCTTTGATGGGTTGGGACTGCAGATGTTCTGTCTTCATGTCGATTAGTCTGTGAAAGAAATGTTATAGACCAAAACACATGACCTGCACCAGTTGCACTTGTTCAGTGTAGATGATATTTATTGATTTGGTTCAAGTATTGTTTTGTTTATTCTGGTCACCGTGTTTTTTTTTAACAGTTTTGAGTAGGTCCTATTTGGACTTCCTCTTGTTCGAATTTATTTGTTTTTTGTCCAACACATGCTCTTCACTCGTTCTAGTGATATAGAATTTGGACCCATCTGAATTTTATTTTTCACAATATGATTAATTGAATTTGTCATTTTTAAACTGTGAATCCTTGGTTCTGTTAAGGGTTAAGTATTTGCTGCTGATAGAAAAAAATGCCAGAATTATTTGGTTGCAAGTCTAACGGAAACATCCATACAGTAATTTTAAGTAGGTCTTGGTGGGCGTTGTTAGTGTCATTCAACCTGTGATTTAGGCATGTATAGGCTGTTTTCATTTCTCATTTGTACTAACTTTTTTCACGTGAAGCTGGTTTTCTCAGAAGTCCCAGTTGCAGTAGTGGCGAGGAATTACCGAATTGATGAGTCTTGTTGAATTTTTCCTTCTTATAGCCATGAGTGTTCTAGCTGCGGCTACGAATACTTTGTCAACATAGAGATAGTGACCTGGGATATGTTTCGCCAACCGTGTGCATGTGCTTGTCAGGTCACTCAACAGAGCACTTGCACTCATGAAGAGTTGAATCTTTTTGAGCGTTGATATATTGAAATGGTTGGTTATAACAAGTTACACAGGTTATCAATAATGGCCAGAGTATACAACAAAAAGAACTCACCCTTGCCACTGCTTTGATAAGGATGTGAAATCAAGTTTGAAACCGTCAAGCTGGAAAGTTTGCTGCCGGCAGGAGGATCAGCAGGGGATACATTCATGGAACTTGCTGAGCTTTTCCACATTTTACAATCAAACATGGCTCTTGCAAAAGGTAATTTCAACCTCTTACGCCCTCTTTCCAGAAATAATTGTCCTAGTTTTTGGCATTTTTTTTTTTTGCAATATTTGTCCTATGTTTTATACTTCAAATGTGAGCCCTGTCTACTTCAAATGGGGCAGACAATGAGAGTGACACATAAAGTACATACTACTATTAAAGATAGACTATTTTTCAAGTACCAAGACGACCTTTTTGGGAAAAATAGAAAAAGCGTTAAGTTAAAACACGTCGAAACTAGAACAGTTATTTCCGGACAGTGCGAGTATCAACTTCGCACTCAATATAACCTAAGGAGCGTTGTAAACAGAAGTGTTAATCACCAAAACATTTTAACAACTAAAACTCATCTATGTTAAAATTCTTGAGACTCACCACCACTATTTCAAAAGATAGGACGATTAGAAATTTATCATTGTGGTCTAAATAGGCAAATTAGATTGATTTAAAGGCTTTTCAATATTGAATATTCCCTGGAAACAGAACTTAATTTAGTAGTCGAAGTTTTGTGTAATTCCTTCCACCACTTTCAAAGTGCAGAAAAGTTGATGAAAGTGGAAACGATGTTCTGTTTCAGCCACGAAGTCCACCCAACTTGGTTGGAACTGATCATTAGTGACCAATTAGTGACCTGATGGAAATGCACTAAAACTTTTCCTCAAGTAAGGTGAGTGGGCCATAAACCAATGGCGACCATAAACAGAATCCTATAATTACTTCATGAAAGACATTTCATTGTGCCAAAAACCAACAATCACCGATGTAGTTTAGTGATTGTTGACTTTGAATGACTACCTGGACTCACCTTATTTGTGGGAACTTTGTGTATTCTAAAGTTTTTTGTGATCCTTCAAGGCAGATTCTCTCAAGGCAATTTCAGCCCAAGTCTATTGCCACAAATAGGCAACCTAGACCTTGAACTTCGAAAATTCATAACTTATTCGATATAGCTTCAAAAATTATGATTCAACTTGGAGTAGATTTAGAATCAGTTTGTTAACCCCTAAACGTCCCAGCGTCCAGTTTCTGGACGTTTGTTGGTCAAACCCAATTTTGATCTTGAAGATGACTTTTGTTGCTAATACACCCAACTAAGAAAATGAAGGTTATTAAGTCTAGTTTGTACTCCACTTTTCAAATCTTAAAAATTCCAATTATTGAGTATTTTATTGCTTGTGCAAGCTTTGTAGCTCAAGGTTTGAATTACACTACATAGGATGTTCACCTTTCGAATTTCAAAATTTAAATAAAAAATTTCTATGGAAAACATATCATGTGATTCTCCATTGTAATTTGTACCTGCTCCCAAAAAAATATTAATTTTTTAAAGCTTTTTTGTAATAAAAATTATTTTTTGAAGTATTTGACTTAAAAATTTGTTAAAAAGGCCGTATTAAATCAAAAAAATCTGAAAATTTCAAGACTGATAGGAAACATTCAATTCCATGCATGAAAAATATTACAAAATATATTTTGATAAATCTTGAAGGCTAAATTGTGTAGTTTGACTTTCCTACAAAGGAGTGGTACGTTTAAGGGTTAAGAGCATTCCCACCCATGCACACTAGGACTAACTTGCTGAAATTATTCATCTACTTTTGAAGGGCCCTTGCACTCACACTCCCCCACCCTTGCACGTCCCTCACATATCAAAAGTGCGCATCAAAGTCAATGGACCAATCACAAGTAGAATGTGAGGATATAGTCAACTAAATAGTGATTTGAAGGCCCAATTTCTAACACGCTAGAATTGAGAGTCAAGAGGTATTTTTGAAGGGCCCTTGGCACTTTTCATCTACTTCTTGAGTGTGAGAGAATCTGGGAGGGCATGGGTGGCCATGCTCTAATTCATTCAAACTACCACATTGCACTTCAGATTACTATAAATAGTCACAGTGCTTAAAGTGTCGGTTTGTGGCCCACTCACCTTAGTTAGCTTTCTAGTATTAATTTTTTTTGGTCCATTTGGATCAAGTGCATATAGACTTGTGTGCAGAGCAATGCAAGCTCTCTACTCAACCCTTGATCAATACTGCTCCTACCATTGAGTGGAAGTGGACCTTAAACTTTTCCACTATGATAAGGCCATTGCTCTCATGTACTTGCAAGTCGTTGTCCAACACTTGATGAGCAATTCCCAGAAATGGACATATTCTTGGGCACCATGAAGTCCCTGACATGGAATTCTTCACTGTAAGCCACAAATGGTGTTATCAGCACTGGTCATTGAATAGCCATCAAGTAGCCACCCTGGCCGCGTGTTCATATTGTACGGTGCCAATAATCTAAGCAAGCTTGGTCCGTGTGTAGATGTTGGCACTTTGTGCATGGACAAAATGTGCCTTGTAGCATTAAGTTAGATGTTCATATTTCCGTCCAAATTTCAGGTTTGCATGGTTAGGTCTGTGAAAGAAAAAGTTTATTATTTTTGGATGCTCCGCAAAGCTTGTGCAAAGGCATCCCAAAAAAAAAACACATTTTTTTAATATGTCTACAATTTTCTGTGAATTTTTAAGTTTAAAAGCGTAGAATGGCCATTACTCGTGCAGAGGGTTCGTGCTTTATCCACAGGTTGGATTCTCAAAATCAGCCAATAAAAGAGCAATTTTTAGAGTGCTTCTTGGGTGCTTTTTCAAACTTGGCCGGGCGGTTTTAAGAACCCAGCTCCGAAATGTAGGGATCGACATTGGGACCTGCACGGAATTCAGCACACCTACCTTAGTGTAGTTCACACACCACTCACTCATCAAGCTTTTTTATCTTGTTGATGTTGTCTCCCCATGTGGCAGGAGTGGGTGAATTGTTTATCTTTTCAATTGCTAATTAGAAAAACCATGTGAGTTTCTTGAGGAGGCCAAAAACTGGCTTATGAATGTAACTCACTATTCAATTCCAATTGCTACATGGATTGTTTTTATCCGATTTTTTTTGTGAAGGATTTTTGTTGGTCATGCTACCTCTTCAAGTTCAATTTAGATCATTCAAGGTATTTTTGGATTTTACATGGGGTCCCAACTACAAAAGAGTAGTAAAAACGGTTGACCATGTACACTGAATGGCGTATTTAGTGTCCCGGGACACTATTTCTAAACCTGGACACTTTCATTTTAAGGAGATATAGTGTTCTTGTAAGAAAAATTTGAATGTAGTATTCCAATGCCATATGGCAACTTTATGATAAATATGGCATGCCACCTCATGTCACTCTCATTACTTGGAAAGAACATGACACTCTCAATGAAAGTGGGAATGACAAGTGGCTAACTCTTGTGAAGTGTCAAGGGACACTATTTCTCTTCACCTTTGAATGAATTGTGGTAAAAGACATCATTCTCCTCGAACACTAAACATGCCATTCAGTGTAGTGTATTTTAAATTTCTATATTTTTTATACTGAAACTAAATTTAGTCCATGAAAATCAATTTTATTGAATTTTATCTTAACTAACAAAATGAAGCTTACTAAGTTCAGTTTCTACGCCACTTTGAATTTTTGGAAAAATCTGAAAATCGAGTGTTTTATTGGAGTTACAAGTTCAACATATATTACCATGATGTAGTTTTTAAAATCTAAATTTAGATACATGGATGATTTTCATTTAGTGTAATGTTCTTCATTGTAATTTACACCTTTGGTTAAAAAATTGGAATTATTTAGTACATTTTGTAATTGATATGAAGTTTCTTTCAAATTACTTCAAAAAATCATAGTAATTTCTAATTTTCACCAAAATTTATGAAACTTTCATGATTTGTAGTAGACTCATGGCTTCATCTACTAAAAATATAAAATAGAATTCTTATCTTATCTATAGTGGAAAATTTGAGTGTAACAGGTAAAGTATGATTCCATGGTCATAGGCCAGACGTTTAAAGGTTAAACCCGGCCTCCTTTTCACTAAGGTAGAAGTACCTATAACTGATAAAATAAGGTTTTTAGCATGGAAAATGCTAAAAGTTCGCTAATGAGATATTTTCTTTCATAGAGAAACAGAAATACTGTAGAATGCTAATTTTTTCAATTTTTTCTCTCAAAATTTATTAAAAATAATTAAGTAAAAATTTCTTTGAAACCCATGACTAATGTATAGGTTCACCTATAACCAAAAACAATGAGATCAATTCCCGAACGTAAAGTTGTTATGTATTGGCCAACATTGTGTTGGCTTTTGGGTCCATGAACTACAGCTTCGAGGACGTCTACATATACTTATGGGGAACTTATCGGCTATGGGTACCTCTACCTTATTCTTGATGTTGTTTCCCCATGTGGCAAGAGTTGGTGAATTGTTTATCTTTTCAATTGCTTCAATTTATCCTCCATTTCAACCTTTGGGGTTTCACACACAACTTATCACAAGACTAGATGACAAGCAGTTATCCCAAGTTGGGCCTCATGTTTTTTCAGCAGTATTGAATAGGTCATACATGGACTGTTTTTTTTTCAAGTTTTATTTGGTTTTTGACCAAACACATGCAACATTCTTCACTGATTCCGGTGATATGAAATTTGGTCCCATCTTAATTATATTTTTCCTCGGGGCGGGCACTAGCGAAAATTGTAGAAACAACGTGCGATAAAAAATAGGGTCTAATATATTCATTGTAGATAAATTTTGCAAAAAATGTACATATAATATAGGGGGTTTTTAAATAGTGAAACATGTATGTAAAATACCATCACATATAATGGCCTCTTTTATCTAGTCAGTACATGTAAAATAGCGTTAAAACAATTACTAGGGGTAGCGGGTCTAGGGTAGGGTTTGTGCTAGTGGATGAAAAGAGGTAATTTCATGTTGAAAAAGCTTGGATGGATGACTTCGCAGGCTGGTTGGCTTGAACGTTACTAAGCCAATGTATCCAATGTATCCAATGTAGAGTTAATGTTCTCTACCTACGTGCCGAGAGGGAAAATTTCAGCGCGTTGTTTGAATTGCAATATTCTTTCCAATTTTTTTCGGCGCGCGCTTGGAGATTGCTTGAATAGTGGACATTAGGATTTCTGGTTTCATTGTGACTTGCCGGAGGAGGTTAGGGTTCAAACAATTGTGGTTCAATGGGGTCTCCTTTCTGCACCAGAACTTAGGGTTTAGGGTTTGTGTATTATGAGTTTTTTGGCATTATTGTTGATGGTCTCTGGATTGCGATTTGCAAGGAGCGTTGGCTTGTGGGAGTACTGCTTGTTTTGAATATCATTTCATAGTCTAAAACAATGCTTCAGTTGCATGCCTTTGCCTTAGGTTTATTGTTTTGATTTAGTTCCTGTGAGTTTAGCATTGTGGTTGAACTTCATAATTCATGGTTGTAAGAAGAGAAATGTCCTTCATGAAAAAAAATGTCGCTTACAGAACCCAAAAAAAATGGGGTGTAAGAAAAAATGAACAACAATTGGGCTTCTAGAAGAAAAGAAAATGGGGTGTAGTCAAAAAATTGGTTACTTGAGGTATAAGGAAAAAAAATGCAGTATAAGTAAAAGAGGGTATTTTTAAATGATTCCCCCAAAAAATTATAATTACTAATAGGGTATATTAAAATACAAGCATTTACCTTTATTTTGAAAAATACCATACCTTATAATCTTTTCTGTAAGGTAAACAGCCCCCCAATAAATAGGTCCTGAGCGCACGTGTATGCAAAATATAAGAGGGAGTGCACCCCGAGTATTTTTCACATCTTAATTACATTTGTCATTTTAAAACAGTGAATCCTTGGTGTACTTTTGAGCATGGTGATGCCAGATTTTCCATACTGAATTTATCCAAAACTTGCGTTGATTCTCTGGTCAAGTGGCGAACTGATACAGTTGACGGTAGGACACGTAAAAAAATAAAAAATGCTAGTAATGGTAACGCCCAATCAGGCAGCAGTCACGACAAATATCCAGCAATTAATTTGAACTTGTGAGAAGCCTTATTATGTGTCATGATTCATTGTTTCAGCTCCTCAAGTTTCATCTGTCTCTTTCATGCGGCCTTATGTGATAATTTTAGCGTTAGTTGTTCTCCCGGATAAGGACCCCACCTGTTTTTTATTTTTCCTAAATGACCAAATTTTCAGGAGACTTGGCAGTTGGCTTGGAGGCACATAACATTCAGTAGCCTTCATGCCCACTGCCTTTCTTTCATGCACTCTGCTCATTACCTCGATGGCCCATTCACATACACCAATGTTGCTGCATGCATGCGTTAGGTAACTTTGAGGGAATCTGTTCACTAGTAGAAAAGGTGGCACTGCCAAAGGAGATGCCCAGGCAAGTAGTGTCCAATTCCAAGCATGCACAGTGATTTTGCCTGGGGAGCGTCACCTTTTCTACTAGTGGTTGTTGCCACATGCATGCATGCATGCGTTAGGTAACTTTGAAAGAATCTGTTGTTAACCCCTAAATGCCTAAAGCCCTCTTCAAATTTGGCAGTTTTGCAAAGATGGATTATAAAATGCAACCTAAAGGGATATCTTGAACTTGATATATGAATAAAAATTGTACGTTATGAATTTTAGATTCTATCCATACGGTTAGATCTATGATTGCTATTACCAATAATTTTGTATAAAATTTGAAACATGAAATTCAAAATTATTTTGTAATTCAATTACGAATAAGATATTGACAATCTACAGATGAAATTCTTTGTGATTGGTTGAAATGTAATACTCTAAGTGTAGTGATTTTTGGAGATTTTTTGGTTACTTAATTTTATGAGTTGACTTTTTTTAGACCACTTTTACACTGAAATCTTCAAAATTTTGGGTGAATCACTACAACATGAAATGAGGCATAAAAATTTCACAAATCATCTCCTTTCTAATCGGATCACATATAACACCCAATTCCCTAATTTTGCACTTGGCCAAGTGCACTCATTTCATGAGCAAACTTGACTTTAAAAAAATTTGTTTGAATTTTTTTGTAAAAAGCAGGGATTTGTCTTTCAACAATCTCTTCATTGTAAAGAAACAATTATTTAATTTATTTTTTATCCTTATCTTTATCTTTATCTTTTCTTTTTCTTTTATCTTGTTTTTTTTCCTTGTCTTCTTTCTTGTCTTCCTCCTTTTTTTTCTTCTAGTCTTCCACTTGTCTTCCTTTTTTTTCTTCACCTTGCCATTTTTGGAGTTTAAACGATAATTTATAAAAAAATAAAAATCAGGGAGCAGGCTGAATCCAATACAGGCCCTGAAAAAAAAAAAAAAAAAAAAAAAAAAAATTCCCCTGGATTTTCCGGGCAGGGAGGGTCCGCGCGCGCGGACCCTACTCTTATTTTGACCCACTCTCCTTCCCTCCTCTCCTTTCCTTTTTCTCCCCTCTCTCTTATATAAATCCTCCCACATTCTTCCTCCCTCACACTTCTTTCCTCCTCTTTCTTCTTCCTTTATATTGAGGAGAAGGGAGAAGAACAAGAGAGGAAAAGGGGTGGAAGGAGAGTGTGAGGGAGGGAGAGTGAGAGAAGGTTTATATTGAGGAGAAGGGAGAAGAACAAGAGAGGAAAAGGGGTGGAAGGAGAGTGTGAGGGAGGGAGAGTGAGAGAAGGTTTATATAGGGGAGAGGGGGGAGTGAGGGAGGGAGGGTCAAAATAAGAGTAGGGTCCGCGCGCGCGGACCCTCCCTGCCCGGAAAATCCGGAAAAATAAATAAATAAATAATTTTTTATTTTTATTTTTTATTTTTTATTTTTATTTTTTTTATTTTTTTTCATTTTTCATTTTTCATTTCAGGGCCTGTATTGGATTCAGCCTACTCCCTGATTTTTATTTTAAAAAATAATTATTGTTTAAACTTCAAAATTGGCAAGGTGAAGGAAAAAAAAGGAAGACAAGTGGAAGACTAGAAGAAAAAGAAGAAGGAAGACAAGAGGAAGACAAGAAAGAAGACAAGAATAAAATACAAGATAAAAGAAAAGATAAGATAAGATAAAGATAAAGATAAAATAAAAGATAAAGATAAGGATGAGAAATAAATTAAACAATTGTTTCTTTATAGTGTAGGGGATTGTAAAAAGACAAAAATCTCTGTTTTTAAGAGATTTTTTCAAACTATTTTTTTAATGCGCTTGGGGGCCAAGTGCATGATTATATGGCCAAGTGCAAAATTATTGAATTGGGTGTTATATGCATGAAGTTAACTTCCCATAGAATCTACAATAAAAATTCCACACTGCAAAAAATGCATGACGGATGAGAAATTATGGATGAAATCTGTACATCGTCCAAAAAAAGGACGTTTAGGCAGTTAGGGGTTAACCAAGAAATATAAAATACGCAATTAGAAATTACTCTAACGCATGACAAAAAGGAACGCAACACAAATATAAAATATAAAATGAGCATGGCTCTACTTGCAACACTGTAATGCAGTTGCACAATGCTTGAAGAATAGTTGCAGCAAGAAAAGACAAAGCTTTGAATATTTTTTTGCTTTTTGGTTTTATCTTCCTCTATTATTTTCAGGAACGCAGATGCAAGTGCGGCAGGGGCTTGGTGTGAATGGGGCTATGAACCTCCACCTGTCCACTTAGCTACTGATGAAGTACTATTGGGTGTGGAATATTCCACACCACCTATTGTAGAGCCAAGGTAAAGACGGTGCATGCTATTGAACGTTATGCATATCATTGTAAGATCTGACATTCCCTTGAACTTGCATGATGTTGCATCTTCAGTGACCATTGAACCCAAAAATTTGACATTTATGTATAATTTTTTTTCTTACTAGGAATCGTCTACCTTTGAAAAAGGACACCAAGGGTAGCATGCGCCATCTTGGTTTGGTGGCCAAGTTGGTAGCACTTCTTCCAACAAACTCTTCATTCACGTGGGCCCTTCTGGATAGAGTTCCTCTCTCTCTCTCTACTAGAAATTAGAGGGAAACAATGAACTTCATGAAGGTTGGAGTAGATGGAAGGTGTGTACACCTAAAAGTGTCAAAATAAACATCTTAATATGATTACTATTATTAGATTGTCCTACTTTTTGTTGGGTCTTGTTTGCAATTCCGACATCTTTTTTTGATTCCGTAACCAAGTAGTAGCTCCATCACATTTGGAGTTCGACTTTGACTTTCTTGCCTTCCACATCCTCTTTTTCATGGGTCACAACCAATAAGAAAGCAACATGTGTTACTTTAAAAAAAAATTGAATTAATTTGTGATGGAGCTGCTACCAAGTTATGATATTATATGAACAAAGTCAACAAACTATGAATTTTCAAAGTGGTGAGTATATATGTGTACCCAAAATCAACCATAGGCTCTCGTGTTCAACCCATGTGCATTTTAACCAAGGCCAGGTTACTTTTCAATGAGGGTTGCAGGTACCTGCATTAGGAGAGACATAAGGCCTTAAGAAGGCCCCTTCCCTTTGTCAAACTGCTAATCAATAGTAAACCAACAACAACCAATAAAAAATAATAATAATAAAAAATTAAATAAAATATCACAGTCTGACGTGGCAAACGGTTGTTCACATCAGACTGCGATTTTCTTATTATTTTTTTCATTTTTTCATTTTTTTATTTAAAAAATATATTATTTTTTAAGCCAATTGAATTAAGCTGATCCAAAGTGGGGGCCTTCTTGAGGCCTCATATCTTTCCTAATGTATAGGAGAACTATGGACTTTCTTGAGGTTGCTATGAATTAACTTTTAAACACCCATGTTGTACCGGTAGTTTTAAGGGTAACAAAAATTTGAATGCATAATAGTAGAAGTGAACAATCAAATCCACAAACTAGGCCTTGGTCTTCATGTAAATTAGGTGAAAGAATTATTACTTACATGAAAGGGGATGTCATTTACTCAAAATACATTCATCGGGTTAACCCCTAAGCTCCAAAGAGACCATTTTGTGGTCGCTGCCCATTTTCCCGGGCCGCCTAAGCCCAAAAAAATAAATTTTCTTCAAAAAAAAATATACAGCATCATAGGTAACAAGTCTTCTTTCCAACCCAATCGGATGTATGTCGATCCAATCAAAACTTCACTTAAGGGAATTTTTCCAAATGAAACACCTCAATGTTGAAAGGCAGTTTCAACACTTCGGGTAGGCTTGCCAAAAAAATTAATTCAATGAGATTCATTTGACACCCAAAAGAACATTTGTTCAAATCACATAGGTTGCATGCCATGAGGTGTGGGCTCTTTCAATTGAAGGAGAGTTGAAGGGAGAACCTAATTTAGCCAAAATCTCTTGCTTCCCTTACCCCATCTTTAAAAAAAATGCTAATGAATTGAACATCTTGTCAAATTGAGTCATGCATCTTGTTAACTACCTCATGTTGAGAATGATAAAAAATGGCACATCATTTCAACCTTTTTTTGGGTTGGAGAGCCCATCAAAGCAAGGTTGCCCGAATTTTCAGGGCTTAAAATTTCGAAATCTCAACTTCATTTGCTATTATCTTGATATCCGTGTGGTCAAATATTTTGAAATTTTGAGGGATGGTTTATAAGGCCTAGGAGTACAAGATCCTACGGTTGGAATGTAAAAAAGAGGTTTTGAAACACATTTAGAGACCAACAACAAAAATGTCCAAAATGAGGTAGTGGGGGACCCCGCTCAGACGTTTAGGGGATTAAGAGTTTGTTTCTTCAACATTACATGTTAAGGAACAATGATAACAGAGCTTAATAGTGTTGTCTTGGGGGTAAACTAGGCTATAGTGGAGGTCCATGTAGTTACTAACAAAGTTTTTTGTGTTAAAAATATCACCATATTTTGACAATTTTTGTGATCAAGGGCATCTAGTTCCAAGCCAATAGGAAGAAAATGCAATTTTTTTACTGTAAGTTGTTGGCACAAATTATTTCAATTTTTTAGAAAGTGGCACGTGTCACTTTCTTATTGATTGTGACCCATGAAGAAGAGGATGTGGATGGTGGGAAAGCCGACATGGAACTCTAGGGATGCGGAAGGAGTTAGCAGGTTCCAGTAGTCATATTTTCAACCACAAAGTATGTTTAAATGTAAACTTTTAATCAGATTTTGAATTGTAACTACATTACTTTTTGCTAATAGTGCGTGTGGTAATAATTTTGAATGCCAAAATTCACACCCAATCATTTGCTTATACTAGGAACAAGAACCCATTGCATAGTGACACACAATACAAGGTCCAACTATACAAGGGCACATCAAAGGGGCACGCACTAAAAACCCACCTTGTCTATTAGCAAAAAGTAGTGTACTTATCTACAAGAAAATTATGGAGAATTTTTCACCACTAAGAGCTTAAACTAAATTTTTGAGGGTAGAAAATGAAAAATGCAAAAAATAAAAATAAAAATAAAATCCTTGGTATGTTACATTCTATAATAGTAGGGTTTTGCAACCCCCTATTGCTTCGTTTGATTTTTACTAATACAATAACTTTCCTTGGAATTAGAGTGAAAGATGACACTTGTCATTATATGAGGGAATTTAGTAGGAGTCGAGCAAGTAAGACAAATCTGACCCTTTAATGTCCCGATTCAACAATGATTTCGAAGATGCGTTATAAAATGTTTTATAAATCACAAAAATGTAGTTGATGTACAAAGCTAAGTTGTAAATGTCAATGTGAAAGATCACATCTGTACGGTTGAATTCATCATATTTTCTTATTAATAAATGTAATTAAATTTTCAAGCTTTTCTTTGAAATTCAATTTAAAATCTCAAATTAACAATAAAATAAAATAAAATTGTTGTAACGAATTTGGAATAACATGCACTACAAGATGGTATGATTTTCATTATTCGATTCTATTTATTTTGGAAAATCATGTTTAAGGTCTCACCTTTTTGAACTAAGAATGAAACTTGACATAAACGAATTCTATAATTTAAAAAATAAAAATCACAACATCTTATTTTGAAAATCCATACCGTACAAATGATAGTCAACTAGCACAAGAACCAAGAGAAGTTTGGATGGATGAAAAACTACATAGGATGTAGTCAAGAGAAAACTTACAATTTGTTCGTCATCCATTATATGGACACATGCACATCAAAGGGTTAAGATATGAAAACAAAGAGCATTCAAGAGCATCAGAGAGCACTAGTAGAAAAGGTGGCACTACCTAGGGAGATGCCCAAGCAAATAGTACCGAATTCCACACATGCACAGTGAGTTTGCCTGGGAAGCGCCACCTTTTCTACTAGTGGAGAATCTTGAAAAATTTAGTAGGGGTTAACCCCTGAACGTCCCAGGGTGTCCCCAGAATTGACAGTTTGAGAAAAATCATTATAAAGTGCTATCTAGGAGAATATTTCGGAATTGTTATACAAATGAAAGTTGTAGATATTGAATTTTAGGTTCCATCCATATAGTTAGATTCACCAATGCCATCACTGATATTTTATTATAAAATTTCAAAGTTATAATTAAAAATTCCTTCTAAATTTGATTACAAACAAAATATTCATATTTTATGAGTAAAATTTGTTGGAATGGATTTAGGATGAGATACTCTTGAAATGGTGATTTTTTGAAAATTTTGTGTTACTTCAATTTATGACCTCATTTTAGCAAGCCCACTTTTGAACTAAAGTCAATGCAATTTTGCTTGGTCAACTGCTTGACATACTTCCACATTTGTAATTTAAAAAAAAATTGTACCCTAGTAACACCAAATCCAACCATTAGATAGAACAACAACTTCATAAAGTATTTTCAAAAAATTGAATGAGTTTCATCCATGAAGTAATGTGAGTGTAGTGTGAGTTGGAATCTGTTCGTCGTCCAGAAACTGGACACTGGGACGTTTAGGGGTTAAGAGTTTAGGGCTTATGAATGTTATGAGCTACACACACATTCATTGACCAATTCAAATAATTGACATGAAGTAGAGTTTTGGACAAAGTTTCATTGACTTGGTCACTAAATGAGGTTGCTGTGACACTCAATATGCTGCAAGATAATATATACCTGCCACGGGCCGTCTTGTACTTCGCGGGGGTTTGAGAAAAGTTGGTGATGTGTGCGAACCAGACGCCACACAGCATCTGATATTATACATGATCTTGATGGGATCCGGAAATTCACACCATTTCCCGGCTCGCTCGCTCTGGAGATTTTGATAATTGTACAATCAATTGCAAGTGCAAGATGTATGACATTGATGATGTGGACGGTGTGAGGCGTACCGTTTTCGATGTAACATTTGACCTATAGACATCGCATATATTAAACTATTTGGTACATTACGTTTGTGGTCCCTCAAGTTACGTCTCTCATGAGCCATGTCCCTTTTCAACGTACCCAATGGAGTTGAGTATCCTTCACCCCTAAAGGACCACAACTATGTTTCTCTCCAAACACTCCAAAGTTGCCTAAAAGCACGGCCCTTCTCATAAAAAGGCAAATAGTTTCTGATCTAAAATCTTTTTGACCAATCTAACCGTAGGAAATTTCAACCAACTTGAATTTATTAGCATTTACATATTTTCAACCGTTCAGGGTTCCTCAATAGGAAGATTATAAGCAACAAAGTTAGTTGCACTTTATTTTTTGGCCCGCTACCCCAAGTTTAAAACTTTTTGAAAATGCATAAAATGCAAATTTTAGTATCAAATTTGGTAAAAATGAATTTGGAAGTTGTGTATGAGGGTGTTAGCTCATTGTGTACAAAATTCAAATGCATAGCTCATTGTATGAAATTTTTCAGGAGCTACCCGCAGTTAGGTTTTTCACCTTTGCATGATTGTATCTTTTGATCTATACATCACCTACGTACACAAATTACCATCCCATCTTTGTTACAAAGAGTAGAATCACTACAATAAATCTCAAAAATTGAGGATCAATACTCATTCCACACTGAGCTAACTGAACTTGGAAAATCAGCCTTGGTCTTTAGGGGTTAGCTTCTAAAGGACCAAGAATCCCAAATTGGGCCTCATGAATTTTTTAGCAGTTTTGAGTAGGTCTCATGTGGACTTCCTTTTGTTCAAATCAATTTGTTCTTTTGACTAATACATGCAATGTTCTTCATCGATTCTAGTCATGTAAAATTTGGCCCCACGTCAATTGTATTTTTCACAATATGATTGATTGAATTTGTCATTTTAAAACCATGAATCCTTGGTCCTTTAGGAGTTAATTGGACAGTTAACAAGTTCACCCCTAGAACCAAGGATTTAAGGTTTTAAAATATCCAATTTGATTGATTGTATAATTTTTGAAAAGATATAATTTAGATGAGATCAACTCTTATACCACTAGAATTGGCAAAGAACATTGCATATGTTGGTAAAAAATTAAGTAAGATTGGACAAAAAATGAACCTATTGAGAACTACTTAAAATAAAGATGAAACTTAGTTTGAAATTTTTGGTCCTTTAGGGATTAACAACATAACCTTTGGTATTAGTCTGCAAACAATTACATGTTCAATGTTTATATAAAAGCCAATGATGTCACTATGTCATTATGTCAACCACGTCACTATGTCATTGGATTATAACCTATAATTCTTCTCCTTGTTCTAAGCCCCTTAGTTCAATCAAAAAGTATAGATTTGGATGTTCTCAATTATCTTGAACAATTTGGCATTTTGTTCAATAATGCTCTTGCCTAAAAACAACTAATCAATATAGCATGTAATGTGATTTTCTCCTTCCCATGAATACCGGTAGTCTAAAAATAATTTTGTAGTTAAGTAGATGTACAATAGCTGAAGAGTGATAAAAAGTAGCAACTTTTTGAAAATCCATGAGCAAAACTTCAAAATTTCATACAATATCTAAACAACACATGTATTTATGTACAAAATCCTCTTCAAGATATGTACAAAACCCCCAAAAAAATTGTATATTCAATAATAGCAAACACACTCATCAACCAAAAAAAACATAGAAGTGGGAAACTACCATTGGTCCTTAACCCCTAAACGTCCCAGCGTCCAGAAACTGGATCACGAACAAATTCAAAGCCTTATAACTTTCTCATACAATCTTGGATGACTTTCATCCAAGTCATCTTTGCAAGTCCATTAGGTTCTTTATCAATTAAAGTAAATCTTTTGTGATGGGGAGATGTTGATAATATTGGAGAGGCCTTCAAATGCAAGTATGTGAAATTTTTTGGGTAGATTTTATGCTTGCAATGGACCTCTCATGTATACCTCTCGTACATTTGAGCCATGCTAATATTTATTTTTGAGGCTAGCATCTACTTCTGTTCAAAGGGTTGGTACGTTTAGGAGTTAACATAATCAAATTGTGAAAAAACTTTGATCTCTATTTGAGATGTACGTGAATTTGTTCAAGACCCTAGTACACCAAAATGTACACATTCATGAGCTAAAAAACATAAGAATGTGAAAACCACTATAGGTCCTTAACAAATTACAGTTGTCCTTCTCTATTATGACATGTTTGGGAAGTCCTACTGTCAAGGTGGTAGGTATGGATCAGTCACAAAAATGATTTGTCACATGTATATTGTTTTAAACAATAATATCATCATACTCCATGCGTCTTATAATAAGTGATGCTTTTGAGAAAAAAACTGTCCCAAATTACTTGATGCAAATCATTTATTCAATTTGAAGTTGATGTTTTATCAAATTCTAACAAAACAAAATCACAATACAAGTGCACAAGAAGCACACGAAGTGTTTTTTGTCTGTGAAGCTTGTCTTTGCTCATATCTGGAACCCTATAACTATTGCAACCACCTACTTTCATAGTTTCTACCAATGTTGTAAACTCAAGAAAGCCTTATTCAAAAATGTGGATTGATCTGCTATCATATGCCTCCTTCACAACATGAACAAGTTCATCAATTGATCTGAGAGCTTGCTTATACTGAAGAGACTAAATAGCCGGACCTCCTTAATGTCACATTCTACGAGATGTCACATGCCACTTGCCACTTATACTATATGCAGTATGATATTGATTGGATATACAACTATTTCGAAATAGAAATTTATTGTATTGAGAGATTTGATGAAATCATTTTAGGTTACTTTATTTTTTATTTTTTTCAAAAGCATCACCTATTATGGGACAGAGAGAGTATTATGGAGTGTCATTATATGGAGGGCAAAGTATAAATTGTAAAAAAGGCTATGGGCAATGGTTTGATATGGGTAACCCCTTTCAAAAATAGTGTGATTTTAGAAAAATATCCTTTTGATAAGAAAAAATAATTGGAAAATACATAAATTAGACGGTGTTATAGACGGCATGGCTGCAGTTGTATACATGGTGTTAAAGATGGAATTTCCAGCACGTATTACATGAGTTACACATAAGTCACACATAGTGTGATGCGTCATACCGGTACCTATATCAGGCTGGTACCCCTGTGATCTCTTTTTCAAACAAACATGTAATAAGAGCCATTTTGTTCAAGGTCTCCCCACTAGTAGAAAAGGTAGCGTTCCCTAGGGAGATACCCAGGCAAAATCACTGTGCATGTGTGGAATTGGGCACCACTTGCCTAGGCATTTCTACTAGTGCCCGCCGAGATGAACATAAT
Source organism: Pohlia nutans (assembly GCA_022496805.1). Lineage (NCBI taxonomy): Eukaryota > Viridiplantae > Streptophyta > Bryopsida > Bryales > Mniaceae > Pohlia > Pohlia nutans. Next base: position 10,821,344 of record CM040105.1, read on the forward strand.
GAACATAATAGTATTGTATATAATATTTTCCAAGGTGTAACATAATGAAGCACAGTGGGATTGTTGGGAGTGCCAGGCAATGTCGTACTGGTGCCGCTCGAATTGAAGACGGGATTGGCTTTACAGTTGTAAGTTGTCTCCCATTTTGCAACAATGTGTAGAAACTAGCCAAAGGAAGAGCAATGGAGTACCAGTGAGTGCTTGAGTTGGTTATCATGACATCCGAAAACCCAACCATCAACAGTAGATTCCATTGTCAGCTCCTAATGACAACAAATTGAATCAATCGTGGACCTCACGAGCGCGCGCTGGTTCTCTCTATCATATTGTCGCGGTCGAGGAGTGAGTGAGAGTATCAATGCTCCTTTCCCAAGGGAATTCCAAAACAAGCTAGGCATTGCACGGTGAACCCTTTGGAAAGCTAGCATGAATTTGTTGAGCAATATTTCATGTGATGGTTGGATTGATGGTACTGTCAGCATTAAATGTGTGTACTCCAAAAAGAATCTGAAAAAGTTTACTTAAGGTGTAGGTTGAGGTAGAGGTATCTTGAACCGTGAAGTTCAATGTGAAAGCAAGCTCCACGGGCTTGTTTATGAGAGAATAGTGGAGGAAAAAGTGGAATTTCTCAACTAAAATTGACATGGATTGGTGCTTTGGAAAAGTGATGAAAAAGCGAGGCTAGATTTCCAAATTAAACAACTGTGGAACAATCCATAATCAAATGAAGGAATCGGGAGAAGAGGAGGGGCGCGCGATGATCAGGCAAGAATTTTTTAATTAAAAAAACAACAAAAACGCTGGCCAGCGTCAACAACAAACTAGCCATTTTTTTATTTTTTTTCTTTTTTCTCCTTTTTTTCTTCTTCTTTTTCTTTTTAAGCAACAACAACAATTGTAGACTTTTGGAGATGCTCTTTAGACTACCCTCCAAGGACCCTCTTGACGTTTAAGGAATTTGGCATACATTTACTACACAAATTATTGTCGTTACTACGAGTCACAAAATTAGTGTAAGATTTTACACCAATCCTCACACTAATTTCAATACATACATCTCAAATGTACATTAGTGTAAGAATTCTCAAATACTCTCAATTACTGTGACTCACACTTTTGTTCTAATGCCACAATTACCGTGAGAATATTGAACTTTTCTGACTCACAATAATGGCAATAACAGGTGTATTGTTGTAACCAAAGAGTAATTTTTCTCATGTGGAGAGAAAGAGCCTTTGAATAATGCACATTTTTACCATAATTTTTTGTTCAATGATGAAATTGATACACATTTTCAAAACAAAAAGTAAATTAACACCCCTAGTTGTTGAATAGGCGTGCCTATAATGAAAAAATTTAAGTACTCATTCGTGTACTCAATTTTGTGAATACATGAACGAAAAGAAAAGAAGTTCCAAGGTCCAATGAAATAGTAATGATTGGCCACGAAATTTGGACAAGATAAAAATAAAAGTTGTTGCAATAGGTCTAGCTTACTAATGTTGCAAGGGAAGTCTAAATTGTCGTTTAGGGGATATTCATGGTTCAAAGTGCCTTTACCTTAGATTATCAGAAAGAACATCATTGTAAAATAGTTTTCCCATTCTTGTGGCTTTCAGCGACTGAGTGTGTTTACTATTATTAAAAAAGTACAAAATTGTAGTTTTTGTCCCCCTTTTCAAAAGGACTAAAATATATATAATTTGGACATTGTAGGAATAAGCTATGAATTGATGAAATTTGAAAAATAACTTCTGCAACAGTGTGAGTAGGCTTTTACTCTTTACATCAAGTAGGGGCAAGATCATGTTAAGGTAATTTGTCCAATTAAATTTTATAAATTGGTACTTCTTGTGCATTCTAAAACTTATTATATAATTGAATTTTGGTATTCATCACAAAAATATGATATATGGCCCCCAAAAACACATGTAAGTAAAAACGAAGGTGTCTTCATTTAGTACAAACTACCAAATACATATTGGTTGCAACTTGATAGAGTCCTGCATAAATTATATTTCACTATTAAAAGTCCCAAACATCTTTCGACCTTGCATAGTTTGACCACTTAGTCGCAATCTTACTTAAGTCTCAAATCTCTTCTATATACACATACATTACTATAACTTACAGAAACCCTCACATTATTCTTTTATGCTCCATATCTCTTTTCAAATTAAATTGCCTTATTATTAAACATATAAATACATGATATTGAAGACATTCACATACATCACACATACAAGATGAAAGTATTATAATTTCATATTATTCATAAATTTAGTTATGTAATTTAAAATAATAAAAAAGGTTTTAGAAATACATGTAGATATATAATAAGGAAGAACTCTTCTCAAGGAGGCATATAGAAAGATCTTGTATGTATGAAGTTTTTTTTCATTGTTACTTATGCACATCATTTTCAATCCTAATTTGTGAAGGGTCACTAGTTATAAAATTTATTAAAAAGAATACTTTTAAAGTATGGGTGAAGTAAATCCATATTCCTAATATAAATAACATAGGATTGTTGCGTCCCTTGCCACTCCCTTTGTCCTAGTGAAGTTTATTGGTATGTACTTCACTCCTCTAGTGGCAACAAACGTTAATTCTTGCTAACACAATATATGTCAGGCACCTACAATGTTAATACCTAAACTTGTCCCGGGTCTTAATACCCCGCAACTCTCACACTTAACTTCCACAAGACAACCGGACATGTCATTTAATTTGATGATGTGTGGTGGAACTTCTACAACTGTTCAAGTGCCCAATGATGGCACTAATCTCCTCCGCCGCTAATTGAGTAACCGACCTTAGTGGGTGCACAACTCTCCACTGGGTCTTTAGTAATCTCACTTTTGGACTCACAATGTGGAACTCACTACTCAAAATGGTTACGGTAATAGCCTAGTGTGAAGTAGGACATTTCCTAACTAGTATCCAAGGGTACAACCGAATTCTAGCTCATTATCCAAACCTCAAGTGCAAGCCCATCTTTGTAATCAAGTCTTCAAATAGATCACAATAATTTTGTATTTGAATTTTCTCATTCCAACCTATATTGACTAAGTTATGGCCTATCAAAGAGTTGGATCTCTATATCTCACCCTCCATGGAAAAAGTAAACTGGCTAAAAATAGACATTTGGGACCCTATATTATCAAATGTAGTAAAACAAGAAAATTCGATTTATGAGTGATCTAGGAAATTCATCCCAAATTCTATTTTTAGCTAGTTTAGTTTTTCCACGGAGGGTGGGATATAGGAGGTAGCGTTTTTGGTTCTCGCATACATTGTCGGCCTATAACTTCTAAGCTCTTGTTTTTCTCTTTAATTATAAACCTTTGTAATTTGGAGAGTTCTTCTCCTTAGCTTTCCAACAACACATAACAAACCCACTTTTCATAGTCATTCTCTTTTTATGTGTGAACCTTTAAATAAGAAAATATTACAAATTTGAATGTTGTACATCAATGCCTTTTTTATTTATAGAAAATCTCAATTAATTTTTTCACATATGAATAGTTAAGGGCATCCTCAATGCAATCATGCAAACCATCTAATAGTTAATAAAATGGATGAAAAGTATCCTAAAATATCATAAAGGACAAGTAGACATTTCATATTTGAAAAGTGTGTTGAGACCTCCAAAGTCCAAACCACCCTCTAAGACGAGATTCAGGTATATTCTTGTACTTTATTGCATATGTGATGGAACATAATCCTACATTCTAAATAAGTGATGGTTATAATAGGTCCATTAACCATATATTGTGCACAAATAGAAGGTGTGATTGGGTCAGTTGAAATTGAAGTATGGATGAAACTGTACTTTGAAGTATCATTATAGAGGTTTAGACTGAGGGCGAGTTATATTGCTGACGAAGAAGTCGTCCCATAGGCCCCTAAAATGTGTGATTGGCCTAAGAACTCATCTCGAGACAACTTAGAGTTATACTACTGAAAAAAGGAGAATGACCATAGACATTGATATCCCCAAAAGGCTTCTAAAGTGGCCTTGTGGATGATGTTTCATGATCCAAGTTGATAATTTGTGGGTCGAGCAAAAAGGCTCTCACTCAGGCTCTCACTCGAAACCAGAAAACTGTGTCAAAAGACGTCGTTTAAAAAAAATATATATATATATATATATATATATATATAAATAAACGACGTCTTTTGACATAGTTTCCTGGTTACTATAGTTAGGTGTACATTAAAAATATAAACTCATTTTTTTTGGGTGCATGGTCATTCCTCTTGGTCCAAATTTGGTTTACACCTAGTAAAAGCCCAAGAGCATTAAAAATTGAATTTTTATGAAGTATGACTATTGAGGTGTGACCATGAAAATAATCCATTTTTCTTGGTCACAGCTCTTGGTCTATAGTATAAACTAGTCCCAAGGATGCTATGAGAGTTCAACCAAAAATTAAAAAATTAAAAAACTGCAGATTGAAACATCGACATGACATTATATTCCGTAATTTAGTCACCACTCTTGCAACATGTTGGTTATGTAGTCCATAAAGCACTCATAAAATTTTCTACGTGTAAATATCTCCTTCTCCAATAACATAATCGCCCCATTGACGAAGGAGGGCATTACGCACCGGTGGAACACACTACTATCAAAATATACCGATTCCACTTGAATGTAATGCAATGATAGAAATTTCTTTATCTTTCCATCTATGTATCTTTTTCTTTGTAGCACCATGTCTTCAACTCATTTCTTTCGGACAGTTTCAGCAAATTTGGCGACAATGAGACATAGCGATCACGGTTACTATTTTTGAAAAGAATCATTTATTGCAAAATTTAGAAATGGCCATATTGAAGAATCTATACAACTGTTCCTAAATAACTTCAAAGATTGTGGTCAAAAGACGGAAAAAAATCTTTCCTGTGCTTTATGCAAGGGAAGACCTTTTAGGCTGAGAGTTCTTGGATTTTTGGGCATGGCCTCGAGCTACTACCCTTAGCCTTGTGCCCTCAAATTGAGGAACCCCTCCGTTTGAGGCCTTCTCCTATACATCATTTTGTGGTTGAGGCCAAACCATCCTTTCCAAGACTCTAAATGATCCATAATGTAAGCCTTGTTCTTGTCAGTGTTTTTTCAGCTAAAATAGCCCAATTGCTACACTTGAAATATAGTGGCTAATTTTAATGAAGGATTTTTGAAAATATAAAAGAAAACAACCAAATACTTAAGAAAAAGTTAGGTGCCAGTAGCCAAATCTTGCCTAGGTATTACCTAGGTATCATCATGGTAGCACCAAGTATCACCCAAATATCACCCAAGTGTCACCCCAAGTATCACCCCAAGTATCACCCAAGTGTCACCCCAAGTATCACCCAAATGTCACCCCAAGTATCACCCAAATGTCACCCCAAGTATCACCCAAGTATCACCCAAGTATCACCCCAAGTATCACCCATGTATCACCCCAAATATCACCCATATATCACCCCAAGTATCACCCATGTATCACCCCAAGTATCACCTCCAAGTATCACCCAAGTATCACCCCCAAGTATCACCCAAGTATCACCTCCAAGTATCACCCAAGTATCACCCAAGTATCACCTCCAAGTATCACCCAAGTATCACCCCCAAGTATCACCCCCAAGTATCACCCCCAAGTATCACCCAAGTATCACCCCCAAGTATCACCCAAGTATCACCCCCAAGTATCACCCAAGTATCACCCCCAAGTATCACCCCCAAGTATCACCCCCAAGTCACCCCCAAGTATCACCCCCAAGTATCACCCCCAAGTATCACCCCCAAGTATCACCCCCAAGTATCACCCCCAAGTATCACCCCCAAGTATCACCCAAGTATCGTGAAAAAAGCTGGCTAGCTGAGAAAATTGAAAAGAAAAAAAATGACTGTATGATACCCATGAAATTTTAAAACCAGGTTGGACGGAGGTGGCTGGCTGGGACTTCAAGTATCTGGCCTAATAAGACGTGCAGCATCTGACAAAGTGGTTGATAACCACCGTGTTCCACTTCTGACCTTATTGCTCCTCCCTTAACTTATATCGCAACAATATCCGTGCGACACCTTCACTATCATTCATTGATAAGCTTACTTCATTTTCACCTCCCTTGTTTGACATGTATGATGTACCCTGGCGGGGTACGGTACAGCACACGGTCAGCACAAAAATATTTTAAAAAGTAAATGTTAAAAGTTTTGGGAATTCTTTTTATGGTGAAAAAGAGAACCGTGAAAATTATCTATCAATATTATTTCTAGTCAAGCCTTGTTTTCATAACATTCAATAGCATGCACTATCTCTGCCTTGGCTCTACAGTAGATGGTGTGGAATATTCCACACCCAACAGTACTTCATCTGTAGCTAAGTGGACAAGTGGAGGCTCAAGGTGATGGGCAAAGCGCATGAAGGAAAGCCAGTGGGCATGAAGGCTACTGAATGTTGTGTTTGAATAAAATGAAATATTAAACACAAATGTATTGACCATGCCCTTCACCTATGCTATCATCATTTCCCAGCAACCTAAATGGAAGGAGCACCGGAGTGACGTCAATTCTTTCGATTAAATTAAATATTAAATATTATGTATAAGACCTAATTAATATATAAATATATTTGGTTAAATTGTATTGAAATATTAAAATTTTATAAGAAGTAATGGATAAATATTTGATTACATTAAATCAAATATTAAAATTAATACTGTAAATACAAGCTAATAGATAGAAATTTAATTAAATGCAATTTTAAGGTATGTTTAAATACATGATGGTGGATCCAAGGTACAAATTTAACCAAAAACAACTCGTTTCTAACACTAAATCATATGACACTAAATAGAATGAAGAGTCTACTTAGTTTTTGAACCAAAAATTCTTTTTTTACTTGGGGGATCACTAACATGTGTTTAGTGTAACCACGTGCGTTAAGAAGGTATTTGGTTATCACGTAGTTGGAATATTTGAGGTATATTATAGAATATTCTATATATATATTCCAAATAAAATGTTAAAAAAAGAAAAGCATATGACAACCTAAAGAGCACAAGGTAATCCATTTATTTCATTTTAGTGTTTGACACAATATCTTATAGGTTTAATGCTAATCCAAACACCATATATTAATGCATCTATCAATGAACACCATTTGAGTTTTGTATTGGCACGTGTTGACTAGTTACTTGTTGGTTGATTGATTATTTATTCAATTTTTTTTTATCGTGGTTCCAAGATACCTAATTTACCAAAAAAAATTATTTATTCTATTGCACACCATTTTGGTGTCACATTAACCCTTAAGCGTGCAAGGAGCCCCGTGGAGCCATGTTTGATTTTTTCCAGTCAAACATTGATTTTCACCTAGTTCCTAATTTCAAATGAAAATGGTCCTAGCTAAGAAAGTGTGGGAGCTATCTTCTACTTTCTAGTCCAATTTACTATTCTTCAAAAAAATTAAAATTGCGTTTTTTATATCACTTTAAAGCTCAAAACCCTAAAATTCCAATATACACTATAGGAAAAGGCCTTCAATTGAATTTCTTTTTCTGTAAGCTCGAGAAGCGTGCCACCTACACCTTGTTGTTCATTACTATTATTTACATTTTTCCTAAAATTTCATGCTATTTTAGGCATTTTTGTAATTACTATGACTATTACAAGAGAAAAACTTTGAAAATCTTATAAATTTCATTTTTATTTAAATACTTACGTAAAAAATTAGTATAAATGGATTTAACAATAAATTGTATGAGAAAAATATGAGAAAAATATAATGTATTTTGAAATGTGAGAAATTGATGAGATTTGACCAAATAAATGTAGTGTGGACGCTTAAGGGTTAAAGCATTGGTGACACTAAACAAAACAAACAATGTAGCTACACTTCAAATGGACAAATACTCAATCCACCTAAAATGTTCATTCTAACACAAATATGTATCTCTATGGTAAGTGTACTCATTAGTTGAAATTCATGCACAAAAAAATCATATATATATATATATATATATATATATATATATATATATATATATATATATATAGTCATTGACATGGCATGATTCGACCTAAGCTTAGCTTTAGAGGCATGACCCACCCTATAATGTGCTCAACTTTGGAGGGCTATATCTATGAATAAAATGGAGCTTTCATTGTATTCCAAATTGCTTGCACTTTCTAATCTAGTATATAATCCAATTATGTAAACTACACTTTGGGTTTTCAATTTCTAGATTCAACCAAGTTTGTTGGAACCATCAAAATCAATCATTTATCTTTGGTTGACTCAAAGATTGCTTGTTAAGAAAAAAAGTAACCCCTAATGAATTGAAGCCCAATATATGAAGTTTTCAAAAATAGCTAAAAACTAGACATTGATCATACTAGAGACCCTCAAGAGCCTAGGATCATTTTAAAACATGAGACCCTCAACATGAGACCCACAATCATACAATGTTCAATAACGCATGCTACAATGCATTGGAATCGTTTTTCATATGCAAATAAGCCCCGTAAAAAGAAAATGTGTTTAACAATAAAAACTGTGCTCAGTTTCTATTACTAGCAATTATAGGTGCACATACCTTACTTCACAAAGTGAATTGTCGGTACTTTTCAAAAATCCTCTCAGGAAAGCTCGGGAAGTGAAAACTATGATCATCATGATCAAATTGTCTTTAACCCCTAAAGGACCGGGGGTGTTTTAGCTTAGCTCTTGTTTTCTTGACTAGCTCTTGTAGCAAGCTCAATTTCTTATTAGTGTGGGGTAATTTTCACGATCGGCACCGTTGAAACTAAAGAAGACTTACATAGCTTGTTTATGAAAAAAAGACCAACAAGATCGCACAATTTTTGAGAAAATGCCACCATTGAGAAGATTGATGAAAATTGTTCGGGCAGGGGGTACTTTGTACTTATGCTGAAATCGGATTGCTTAAAAGTGCTCCAAAACATCTGAAATTTTTACCACATGTAAAGAACATCATGACCCTCATGTGGAATTTTTTTGTCAAACTCTGAGGTGTAGAAAAAAAGATATGGGACTCTGAAGTCTCCAAGCAATGAGATTGGGCCCAAAAATTGAATTTTTTTTTGCTGCCCCATGTCCAACCCAGTTTGGAGCATGGTATGGAGCATGGGATGGACCATGGGGCCGGCTCATGACACACTCCTCTAAACTCAATTGAGCCACTTCAAGGATTGCGCGATTGCTCCAGCGCTGCTGCCCCGCCAGCCCGTCTCCGCCCTCAACAACTCTTCCACAGCTCCAAAAATTCACTAAAAATCGCACACTCCACCATTTTCAGATCGCAAACAATCGACAGATTCAGTGCAGAAAAACAACCAGGGTCACTTTGCCGTTGAATCCGCCTTTCAAAGCCTAACAAGTCCAAAAACGTCAATTTCTAGTCACAGAAGCCCCCAGGGGGCCTTATGGTCCTTTAGGGGTTAAAATACTATTGTAGATGATAGTCGCCTCACTTGGTACTACTTGTTGAACTCGCTTTATTGGTGGTTCAATTTCTGCAACTTACTAAGATATATGTAATCAGTTGGTTTGACGAGGAAAAAAAACTCTCATGGATATGTAACTACTTGACTTAACAGAGAAATTCAGCTCTTATTAGAGTTATCCGCAAAGTCTGTAAAAGAGGGGTGACTGGACCAAAGTTTCTGAAAACTATGGTTGAGAACCCAATGAAAGTAGACATGACAATTGCTTTTTAAAAACTGGAGGTGTCAAGTTTCAAGGCTTCAAAAACGGTGCCCAAAAATTTTAGACCCTTAGTTTTCTTGATCCGACCAATTTTAGTTATTTCAAGGAGCCCCAAGCTTTGACTCCGTCCATGATGTCCCCGACTTAGCTTTATGCTTCTAATCAATGCTTCTATCTCCACCACTGGCTCATCCGGCGCATGCTCTGTTTTTTGCTAATTAATGAACCTCACTCAATTTACGTTTCCCAAAATTTCAATAAATCTAAGGCTGTAAGTAGCATCCAGTTTGCGGAAAACTCTATTACAGACCAAAAAGTCCTGTTACTCTTTGCAGCAAATTCAAACTAATGTTTGGGGAGATCAAATCGACCTTTGGTTATAGATTAACTAATTATAGTTATAAAAAAAACCCATGTTTTTTATGACGGATTTTTTTGGACGTCCGACTATTTTTATGTTAACCCCAAGCTCCCAAGAGACCATTTTTTGGTCGCTGCCCATTTTCCCGGGCTACTCAGCCCCCCAAAAATAATTTTTCTTCAACATAAAAAATATGGTATCATAGGTAAACAAGTCTTCTTTTCAATGCAATTGGAATTATGTTCATCTGATCAAAACTCCACTTATGGGAATTTTTCAAAGTAAAACATCTCAATGTTGAAAGGCAACTTCAACACTTCAAGGTAAGCTTGCCAAAAAATTCTAAGCCAATGAGATTCATTGAGCACCTCAAAAAAAGTTGACTCTAGCCCACATAGGTTGCATGCCATGAAGTCTGGGCTCATTCAATAGGAGGAGAGTTGAAGAGATAATCTAATTTAGCCAAAATCTCTTGCTTCCCTTCATCCCCCACCCATTACAAGGTCTCTGAAACGATGCTAATGAATTGAACATCTTGTCAAATTGAGTCATGCATCTTGTTAACTACCTCATTTAAAGGATGTTCAAAAATGGCACATCATTTCAACCTTTTTTTTTTTTGGTTTGAGAGCCCATCAAAGCAAGGCTGCATGGATTTTTCAGGGCTTGAAATTTCAAAATCTCAACTTCATTTGCTATTATCTTGACATCCGCACGGTCAAATGTTTTGAAATTTTGAAGGATGGTTTATAAGGCCTAGGAGCAAAAGATCTTACAATTGGAATGTGAATTAGAGGTTTTGAAAAGCATCAACAAAAATGCCCAAAAAGAGGCAGTTTTGGGTGGGTGACCCCTCTTAGGCATTTAGGAGTTAATAATAACATCAAATGTAATGTCAAGACGTCTGGAAAAACAATAAAAACAACATGACATCCAAATAAACCCGTCATAAAAAGCACTGGTTTCTTATAGTGATTGAAATTCAAATTTGGCTAATCAAGTTCAAAATTTTATCAAATGTTCCTATGCATGCTCAATCTATGTTCCTATACATGCTCATCTATTTTTCCAGAATCTGATAGCTATCCAAAATGTTGGTGGAGATGCTCTTAACCATAGCGTCTCTAAAGCATCTCCACCAACACTCTGGATAGCTCTCTAACTTTGGAAAAATGAATGTGCATGGATCGGTCAACAATTTATTTGAAGGGAGACCTTGGATACAACAACCCAGTTCAGAGCCCTCAAAACAACTTAAGCTAGTGCATTTTTCTCTTCTTAATTACACATCATGATTATACAATCCATGTATGATGACTTGTGAGTGACTTACTTACTATTTTTAGAGTCTAGTTGAGTGATGTTGATGGGGGACTACGTGGCATGCCCTATAATTTTTGGATGACCTTCAAAGTGCAATTCACAGTTGCAGATGGGTGATTGCAAGCTACGGTCACCCACATTTTTTTGTCGCGTGTAAGCATTGCTGCACTTTTTCAATCTTTGGAAAATCATCAATAAATATTGGGATGGAATTTTGTGACGAAACAAATTGCATTGTTTCTAGAATACCAAAGTTTGGATGTCTTCCACAAAAAAGTTTGCAAAATTTCAATCTCTCTATCCAAATTAAGCATTTCTACTTGGATTTGGTAGCGTGTCGCTTGTCAAAAGTGCACCTATTTTATGGGAAATGCTAGAAGGGGGTCAAATTTGAACTTCACAAATTTATAGGAACATAACACAAGTATGTACAGAGCTACCATATTTTATTATTTTTGGTATCACGCTTACTTATTTTTTAATTAATTGTTTTGTTATGTTTTTGTTTTTTAAGATTTTCGTGCAGTTAAAACTTTTTTTTTTGAATTTTTTTTTTGAAAATGAAATAATGATCCAATTTCAGAGGTGGGATATAAAATGCATTTTTCATAAAACCTAGCTATGGATGTTATGTAAAAAAGGCTCTAATTACCCCTACTTGGTAAAAAACAAAAAAGGCTGTGGAATAAAGCACAAAGTCTTGAAATTAACTTAACAATTGCTAAAGTGAAAGTATTAGCATAAACCCTATTTGGGATGGTGAAATTTTTGATCTAATTGAAAGTTGAGAGGTGCGCATTACAACGCTAGTGCATGAGCTGCACGGCCTTTAGCTGCACAAGCTGCACTCTCCATTTGGTAGAGCGTAGCTTGCAATCACCCAGATGCAAAATGCTCTTAGAGCATCTCAAGGAAAACTTTGCAAAACGGACGGACTCTACAAAGTGATTTTCAGCTGTACTTCCCCCAACAACATATAACTATTTCACCTTGCATTTAGCAAATGATCTAATCACGCACTAGTACCACCATGTATCAGTCCGTGTCACTATTCATCTCAACTTAGCTTTCAATGGTTAATCGAGGACCCTGAACATCTAAGAGATTTTCAGAGCCTGGGGTGATTTCAAGCTTACTTTTCATCCGTTAATTATTAAAGGACAAAGCCTATTCAAAATTATGCTCTAAGGGCCTCTTTACACTAGAGGCGAGAAGCCGCAAGGAGAGAAATTTCAGCCAATAAGAAATTGGTCTTCTCGGTTTCTAAGCCTCCCATTGGCTGAAATTTCTCTCCTCACGACTTCTCGCCTCTAGTGTAAAGAGGCCCTAAGCTAAAATTCCTCCTTCTCGCCTCTAGTGTAAAGAGACCCTAAGCTAAAATTTCTCCGCGGACTGTGATTCAAACCATGATCATCAATTAATGAGACTGACTGCCCTACTGACTGACCAACTCCTTAATTTTCATTTTTTCTTCCTCTCTCTCTCTTCACTCTTCACTCTTCACTCTTCGCTCTTCACTCTTCACTTCACCTTCTTCAATCGCAGCCTCATGAAGTCCTCTTCCATAAAGGACAGGCAGGCAGGCAGGCAGTTCGAGTGAGAGGAGTTCGTCAGGCCCACTGAGTGACCCTACACACACAATAGTAGCCCTCCCTCCCCAATAGTAGCCCAAGTAGTTCCAGTGATTCATCTTATAACTCTCTGCAGCATACCTTCTCTTTCCATGCTGCATGTTAGCTCATAGCCCAGGCTCTCTGTCTGCACCCCTGTTTCTCGTGACCAAAACTGCCACTTTTGGAGCCCTGAAACTGCCGCTTTTGAGCTCATTCGATCGAAGCTCAAGTAACACATATACACATATTATTCTACGGATCGATCTCCAGCCTTTCAACGTGTGTGCAGTGGTGATCCATTGATGGGTATGATATGAACTTACTCATGGGTTAGGCATGATCTCTACATTGTTAGGGCAATGCAGGGTTTCTGAATGCATTGGGGTTCGTTGTTTCTGTGCAGGAAGGATGTGGACCTACGTTGTTGCAGTGGCTGTGTTTATGGTACCATCAGTGGGTGCGCAAACCGGAGAATGGAGCACGGCACATGCCACGTTTTATGGCGGAAGTGATGCCGGCGGCACAACAGGTATGTTAGTTTTTTGGTTGATTATTGATAGCTCTTGAGGAGATTTGGGTTTGTGGCAGGTATCATGTTAGTATGAGTTTCTGTGTTTTTTGCAACAGGAATTTGGTTCATTATTGATAGCTTGTGTGTGTGTTTGGCAGGTATGATGTTAGTATGAGTTTCTGTGTTATTTGCAACAGGGATTTGGTTCATTATTGATAGCTATTGAGGAGATTTTGGTTTGGGTTTGGCAGGGGGTGCGTGTGGCTATGGAGATCTTTACAGCACTGGCTATGGCACGAACACGGTGGCTATCAGCTCCGCTTTGTTTGACCGAGGGTTAGCTTGCGGCGCCTGCTATGAAGTGAAGTGTGCAGGGAGTGAGAAAGAGTGTCAATCTGACACTCAAGCAATTCAAGTTACCGTGACCAACTTCTGCCCTCCGAACCCTACCTTGCCTGACAACAATGGTGGCTGGTGTAACCTCCCTCTGCATCACTTTGACATGAGCATGCCTGCGTTTCAACAAATCGCCTCTTATAGAGCTGGTCTTGTGCCTGTCATGTACCGAAGGTAAAACAATCCAATGCTTCTCTCTTCTGTTTCTGAATCCTCAGCATACCATTATTCAACCAATATGCCGAACTGTCATTCTCGCAAGATCAGTATTAATAGCTCGAGATCTCTTTCAGTATTCAACCAATCTGTACAAGTATGATCATCTTAGGAGAATGATCAGTATATAGAAATCATTTTGGGTATTCAACCAATATGTCGAACTGTGATTCTTGCAAGATCAGTATAGCCAGAGATCGTATTTAGCCAACATGTCGAACTGTGATTCTTAAGAGAATGATCAGTATAGAGAAAATCCCTTTGGGTATTTGACCAATATGTAAAAATGTGATTCTTAGGAGATCAATAACAATAGAGAAATCCCTTTGGGTATTTGACCAATATGTAGAAATGTGATTCTTGCAAGATCAGTACAGAGAGATCCCTCAACCAATATGTAGAAGTATGATTCTTTAGAGAATCAGTAACTATAGAGAAATCCCTAAAGTTGGCTACGTAACCAAATATGTCGGAACTGTGATTAATTCTTGCAAGATTAGTACAGAGAGATCCCTTGCCCGTCCTTATTCAACCAATATGTAGAAGTGTGATTCATTAAAGAGAATAATCCTTTTGGCTATTTAACCAATATGTAGATTCTTGCAAGATCAGTACAGAGAGATCCCTTGCCCGTGTCCAATCAATATGTAGAAGTATGAATCAGAATCGAGAGATTACGAATTGGATGAGTTCTTGTGCAATTATTTGAAGTGGGAGGTTATGTAGACCAGTGACAGTAGAGAACTCCTAAAGATCTATAGACATGGTTGCTAATTGTAGGTCAACCAATAATATTAAAAAAATTAATCTTTTAATAAAATATTGCTTATAATATGTTCATTAATACCCTAAAATAGTAGTAGCCTACTTAACTCAGTGGTCTAGAGTATATGCGCGGTGAGAGTCATTGGTTCAAATAGTTAATAATAAAAGAGCTCAATGGCATGTTTTACATGCAGGACGGCGTGTATGAAGACAGGTGGCATTCGGTTCACCATGAGTGGGCACAACTTCATGAATTTGGTGCTAGTGACGAACGTTGGCGGCATGGGTGATGTGCAAGCGGTGTTCATTAAAACGTCCAAGACGAAATGGGTGACCATGACACGCAACTTTGGGCAGATATGGCAAAGCACGGTGAACATGAGCGGCCAAAGCTTGTCATTCATGGTGACCACTAGCGATGGCGCAACAGTCGTCTCCAATGATGTGGCTCCTCCCGACTGGGCATTCGGTCAGACATATGAAGGATCTCAGTTCTAACAATAACTTCATACATAAGTTACAACTATTAATTATATGATTTTCCTGACATGATGTCCCCATGTCTCAGAGACGTGGATTCTTTCTCTTTTTTTCTTAATTAACCATGTAAGTATCCACAAAAAAAACAGTAAGTTTTTTAGTTTTGATCGAGATATTTAATTAACGTTGGTGCCTTCATCAATTTGGCTCATGAGGTTTAGAGCCTAAGCCACCCAGAGCTAGCCCACAGGGAGGATGGCAGAGAATCAGTACGTGTGAATAGGTGTACTTTTACCCTTTGTAGGAGATTACAAAAAACAACAAAAAAAAAAGATCAATCTGAGTGCCTGGTGCACAACCCCAAATTCCTCCTAGAATCGTGCCAGGTGTTTGTACAATTTTGGTGTCTGCTTTTCTCTGTTGGTTTTTTCTTATTGTTCACTTTCAATGAAAATAGTTGGAATGTGGCAAGTCCAACATTCTCCAATTATCCATGCATGCTCGATCTCTACAGTGAATGCCAATTTCTTTTTGGTTTCTTGTTTTTTTAGTTTTCATGTTCTTACTGTTCACCTCTAAATCTCAAGCATTTGTCAGGAGGAATCACAGAGAATTTTCTGTAACTTCAGCTGGTCCAAGCAACAGGGTTGGAGAGTTGGATTATTTTAGTAGCAAATTCTCTACTGTGCTGCCACATTGTAAAGGGTGTGGTCTATTGAGAACGTTATGTGAGTTATTACAACGGTGTACAATAATTCATAGACCTGTATGAACTCAAGCTGTGCATGTGCAACTTTTGAAACAGTTGAAATTCAGTCTTTTGTATAGAAAAGGTTTTTGTGGTTATAAGTCATTTTTCAATAGCAGAGGACGGGCCTGCGATTGACAGGCCATTAACACAAGCTGGAAATGTGGAAAATGGTAAACACAGGTTTGACTGTTGACTGGAGACGATTGCCGCATTTGAAAATTATTTTAGGCCTACGTGATTGAAGAAGAAGCTGTGCACATTGTGTCCGTCTGCCAGTGCACATCCAAAACCTTTAATTTTGCTGCCAGAGATCATGTAAATTTTTTAACTGTTGGTCAGCTCCACTTGCAGTCGGCATTGATGAGACATCACCCGACGATATTGCATGTGAGCATGCCATCGATCAGCTGGCCGGGAGAGAATCAATCAATCTTATTAACACGGTAGTAGTACTGTAGTCACATTATAGCAGGTTACTTTGCCCAGAAAGTAATAATAAATGTCATTGCTTGATTGGTTGGAACTCCTGATTAACCCCTAAATGCCTAAAGCCCTCTTCAAATTCGGCAGTTTTGCAAAGATGGATTATAAAATGCAACCTAGAGGGATATTTTGAACTTGATATATGAATAAAAGTTGTACGTTATGATTTTAGATTCTATCCATACGGTTAGATCTATGATTGCTATTACCAATAATTTTGTATAAAATTTGAAACATGAAATTCAAAATTATTTTGTAATTCAATTACGAATAAGATATTGACAATCTACAGATGAAATTCTTTGTGATTGGTTGAAATGTAATACTCTAAGTATAGTGATTTTTGGAGATTTTTTGTTTGCTTAATTTTATGAGTTGACTTTTTTTTTACCACTTTTATACTGAAATCTTCAAAATTTTGGGTGAATCACTACAACATGAAATGAGGCATAAAAATTTCACAAATCATCTCCTTTCTAATCAAATCATATATGCATGAAGCTAACTTCCCATAGAATCTACAATAAAAATTCCACACTGCAAAAAATGCATGACGGATGAGAAATTATTGATGAAATCTGTACATCGTCCAAAAAATGGACGCTTAGGCAGTTAGGGGTTAAGCGATGTGGACACTACTGAAATTTCATGGTTTTGTCTGCAAAGGGACATAGGTATGGGACCTACATCGAGAAATCACGAACGAGATGAACTTGCTACCGTAAGCTGCTAGCAGTTCTAGCACAAATTAATTATTCAATTTTTTTTTAAGGAAGTGTCACATGTCGCTTTCGTATTGGTTGTGATCCATGAAGAAGAGGATGTGGATGGTGGGAAAGTCGATGTGGAACTATAGGGGTGTTGAAATTGATAGCAAATTATAATATAATAAGAAATCAACATGGTAGGATTTTTTTGGGGGGAGGGGGGTGGTGGAATATTCCTAAAATATTCTTTGAATTTAACAAAAACAAACCCTAAATCACTAATTCTGAACCTACACCCCAAATTTTATATCCTAAACTCAAAATTCTAAATCTTAAACCCCAATTTCTAAACCCTAAACTCCAAATCCGAAACCCTCACCCTAGACTACCATGTGGGCATTGTTGACGGAGAAGAATATTTTAAGAATATTCCACACCCACACCCTGAAACTTGCACCCCAAATTCCGCACCACGCTGTAGCCAGCCCCACCAGAAAAACTACCTGCAAACTAAACTTGCCACATTTATGTATGCTCTCTTCTTTTCTTCTGTTTTGTTTGTTGGCTCTGACCATAGGGAAGAGGCATTGCAGGGACACTCATTTTTTTGGGCTAAATACCACTGTACCAAATATATTCTATTTATGATTCCACTGAAATGTATTCTCGTCCTTCACCTATTCTATTCTAATCAGAGCTCCTCGTAGCGTAGCAGCTTGTTATTTTATTTTTTATTTTTATTTTTTATTTTTTATTTTTCAAATTTTGATTTGGTTTTGGTTTTGTTTTTGAGGTCAAGCGTGCAGGAACAGGGGTGGTAGGGATGGAAGATGGAAATCATGTAACTGATGCTGGAAATCATACCAACTACTCCCACTGCGACAACTTATGGCTTGCAACTGACCTGGGGTACACCACCCCAAGCTGGCATTCATGAATTGGCTGCGTCAAAACTGATACGGTGGAGGGCCTATTTCGTTGCCGCCTTGGCGGTACATTCCGCCACCCTCCTCCTTTTCATGGATGCTGCCGGGCACGAGTTCTAAGATCATCGGTAAATTAATAATAATATTATTATCAATAACAACAATAATAATACTAATACTAATATTATATTATATTATATTTTTGAAACAGATGGACGCTTTATTTCCATTGCACAACAACAGATTACAAACATCACACTATGAACAAAGAGAACACGTTTATCGGTAAATTATTTCTAATACACCACTTCCATAAAAACGCACATACAATGTAATGTGTACACTAATTTTGCACTTCAACCCCTAAAGGACCAAGAAGCCCAATTTGGATCTCATAATGGTTTTTAGCAATTTGAGTAAGTCCTATGTGGACTTCAATTTTTTTCAAATCATTTACTTTTTTACCTTGTTTTTTTACCAATACATGCAATGATTATGGTGATATAAAATTTGGTCTCATCTAAATTAAATTTGACATTTCAAAAACCTGAATCCTTGATCCTTTAGAAGTCAAAAAACAATACCATAGTCGATAGTCAAGATTGGCAAAAAATAATTAATAGATCAAATGTCCAAATCTTTAGAAAATTATTTCTTCAAAAAATAAATAAATTGTATAGTGAAAAAGAGAATCTTGAAAAATATTCACACAATTTGAAAAGGATTTTAATTTATTTTTTTAAAATATTCGGCATGAGATGCCGACCCAGACAATTGGATATGGTATTACAAAACTGCATGATGAGGAGGTTGATGATCACTAATATTATTTGATTTGTAACATAATTTTGTATATATGTATATATATATATATATATATATATATATATATATATATATATATATATATATATATATATATATATATATGCATATAAAAATGTTGGTCACTTGGGCATTAGAAGTTGACATGTTTTTTGTACAGCTTAGTTTTTAATTGCAAAGGTCAACTAAGGTCTTAGCATGGTTAATTAGGTGTCTTGGGTCATTTTCTAAATATTTTGCAAAATTATTGTATGCCCATTTAACAACGCCAAGATGTAAAATAGTGTGAAACACTATCACAACTATTGAAGGTGTACCTCAAGGTTAGCACATTTTGCTAAATATATTTTTTCGGGTATTTTTTGTTTTCGTGAAATATAAAGTTTGGTACATGGAATATTCACAAATATTTTTCATATATTTTTTTCACCATTTAGAAAAAGAAATTTTTGAAAAATAATTTTCCAAAAACTTAATTCAAAATAGTGGAAGATGTTGTATGTATGGTATGGTTGGGAAGGAGATTGATGATTGCAAATGTGTAGTAACTTGTAAGGTAACTATATCTTAACCCCTAAAGGACCAGAAGGACACATTGTGTTCAATAATAAGTTTATTACTTTAGTAACTTATTTTGATTCCATGATTTTGACTCAATATTAACAAGAGAATTGTAAATGTTTGTTACAAGAACACAAAAATCCTTCAAGATGTGCAATTACATTGATCAATCCGCTGGGAAAAAACTAAAACGTTAATGCAGGTGAATTTGGGACATGGAAGTTAGGAAGGTTGATGACCTAAAGGGCGTTTTCACACTAGAGCGTCAAATTTGTTAAAAAAAAAGGTGTACAAGAGAGTTATCCTAAAAGAGAAGTTGTGTTTGAATAAGATACCATGTGTTTTGCTTTAATACACTCTTATTTGTTCACTCTAAATAGTTGTAAGGTATGGAAGAGATTAGTGGCTTCTCATTATTAGGTGTGTAAGAGCTTGGCAGTCTTCAAACTCATGTACAACTAGTTTAGCTGTCCTTTTTGAAACAAATGGATGCTTTATTTCCATTGCACAACAACACATTACAAACATCACACTGTGAACAAAGAGAGCACATTTCCAGTGCTCCCTTGCGGGTGATTTTTTTGGATTTTTCTTCCTACGATATTTGGACTAAACCCAAAGCTTCTAATCATTTCCTACTAAGAGCAACGCCCCCACCGTAACATGAGGCCCAAGAGCAATCCTTGTCATGCTCGGGGTTCCTATCAAGCAGGGAAGTATTAGCCTTCACGACATGCATCCGACCATAATCGAACCGCCGTCCTCTTTGGTGCTAATAAACACTCCAAAAGGGAGCCCACCTCCTGGTTATCACCAAGGTAGTTAAAGGTCATTCTAGACCAAACAATTGTCCTAGTTTCAAAACAAAATCAACTGAATGCATTATTTGCCAAACAAGGCCGTTTCACTACTCAAAAAAGGATCTAGTTTTGATACTAGTATGTAGTTTTTGTGTCACTGTCTCCCATTTGTGTCACAGTCTCCCGTTTTTGTGTCACTGTTTTTTTGTGTCTCATTGTCTCCCATTTGAAGTGGACAAGGCTCACGTTCGAAGTATAAAACATAGGACAATTATTTCAAGAAAAAAAATGCCAAAAACAAAGGCAATTATTTCCGAACAAAGGGAGTATCATTTTAAGATTATTAATCCTTCGTCCTTTAGGGGTTAACCCCTAAATGCCTAGAGCCTTCTCCAAATTCGGCAGTTTTGCAAAGATGCATTATAAAATGCAACCTAGAGGGATATTTTGAACTTGATATATGAATAAAAGTTGGACATTATGAATTTTTTATTCTATCCATACGGTTAGATCTATGATTGCTATTACCAATAATTTTGTATAAAATTTGAAATGTGAAATTCAAAATTATTTTGTAATTCAATTATGAATAAGATATTGGCAATCTACAAATGAATTTTTTTGTGATTGGTTGAAATGTAATACTCTAAGTGTAGTGATTTTTGGAGATTTTTTTGTTGCTTAATTTTATGAATTGACTTTTTTTAGAGCACTTTTACACTGAAATCTTCAAAATTTTGGGTGAATCACTACAACATGAAATGAGGCATAAAAATTTCACAAATCATCCCCTTTCTAATCGGATCACATGTGCATGAAGCTAACTTCCCATAGAATCTACAATAAAATTCCACACTGCAAAAAGTGCATGACGGATGAGAAATTATGGATGAAATCTGTACATCGTCCAAAACATGGATGCTCAGGCAGTTAGGGGTTAAGGCATTCTTTTTAGTTTTTTCTTTTTTTTGCTGACCCTGCCCGGCACCGACGATAATACAACCACACTAATTTACAGTACCCACCATCGTGGAGTTAGTTTGGAAATCCAGCAGCCAACCATAAAACCTGACCTTACCCAATCCACATGTTCAATGCTTGGTGCTTCATATTTTTGTCGTTTTCGCGGTACCTGGTGATACCAACACCAAAACTAATACCAGCCTTCCAAACACAAACTGTTTACAATCAATTTTTCTGCACAGAAATATAATAAAGAAAATATACTGTATGTGCAGTACAATACACTCCAGTGCGAAATTTGAATTCCAGCAATCTTGTACGACAAATGCCAGGGCTGTGGTTTTTGGGGCTCTAAAGTGAGGTCAACCCAAGTGAAGGTGCATTATGTTATCCAGCCCCGGCCAGGGACGGGAGGACAAGCAAGGGACAGAAGCAAGTACATCGCGTTGTCACTCCCTTACACAAGTGCAGGCAGCACATGTGTGGCACCGTCCAAGACTTGAATGTGTCCCTCTTTTGTTTTTTCGAGTGTAAGTTCTTAGCAGCGTTTTTTTTTCTCGCTATACCGTAGTACCGTGCCAAAAAAAAGAAAAACGTAAAAAACCGGAAATTATGAGGACCCAGAAAACGGAAATAGAATAAAAAAAATTTAACTATTTTTTTGTTATTTCTATGCTATTTTGGACCATTTTTAATCATCTTTTGCTCAAAAACAAAAATCAAGAAATTTATTTTTTGAAGAACAAACCTAATTTTTCAAAAAATATTAAATATTTATTCGTGGGGTGGCAACCCAACTATGGTACTATGGTGTATTTTGCTAGATTTCTCTACTAAATATGGCATTTCTCTTTTGTTAACCCTTAAGCGTCCACACTCTAGTTACTTGGTCAAACATCAGAAATTCCTCGCGTTTTAATATACATTATGTTTTTTTGGTATTTTTCTCATATGATTTATTGTTAAACTGACTTACCCTCATTTTTTTCATAATTATTTAAATAAAATCGAACCTTATAAGATTTTTCAAAAAAAAATCTTGTAAAAATCATAGTAATTACATAAATGCTTAAAATAATATGATCTTTTCAAGGGAAATTTTACATAATAGTGATGAACAAAAAGGTGTATGTGGCATGCTTCTTGAGCTTATATTAAAAAAAATTGATAGAAAAGAAAAATTTATAGTGTGTATTGGATTTTTAGGGTTTTGAGGTATAAAGTGTTGTAAAAAACGCCATTTCAACAATTTTGAAGAATGGTAAATTGGAGTAGAAAGTAGAAGATAGCCCCCACACTTTCTTAGTTGATGCCTTTTTCATTTGAAATTAGGAGCTGGGTGAAAATCAGCGTTTGACTGAAAAACAACCAAACATGGCCCCACGGGGCTCCTTGCATGCTTAGGGGTTAAGAAAAAAATGAGAATTTTTTGAAATTTTTCACCTTTATGTTTTTGTGAAGAGAGCCTGATTTTGCGAAAAAAACTACCATAGTAAGAAGAAATTCGATTAAAATATGATCATAAGCTAAAACTTTTGCCAGACATTCTTTCTCAGATTTTTTTACGTCGCCAGTTAGGCTTCAAGAAAAAAAATCACAGAAAAATCATTGGTTATTAGAAGCAGTTGCCAAAAGCTTTACATTGCCAAAAAAATCATTGGTTATTACATCAAAAACTTCAAGGCATGTGAACATAGTGCCATGATGGTGCATTGAAATGCAATTAAGATAATTTGGTGCCAACCTCCATACCAACCTAGTATGGATAAAATGACACTAAAATGACATGTATGCGGCCTTTGGTGTCAAAATGGCACCAAAATAGTCTGGCCCAGCTTTTCTGATGTTAAAATCAGGTAAGGCAGATTCGGGCGTTCTCACAGGCCAATTTTTTTTGCAGAATCTGCCTCAAGGGCTGATTCTGCCGAGTTCTGCCGATTCTGCCAAAAAGGAAGCTTCCACGAATCTGCCTTACCTGATTTTAACGCTAGAGAAAGGGTTGGCTGTCTACTTGATATGGTAAGTGGGGGGTCAGTGCATGCAGTATAGTCAACCTCAAAATGGCAACAAAACACTACGTACTAGAGAAAGGGTTGGCCATGGCCGATTCTGCCTTGTGCACGGTCATAGGGCTCGCCCCATGACCGCTTACAAGGCAGAATCGGCCATGGCCAACCCTTTCTCTAGTACGTAGTGTTTTGTTGCCATTTTGAGGTTGACTATACTGCATGCACTGACCCCCCACTTACCATATCAAGTACAGTGACCTTCAAAACTGTCCCAATGTTTGTACATGTTACATTCAAAAAACAATGGAGGTAAGAGAAATTCATGGAATGGAATGTAGTAAATTTACTGAAATAGTACATACAATGTACTAATTGTTTACAAAAATTCCTACAAAATGAAGCACTCAATGAGAAGGGAAAAAAACCTAAAGCTACTTTGTATATTGGGACACTTTTGAAGGTCCAACATGGAAATTCCTCACCACTTTGTCCATTTTCCTTTGGATTTTAATACAGCTGCTATTCGTTTGGGCATGGATTCTATAAGTCTCTTGCAATCATCAACAGTGATAGAAGGGAAGGTTTCTTCTACACGAGACCATAATTCAAGTATCCCTTTTGGTTGTGTATCATATCGGTTTAATCTCCTTTTCAAAATTGCCCATAGATTTTCTATAGGATTCAAATATGGAGACTGAGCAGGCCAAGATAAGACACCAAAAGGTTGCCTAGAAAACCATTGTTTCATACTATTACTGCTATTTATAGGTGCATTATCATGTTGAAATATGACTTTTGATACATCTAAATTATATTTTTGAATTGTACCATAGAGATGCTCCTCCAAGATTTTTTGATAACCATGCTGATTGAGGCGACCTTCAATTCTATACATCATGCCATGTCCATGTATACACATACATCCCCATATCATCACGGAACCACCACCATGCTTAACAGTCGGAATAACAGTCCGCTCTGAAAGTTCTTGTGGATCACGAACCCAACACCAAAGTCTCCCATCTAAAGAAAATCTATTAATTTTAGTCTCATTTGAGAATATCACGTGACTCCAATCATCAATAGTCCAGTGCTGATACTTTCTGGCAAATTCTAAGCGAGCCCTAATATTATTGCTTGACAAATGTGGTTTCTTTTCTTTCACATGCGATTGCAATCCTGCTCTACAAAGTCCACGGCGTACAGTAACTTCACTAACTTGTACTCCAAAAACTTCTTGCACCTGTTTAGTAGCTTCTCTTGCAGTAGACACCTTCCCTCTAGTTACACTAGTTACACAAGACCGCTCCATTGTACTTGTCAACTTGCGTGGTCTACCTCCAACTGAAAGCTTTGCATCTGGAAAATGCTTCTGACGAAGCCTCTGTACACTTGATTTACCAACATGCAAAGACTTTGCTATCTCTCTCACACTACAACCTTTTTGAAGCAAAGAGAGTACATTCTGTTGCTTCCCCTGGGACAATAGTCTCACCATTTTCATTTGTGAAGTTAAACACGAAAAAAACAAATATATGACGCAAGAAGAACAGATACACACAACAGAACACAAACCAAGCAATTCAGAATGCATGTACACTTCACTTGCTATGCACACAAGATTCACTCATATGGACTTTCAAAACTGTCCCAATGAAGAGGAAATATCTAGAGCTTCAATCCATGCACATGCATGTAGAGACAAGTGGCAAGACTTGCTCCTCAATTACCTTACTGATAATAGAATGTAACTAAATTGATGCCATGTCAGTCTAGCATACAATCACTATTTGGTGACTCACCAAACTTCCAAATCAGAAACATTGGGACACTTTTGAAGGTCACTGTAGACAGCGAGATGGCACCCTCTTTTGAAACTTTGTCAGCGCCACATCAAAGATCATGCATCAAGGTTGTGCGACATGAAATAAGATGGTGTAGCAAAATATTTTAGTATTCATAATTTAACTATATTTTCATCCACATTTTTGGGATGAGTTTTACTTAAAACTAGCGATTTCGTCTGATTGTTTTCAAAAATTGGAACAATCTGGCGTCTTCATCCGTTTCTTCTTCAAAAAATTCCATACGTCATGGTGCATGCCAATTATATTTGGTGTTTTCTGGCTTTGAAAAGCCTAAAAAAAATCATCATTTTTTTTTTCCCATCCTCATATGTGAACTTCAGTTGTCCAATTTTATACTCCCTCTGATTCATAATGAAATCCACTTTTTTTGGCATGTTTCAACTTGACTTTGTTTTTGGCCCTAAAAAGAAAATAGTCATCTCAATGGGCTATCTTTAATAGTAGTATGTAGTTTTCTGTCACTCTCGTTGTTTGCCATGTTTGAAGTGTAAAACATAGGACAAAAACTAGGAAATAAAAAATGCCAAAAACGTGGACTCTTATTATGAAATAAAGGGAGTATGTTTTTTTTCCAATACATGTACATCACTAAACTTAGGAAGAGTCATCTTAATATCAAAATGACATCAAAATGACATATGTCACGGTGATGTAAGGATTAGTGCCATTTTGATGTCAAAATGATGCAAACTTAACATGCCCCAAGTCAAAAATGATGTAAACTTAACATGAAAATGATACATGTTAACCTTACATTAGAATGACTTATACCACATGGATGTGAAGCTTACAACAAATTGACATTAAAATAGCACTAATCTCTACATTACCGTGACATATATCATTTTGATGTCATTTTGACGTCATTTTGACGTCATTTTGACAACAAGATGATCCTTCCTAAGTTTACTGATGTAATTTTCTTCACTCTTTCCATCTAAATTATATTTTTGACAATATGATTGATTGATTTTGTCATTTTGAAATTATGAATCCTCAGTCCTTTAAGGTTTGGTTTTTTTAAATATTTTACTTGGAGACATTTGGCTCCAATGCTATAGTGGAAGTAAAAAAACTATGACAATATTTAGCCCAAAAAAAATCACTACATTAAAATTGTGATTTAAAATTGTGATTTAGTATCCAATGTATATAAAAGAATCCGGGGCTTCTAGTTCAAGTCTACAGGAAGAAAACACAATCATTCAATCAAGTTTTTAATCCAATAATAATAATTCAAACATAAAAAATTTAATCAAATTTGTCATTTTTGCTATTAATTTTTGGAGCCATCCCAACAAGAAGGAAGGAAAAATCAATTAAAACTATTACTAATAAAGGCAACTATGTCTTGAGAGTAATTTTTGGGAGATACGTGTGATAATCACTTATTTTTGAGGTGGGTATTAGGGTTTCTTTTTTCTTTTTTTTTTTTTTTTTTTTTGGGGGGGGGGGGTTTGTGGAGAGGTGAATTATGAATTGACATTTTTAATAAAAGAATTACATTGTTGTGATATGGCAAAGATGAAACACAATAAAAAAAAAATACACCAACAAAATTGTAATGGTGAATGCCAATAGAATGCAACCTAAAAGCAGGCCTAAAAGTTATAGTGTTAAAAAACACAACTGTTTAACATTGCAAAGATGCAATTTTTCATTCATTCAATCCAAGCCTCCATGATATTCAACTTAGGATACCCTTATCTAGGGGTTATTTTTAATTACAATAAAATAAAATAGCACGTATTATATGGTATGGTATCCTTTTTATAAGTCGTTTTCAACATTAGTCGGCCTCCATTTTTTATTTAGAATTTCTCAAAATTTTATCTCAAATGAATATTAACCCCTAACGGTCCCTAGCTTTTTTGGGCTTAAAATCATCATCGCTTTTGATGTGTTATAGGTCTAAATGTAAGTGAGGTATAGGAATCTCAACCGTACAATCTTGTAACATACATGTTGTAGATCATGTGGATCAATTTTGGGGTCATTTGGCCATATAGATTGCAAGATCATAGTGTTCTAGTGCTAAAAAAGGATGCTGAAATTTTCCTAGCAACACAGTTAGAGGTGAAATTCGTTTTTAAAATTACTCAAACGAAAAAACTTTCAACTATAAAGTAGTTCAAAATCACTATATAAACACATTGGTACCAAAAAAGTCTCATGAAAAAAAATTAATGTGCCCTTAAATGGCCTTGCAATGTCAAAAAGTAGCCCGAAAAGTGACCCGTTTGAACCAAAAAGCAAAAAGTGTTCAAACTAGACCCGTGCACTAAAATGACTCCCAAACATTCATAACAACATAAATTGACCTGAAAATTTTACCATGATAACCAGACTTCAAGGGGAATTCAACCCAACAAGTTTTATTGAAAATGGACTTGGGATGAAGGAGATACAAGCCCCCAAAGTTGCTGCCATCAAAATTCACAGAACTGTCCAAAAAAAAGATACCTACTTTCAAATGATCACCAAAACTTCAATTCATCTCGGATTGATCTGAAATTTTTACCACACATTCCATACATCATGCGGGGAGTTTTTCAAAATTTCAACAAAATCGGACACGTTTTGCAAAAGTTACAGCTCTTCGAAGGTGAATGTCCCTCAAAAACGTCCAAAATATGGACACCGGGATGCTTAGGGGTTAAATACCATATATTTTATCGCACATCGTTTCTAAAATACCGCCAGTGCCCCGAAAGTTACCTTAAGTAAATAAACAGGATCTGCTTGCAATTAGCATAGTGCAATTAGGTACACTACGAAACTCACTACAAATTCAATTTTGACTTCTTCGAGTACACTCAACCATCTTGAACGACAATCTACGTACATGTGAGAGTGCACTTAAGGCAGTCGGCAGTTGGTCATTAGATAAGGTTGAATGTACATGATTCATAGTATGTCCAAATAAGTCTACCGAAAGAGGGTTTGATTTGCCATTTCATTACAAAAACAATCATCGCATTTGAACTAGTCTATCGTAAGTGCATAAACTCTACCACACTGACGACAATGGGTACTGACAATAAACCACAAACACAAAATGTGATTGGCAGAATTTCCTCTCACCACCAACCTAATGACAAGATGCTTGACTCACACAAGGTATGTTTTCTTTTTTCATTCCTTTAGTGAAGTTCAGTTACTGCCCATGAAGTCTACTTACACTACGGTACACCACCTATTACCACCATGTTTTCAATTATGCCCTCGTGTTTTGGTGGTGTACATTTCAAACTTAAAATGTTTACCATCGGTACATGAAGGCATAATTGGAAACATGGTGGTAATACGTTGGTGTACTTAACTAAGGGCCGGTTTAGACTACGGTGGAGAAGTTGAACACCGGTCAAGAATTTTAGGAAAATGGAGCAATATGATTGGAGCAAATAAGAACGAAATTTGCTCCAATCATATTGCTCCATGTCCCTAAAATTCTTGACTGGTGGACTTCTCCACCGTAATCTAAACTGGCCCTTAGGGCAGGCTTCCATGTGGGGATCGGTTGGGTGAAAGGCACTAGAAGACAAGAAATGAAGTCTCAAGAACCACCCATATTCCACCCATTTCGGTACAAATGAAATATATACTCTTGAGTTCTCCTGGTTTCACCCATTTCGGTAGAGCTTCCTCCTTTTGAGGACTGGCCACCCATACATAGAAGCGTGGCCTTAGAGCGTCTCCACCAGCAACTCTAAATTGCACTTTGAAGGTCATCTAAAATTACAGGGCATATCATGTAGTTCTCCACCAACATCATTCAATTAGACTATGAAATTAGTAAGTAACCCACTTGCAAATCACCATTTATGGACTGTGCAATTAAGAAGAGAAAATACACTAGCTTCACATAACATTTAGTAGCCTTCATGTCACCACTGCCTTTCCTTCACGCACTCTGCTCATCACCTTGAGCCTCCACCTGTCCACTTAGCTACTGCTGAAGTACTGTTGGATGTGGAATATTCCACACCATCTATTGTAGAGCCAAAGCAAAGACAGTGCATGCTTCTGAATGTTATGTGAGGATTCTAAACTGGGTTACACTCCAAATAAATTGTTGACCAACCCATGCACATCCATTTTTCCAGAGAGCCAGGGAGCTATCCAGAGTGCTGGTGGAGATGCTCTCAACGTAGATTGTTGAGCATTTCCTTTCACATTGCTTTCATGGAGTAAATTAAGACAGTCCTTCCCCTGACAGCAGAGGACTTGTAGGGCCAAACATAACTGCACCACTTGAAGATGACCATGACATAAGCAGCTATATCATTCAGCACAATGAACTCCCTATGAGAATTTGAGCGACTTTCGGTTTCACAATTGCACATCTAACAATCAACTGGCTTTCTGATTTTATTTTCTCTGTAAAACTTACACTCCTGGCTGGGCTTCCAGAGCATGTTCTAGAAACACCTACCTGCACTAGAATTTAATACGCAATAGACACTCCTGAAATGAGTGTGCAAAATATCGTGGGGGAGGAATGGCAAGAGTGTTCAAGTGATCGCAATTATTTTGGTCATGCGATCCCTCCCTAGTATTTCTCACTCAGTAAAAGTTATTCTTTAACCCCTAAACGTCCCATGGGGATAGTAGATACGTCTTCGTATAACTGGCATTTGCTATCAACAAGAAGTTCAAAATTAGGATCTCAATAGCTCACTAGAACCGCATTGATCTAAATTTCAACTTCCTTGTTAAACTCAAACCCATTAAAGGTGTGGATCCATTTCAAATACAAGAAATATACGCTGTATTCTACTTACCGCAAAGGCATTTTCAGACGTTTAGGGGTTAACAGATAGAAATTCCGGCCTCCTTCAAGGCCGGTATGAATAAAGTGTCTGTTTGTAATATTCTTTAACACACAATGGTTTCAGTCTATGCCAACTATTTAAAAAAAATTAGTTTAAGAATGAGTCAGGAGAGCTTGTAAAATCATACCTTGCTATTTACTCTCTTTTCAATGTTCCAAATGCTTAAGGTTTGTGCACCCAAAGCCCCCTGATAAAATGTACATAGTGCACTCATTTTTGGAGAAGATTTTGGATGCACATACCTTATTTTGAAAGGCCAATCAATATTTTAGATTGTGGCTCATCCATTGGACAATCTAAATTTGCGTATTCGTAGGTATCATGATATGTACAACTAAGGTATGTGCACCAAAGATCACCTAATGAAACAATAGAGTGCACCCATTCTGGGTGCATATTCATAGGCAAGGTTGATACTTTTTTTTAGCTTGATGTCGTATTAAACATCTGACGTCGGCTGTCTAATTAGATGAGTGTGAAATATGGATGAAATATCCCCAAATATCTAAGAATACTTCATGTATATTTTGAGAATCTGTTGTCTGCCAGATGAGGAGGTCTACTAAACATCTTCGACACTTTGTTTAGTGGTCCAGTAAGAAAACCCTGTTCAATGATACAACCAATTTAATGTGGCTTTAAAATCTCACATAATTAGGCTTGTGAAAATTTCAATTCTCCTAACCCAAACTTTGAGTGAATATTGAAATTTTTGACAGATGAGGGATATTTTGAGTCAAAGGAAAAACTATACTGACTTTCTATTTCACAATTGCACATCACACAGCCAATTGGCTTCCAATGTTTTCATGTCTGTAATGTGCATACTGGCTTCCAGAGCATGTTCTAGCAACACCAACCTGCAGTGGAATTTAATACCTAGCCACTACGTTGCGCACTGCTGATGAGGCTTTTCTATTTTTCTGTAATGTCAATACGCAATTATTCAAAGGAAGTCAATGTATCAATTGGTTTCTGTCAGCTGATCATCCATTTGTACACGCGGTATTGCTTAAATATGTGCATGTGCCCTCGCTGCCTCCCAGACTGCCCGAGCGCGTTTGGCAAGCTGTTTGTTCTTGTATGAATGCTGATGTACCATTTTCGCACCCGAAAATGTAGTTCCCAATAGCTGGACCTAAACTTGTCAGTGGTGCATACTGTGCGGTAAGGTATGTGCACCCCACGACCGCCACTAATAGCACCTGAGCATATTTACTATTGGCAAGTGAAAGGGGATTCCAACACACTTTACAATGTCTTATTTGAACACTGTATGAATAAGTTATGAATTTTCAAAGTATTATCCATTTTGGTGTATCCAAAATCGACCTTAGGTTCTCATGTTGTGACTAGGTAGATTTTGTGCAATCGATATTTAGGTTTTAATGTCATACTAGCAGAAAAGGTGGCGTTCCCCAGGGACATGCTCAGGCAAAATCACTGTGCATGTGTGGAATTGGGCACCACTTGCCTGGGCATCTCCCTCGACAGTGCCACCTTTTCTACTAGTGTCACTTTTGTAACACTTTATGTCTCATAATTGTCACTCCAAATACAATGTCATAATTTATGATATTTTCTACATATGCTTAAAAAAAATCATCTTAACCCCTAAAGGACTGAAGGTATTTTTAATTTTATTTTTTTTAAAACATACAAAAATTACCACTTTTGATGCATTTAGATCAGTTTCGATGCATTTCTAATGGTGTATAAGGTGATTTCTTCATTAATATTTTAGGCAGGCCTAAAGATGAATGAATCTAAGTCATGAATACATATACAACATTTGATAATTATGATAATATTTAGGAAGCTAAATCCTACCCTAGATTTTACTCACCTTACAAGTAGAAATTTAAAAATTCACAACATATTCATATATTATTCAAATAATGCATTTAGTCATATTCTCCATCTCTACACACTTGAAGGACATGCAAAGTACCACAATACTCTATGCAACCATATAGTTCTTTTGTCACTCATTGTTTTATTTTGTATTGTATGCACCTTGCAACACAATGATATGGTCGTTCAAAAAGATCGACATACCTTCTTTGTACGTCTTTTTAAAACTACATAATCTCTATGGAAAACATACACTCAATGCCTTATATCACATCTATGGTTACAATTGTACACTTGTACAAAACTAGATGTTTAAAAAGGTGTTTAATCACATGTATACATCACAACATCTATAATTCTCTACAAAAACTCGAATGAAATGTGATATTATTGTATCTATATAGCATGTTTGTACAAATTGTGACAAATAATTTAATTATTTGTGTGCCATCTAAACTCTTTTTTGGGTTACAGCCAATGCCTAAGTGACATGTGGAAAATGAAATTTTGTCACACTAAAAAATAACTAATTTTGTACAAACTTGTTACATGGGTACAATAATGAGTTTAGAATATATCATGGTATGAGTTGCCTCCACTTTTGATGTTGAACTTCAATATATTAGCAAATATGGAATAATCTAGAAATCTAGAATGCAAAGATTTTCATGAACACATTATGTCCATTCAGAGCATGCCCACCGTACCATTGAATTCTCAAGATTCTCTGAAAAGTGCACAAAATTTAGTACCAAAATTCAAGGAGGGTGAAAGAGTCACTAAATATGAGCACGATATAGAGACACCTCAATAAATATATATAATTAACTTTAGAAAGGGCTCAATATCCTAAATTGATGACAAGCGATTACCATGTGATTGGATCACAGACTATATAGAGGGACACATAGTTGTTCAAAGGTGTGGAGATAGATAGATTGATAGAAACTCCGGTCCCCTCACGAGGCCGGCGTGAATAAAGTGTCTGTTTATAATGTCAATGACCTAGTGCCCACTTGGAACAAAACTACTCTCATCTGTCGAGAATAGACACTTTAGTGACTAGTAATTAAGGGTGTGGACTAAGAGATGATAGCTTCTGATGTGACTATCACTAGAAGAAATGTGAAATTCTACGACTACAAGTATACGACTCAAACTAGTCCATAATGACTGATGCGAGTCATTACGGACTAGTTTAACCCCTAAAATTATGAGCGACCATATTCTGGTCGTTCCACTTTTTGGGCAGCCTCTAGGGACCTCATACTTTTAAAATTTTCAATGAAAATTTCAGTGTAGCTTCCAAAAACTACACTCTACATGTCGCACTTCGTTTCATGTCATTCCGATAAGTATTGCAAAAGTTATAAACATTTGAAGTTTTTGAAGCGAGATCGGGCAGCAAGATTTTATTTTATTTTTACTCTTTTTCAAAATTTCTTTTTTGATTCATGATTGGTTGATCTTTATCTACAAATGAAGCTTTAAATCTACCTATTTTTAGCAATGGGATAAAAGTTATGAGGAGATCTGTTTTTTGGGCAGTTTGGACAAAAAAAACTTTGAAGCTCATTTCTAAACTCAATTTTCAATAATTTTTAATGAAATAAAAGGCACTGGGTGAAGATTTCCAAGTACAACATTCTCACTGTTAAGATTGACATTTTACAATTCCATGTCAAACTTATTAATGATTTTCTTTTTCCTTTCACTTTGTACCCACTTCTAGTAATTGTTTTATGAAAAAATTAATATGAGCTTTTTTCTTACAAGATTTTATATTTGAAGACTTAACTCAATTGTTAACATGGCCTTGCCATTCAATGAATTTCTAACCCATTCAAAAAAAAGATATTAATTTCTAAAGTTCAAATTTGTCACCGGATTGAACCCCAAAAAATCTTCTTTTGCAACTTTGATCCTTATAATCTAAGAATCTAATGGTCATTTTGCTCTCAAATTTTGTGCTCATATGAAATTCAAGTTGGGTATTAGATCTTACGGTTAAATGATGAAAAAACTAAAAAACATATGATTTCTTCTGCAACTTCCAAATGCTGCATTTTTCATGGTTTTTTGTGAGAATACGGTCAAGGAATTTTAGGGGTTGAGTCTTATACTTGTAGTCGTAGAATTCCCACATTTCTTTAAGTGTATAGAGACCAAATTTTGGATGATTGTGATGATAATGTGAATCGAAAGGAGAAGAGTGCCGACGCTTTTACACATTTAAGAGTTAAAATTTATACCCGACTTTTTCATCACCCTTGGTGTGAATGTACGCTTAGACCATTCAAAAATGTTATGAACACCGTTGGGACTTGTGAGTACAGACGAACAGTACAGAGTCAGCCAAACGACGGTGACGGCAACTGACGCCGACAAATCGGTCGACCGTCCGTTCATCGGTCGCTCCACACCGTCCTTTGGTCGGTGGAGATCCCTGCGTCTCTCTGTCTGTCTCTCCAAGTGTAAAGCCACTGCCTGTCCGCCATCAACTGGTCTTCTTCTTCCACTGAGCTCATTCATCACAATCGCCTGCAAATACACATCTTGAACTCATCTTGCTCAGATCACCAGCTCTAGCTTTCGTTTCAGTAATTCATTTCTCTGTTTCGGAAGCTTCCATTTCAGCTCAGTGTCCACCTACATTTGTTTCTCCTCTGAAATCATGCAGCAAAACGGAGATGACAGTTTATTTCATGCTTATGATCCAGTTTGAGGGATCATCTTCTTGAGTGTTTTTTTTTATGAGAACCACCATTTTCGATTTAACGCTCAGGCAGTGCCATTGCATGATATATAGTCATTGGAGAGCACTAGAAAATTGGAGCTACGTTTTCTAGTGCTCTACAACATTACACAATTATGGCTAACAAGCTCCTGTGCATGCTCTTGATGCTCCTCTTCGTGCAAGGAGTCGTTGGAGGTGGCTGGATCGGAGCTTCTGCAACTTTCTATGGAGGCAGTGACGCTGCAGGAACTATGGGTACGTCACTTCAATCTGGAGACAGAAATTATTTCTGGCACAAGGACTGAAACTAAAATGTGCTGTTTAGATTGTCTTTGCGAAACTTGGAAAGCATAGTAATCAGCTAAGTCATTCAACCCTGTCACTCGATCTCTCGGAAGAAGGAGAAACCCAATAGATCTAGATCACTGAAAGAACGTAATTGAAATTATGTTCGACAACCACTAAACGTCAAGTCCTGTTTTTTGGCTTATTAGTGCTCCAAGCAATTACAAACAACACACCCTCTTCTTTGATTCTGTCACAACGAATGAAACTAAAATGTGTTTTTCCGATCCACTTTACGAAACTTAGAAAGCATAGTAATCTAGCTCCAAGGCAACCATGTCACTCTCTCAGAAGAAGAATAAACCCAATAGATCTAGACATCCAAATAGGAATGAAGCAACGTAATTGAAACTATGTTCGATAACCTTGTCGTCAAGTCCTAGCGCCAAGGCATTCAACCATGTCACTCTCGCAGAAGAAAGATAGATCTAAACATCCAATATAAAGAACGTAATCGACATTATGTTCGATAACCTTCGAAACTTGTCAAGTCCTGTATTTTACCTTCTAAGTGCTTCTTGAAAGCAATTACAAACAACACACCCTAAGCTTTGATACACAACCATTTCTGTTGAGATCGCAATGGTTCAAAAGGCCTGCTGTGTTCGACTAGAATCCACAACTTGGGGAGTTTTAAGCCATTTTACACGAGAAATCTTGCTGGTTTACATGAGTAATGAAATAGGCGTGAGTTGTGTGTTGAAATGGGGCAGGTGGATCTTGCGGCTACGGCAATGTGTTCAGCACGGGCTACGGAACCAACACGGTGGCATTGAGCACAGCGCTGTACGAGCGCGGGCAGGCGTGCGGGGCCTGCTTCGAGGTCCGGTGTAATGGCGCAGGATGCATCCCAGGCAGCCCGTCCATCACTGTGACGGCCACCAATTTCTGCCCTCCGAATCCGCACATTCCCACCAACAATGGAGGCTGGTGCAATCTGCCTCGCCAGCACTTCGACATGGCCCAGCCCGCGTTTCTCCGCATTGCTCAGTACCGTGCTGGCATTGTGCCTGTCCTCTACAGAAGGTACTTCACCCCACACAATTAAACAAACTCACTGTCTGTGAGAATTCAACAATTACTTTGCTAATTGTCAGCATTTTCCTGTGTAGAATCAGTAGCTGCAGTAGTAGTAGACTTTTAACCGATCTTTGAAACTCGTAACATTCTTGAGCTGCTCCTAAAAAGTATCTTTGAGGATGTCTAAACAGCTTCTTCTCACTTTGCTAATTAATTGCCATCTTCAGGAAGCCAGCATTTTCCTGTGTAGAATCAGTAGTAGACTTTTTATTAACCAGTCTATGAAACTCGTCGCATTCTTGAGCTTCCCCTTGAAAGTATCTGAGGATGCAAGAATGCTCTAAACAACCTCTTCTCACTTTACTAATTGCCATCTTCAGGAAGCAAACATTTCTATTTGGAGTAGTTGCAGTACTAGTAGCCTTTTTAACCAGTCTTTGAAACTCGTAACATTCTTAAAAAGCTGCCCCTAAAAAGTATCCTTTTTACACAGTTACCTTCCCCTAAAATGAATCTTTTTTGCACTCAAAGATATACTTACTTCACACAGAAATACCCAAGTTCTAACCCCATAATGGATAAAATGGCAAAGGTTGAGTTTTGAGCAGTTTTGAGTGGTCCCAATATAATCATTTTGGGTTTTTCCCCCCCCTGGAAAATTGGAGCCCACCTAGAAACCTCATATCTATACACGTCGTACATTTTAGAGCAGGGGTACAAAAATCCATCTAAGTCTCAGTTTTCAAACTCTTAAAAGTACCTAGTTTTCAGAATGTGGAGCACTTGAATGTCACATTTTTTGGCACCCTGAAATTTTGACCATTTCTTTGCTCCATTCTCTCCCAACCGTTCGATTGTCCCAACGTCTCCACTATTCTTATGGCTACACATGATTTCTTTCAAACAGAGTTGCTCTTCGGGAGTTGCCCAATTCCACGCATGTACATTGATTTTGCCTGGGCATCTCCTTGCGGAGCGCCACCTTTTCTACTAGTGTAACCAACCTACTTTTAGATTTTCCAAATCTTTACATTAAGTACATGTTCGTCAGCATTTTAGTAGACTGGACTTTGTGAAAGATCTTCCAAAGGAGGATGGACTTGCTCACCTGGCTCAAAAGAATGGTTTTTGTTTTTTTTTTTTTTTCAGAGTTCCTTGCCAAAGGTATGGTGGCATGCACTTCACGGTGAACGGACACCCGAACTTCAACTTGGTGCTGATCACAAACGTGGGCGGTAGCGGCAACATCCAAGCCGTGAAGATCCGAGGCTCAGCAACCGGCGTTTGGCAGCCCATGTGGCGCAACTGGGGCCAGAACTGGCAAATCAACACCAACCTCAACGGACAGAGCCTGTCGTTCATGGTCACTTCCGGCGATGGCCGCACCGTCACCAGCATCAACGTCGCTCCCCCGTTTTGGAGGTTCGGCCAAACTTTCTCAGGCCTCCAGTTTTGACACACTCTGCAATCTATCAACCAGTTCATCAAACCCTAAACCCTAAACCCTAAACATTGCCAAATCCAGTGAACATTCAGCACAGGATTTTATAACTCAATTAACTCAGGACTTCCTTCTCCTCATTCTAAACCCATTATATCAACCAAAAAGTACAGATCTGCATACAACAACTGGCCACATTATATATGTCCAATGAATCTCCGAGCATTACATAGTACCCTACCGACAATCCAGCAAAATAGGGTGCAGATTGCGCCCTAGTAGTATTTCTTGCATAATCTGCAAAAAAAATTTACTATTATACGTGATTTTTAGAGCTCTATACACCCTAATTGCAGTTCGGATCAACTTCTGAGCATCCGTAGTTGCGATTGCAATTACGGTAGTATATACTTTCCTTTCATTTATTACTACTTAAACAAGTAGAGGACCGTCAGTTTAATTTCATTGAGCTTTGACAAAAGGCATGTTTAGGGTTCAAATGCAGTCATCGTCTTCCTTGCAGTAATTAAGTTCTGGAAGACGATGGCTGCATGTGGACACAATTTACGTATGTAACATTTTCAATGTGACTTATTGACAAATTGCATGAGAAGGAAAACCGGTTTGAGTACCTTTGAATGTGAATGTTGTTGAATTGGATTTTATGTCTGTGTTCTTCATGTCAACCCATTGAATTTAATACTTGTCTCATCATTCTGTAAGACTTCAGCTGTACACACTCCTGTCACAATTAATAGCAGAAAGTATATGAACAATGGTTTATGGCCAACAAGTGTAAGCAAAATAATGGTATAACATTCTTTAGGTAAAGTTATCAAACTTTGAATGAGAGCTAGATTAATACCCTTATTTTCAGTGTTAATAAATATTGACAACCATTAGCCCCTGAGCGTCCTCACCCCTCTCCAAATTCGGCAGTTTTGCAAAGATGCATCATAAAATGCAACTAAAGAGGGATATTTTGAACTTGATGTGTGAATAAAAGTTGTACATTATGAATTTGAGATTCTATCCATACCGTTAGATCTGCGATTGCTATCTATCATCAATATTTTTGTATAAGATTTGAAACTTGAAATTGAAAATTCTTTTGTAATTTAATTACGAATAAGATATTGACAATTTGTACATGAAATTTGTTGTGATTGGTTGAAATGTAATACTTTAAGTGTATTTTGGAGATTTTTTGGTTGCTTGATTTTTTGAGTTAACTTTTGCAAGAGCACTTTTACATTGAAATCTTTAAAATTTTGGGTGAATTACTACAACATGAAATGAGGCATAAAAAATTCACAAATCATCCCCTTTCTAATTGGATCACACATGCATGAAGCTAACTTCCCATAAATATATAGTAAAAAATCTATGCTGCAAAAAGTCAATGACGGATGAGAAAAAGTCAATGACGTTTAGGGGTTAACCCCTAACTGCCTGAGCGTCCATTTTTTGGACGATGTACAGATTTCATCCAGAATTTCTCATCCGTCATGCACTTCTTGCAGTGTGGAATTTTTACTGTAGATTCTATGCAAAGTTAGCTTCATGCGTATGTGATCCGATTAGAAAGGGGATGATTTGTGAAATTTTTATGCCTCATTTCATGTTGTAGTGATTCACCCAAAATTTTGAAGATTTCAGTGTAAAAGTGTTCTAAAACAAGTCAACTCATAAAATTAAGCAACCAAAAAATCTCCAAAAATCACTACACTTAGAGTATTACATTTCAACCAATCACAACAAATTTCATCCGTAGATTGTCAATATCTTATTCGTAATTGAATTACAAAATAATTTTGAATTTCACGTTTCAAAATTTATACAAAATTATTGGTAATAGCAATCATAGATCTAACCGTATGGATAGAATCTAAAATTCATAATGTACAACTTGTATTCATATATCAAGTTCAAAATATCCCTCTAGGTTGCATTTTATAATGCATCTTTTCAAAACTACCGAATTTGGAGAAGGCTCTAGGCATTTAGGATATACACCTTTTTATTGTAAAATTTAAAATGATAAAACTTCAAGCAAACTTCAAGCAAACTTCTAGATGTAGTGTTCCAATGACGAATGGCAACTTTATAATAAACATGGCATGCCAACTCATGCCACTCTCATGGCACTCTCAATGGAAGTGGGAATGACAAGTGGCAAACTCCTATGTACTGTAGGGACACTATTTCTCCTCACCTTTGAACAAACTGTGGTAAAACCTGAACACTAAATCACAATTTTAGTGTAGCTCACCAAACCCTGTCTTCAAGGTTCTTGGCGTAAAAATTCCCTTGCAAACAGTTCTCTACAGGCAGGAGGGACAGAGACGCACATGCAATGCCCGAGTCCTCCACTGGCGTCCACCTCACTGAGGCTGAGAGCTCCTCTGCTTTAGCTGCACCCACCTTGCTTACAAACGAGTTCAATAAACCGGTCTTCATAGCTCCGGGGCAGATGGCATTCACGTAGATCTTCTGTCCCTCCGGTCTGCTCAACAACTGAGCTGCCAAGACGCGTGTGTAGATGTTCAGGAACATCTTCGACTCCCGGTACTGGAACAGGTTCTTCCCCCAATTCTCTTCCTTTGCTCGCCCCGCTTTCACGTCTTCCAAATACTTGGTGGCCAGAGCATCCACAATTATTTCGTCCTTGTGCTCTATCGCTTCCTCAATCTTTGCCTTAAGGTACTCGTTGTGATCAAAGTTCTGTAAACCAAAAAGTACATATATTCTCAACAACCATATTGTGAAAAATATAACTCAAACAGAACCAAATTCAGAATCATTCCACGTGTTGGTCAATAAATAAATAAAAACTAGACAAAAACAAAAACATGAGGCTCAATTTGCTTCTTAGTCCTTTACAGGGGTTAGGGAACCAAATTTTATATCAGTGAAGAACATTATGTGTGTTGGTCAAAATTCAAATACAATTTGAACAAGACGAAATCCACATAATATCTCAAAACTGCTATAAATAAATAAAAATAATGAGGTCTGATTTGGGCTTCTTGGTCCTTTAGGATTTAAAGAGGGAAAATAAATGAATATGCATATATCACCAAAATCAGTGAAGAATATTGTGTGTTGGTCAAGAAACAAATATAATTTGAACATGAGGAAATCCACATAAGATCTCAAAACTGCTAAAATAACATAACATCAGGCCTAATTCAGGCTTTCTTGGTCCATTAGGATTTAAAGAGGGAAAAGAAATGAATATCCATAATTCGATCATCAGCACACAGCAAAGAAAGGTTGTTGTGAGTACCTCCATTTGGCCAACTTGGGAAGAGACCATGACAATACGAGCTCCAAAAGGTGAAGCTCTCAACAATTGTAACAGCTTTTCGGTGACTCTTCTCGCTCCAAAATAATTTGTTTCAATCGTATCTACTGCATCTTTATACGCCTCAGACATAAACTGATGCATTGCTGCATTGTTTATCTGCCAACCCCACAATCACTGCCATGTCATACAATCAAAACATAAACTCAATGGAAATAGCATCCCTTGCCACTTCATAATATATATATATATATATATATATATATATATATATATATATATATATACTTATATACTTGTAAAAACGGCATCAACAATTAATTATTGTGAGTACTAAACTAGAAATGCTGAAAATAGAGGATATTCAAACCATCTCCTACACTAACAGGCACGTCACCAACAACAATACATCTCTTCCAATACACTTGGTTGGCCTTCAATTAACAAGTTCAGTGTAAGCTAAATCTCTTTAACCACTAATCTTTAAATAAAAACGGGGATATCTACTATCCCTTCAGAAGTAGTCTACAACCGAATGATTGCATAAGAAATAATCCAATGCATTGAATGAGAAATCACTTTCCTCTCAAGAGAGTTACATTGGTTCTTGTAGTACCCAATGTAAGCTTTTATACTGATCTCCCAATGAAAGCATACATGTTGGTTAAAATGCATCAAGAGTATCCTCTACCTTAGTCCAAAAAAGTTCAAAAACATAACACCTTGTAAAAATGGCAAACACTAGAAGAAGAAATTGCATAAGAAAAATCATCCAATACGTTGACTGAGAAAACACGTTCTTCTCAGGAGAGTTTGGCTCTTGCAGTACTCAAAGTGATCATGATCTCTTAATGAAAGCACATTCCTACACATTGCTGAAAATGCTTACGGAAAGAGTAAATTCCAGAAAGAGTAAACACATGACACCTTGTAAATATGGCAACAATAGATAAGAAATTGTATATGAAAAATCATCTAATGAAAAACATTTTTCTCTCACGAGAGTTTGGTTCTTATGATCGCTCCAGAGCTTTGATACAACATCGCGCAATAAAACGAATGCTTAAAGAGTAAAAATCCTCTACCTTAGTCCAAATGGCAACAATAGATCAGAAATTGTATATGGAAAAACATTGAGCGAGAATACATTTCTCTCTCAAGAGAATTTGGTTCTTGTGATCTCTCCAGAGCTTTGATATATACTGATCGCGCAATGAAACGAATGCTTAAAGAGTAAAAATCCTCTAAAAAAAGATCAAAAGTACTTACCAGAATGTCAATACCACCGAAATTCTGTTGCAAGTACGATGCGAGCTCGGCGACGGATTGCTCCGCGGTGACATCGAGCTGATGAAAATGAAGAAACTCCTTGAGCTCCGGCTCGGCCTTCACAGCGCCATCGACTGCCGCAAGCCCTCTGGCAGAGTCTCTCGCCGTGGACACAACAGTAACGCCGTTTCTGGCCAACGTAAGCGCAATCGCTTCACCTAAACCCTTGTTGCTTCCCGTCACCACTGCTACCGTGCTCTTTGACCACCACCTAAACCAAAACAATTCAACAACATCAAAACATCAACAATTCAACATCAAATCCAAAACAAAGAAAGGTACTCTCACAAAAAACAAAGAGAGAGATCAATGTGCTTGCAATTCAAGCAAATGGAGAACAGAGTAACACTTACTTGGTGGCCATGTCAAAGAGTAAAGCGCGCCCCATTGATGTTTACAACTGCCAGCAAATGTTCACAACGAAATGAAAGAGGAAGGACAGGAAAGAAGTATAAGGGGACGGGCTTTGGCGACGTGGCGGATGGTGACTGGTGGGACTTTTGATAATTGGTCTAGCTGGCTCTTACGGGTCGGAAGGCGGGAGCGAAAGTTCCTGGGATGGATGAAATGTTCGATAGATGGATGTCGGTTTTCGTTGAAAGCCACCGACTGAGGTGTTGAGTCAACTGCAAATAGTCCACTCTTTAATTATTATTTTTAGAAATGGACGGATATAAGGGGGTGTTAGAGTTTGCAATTTAAAGGAGGCGATTTGAAAACAAGATTTAAATCTCACGATTGTAGCAAAGGTTGAAATACTTATAACTAATAACATAAGGTTTTTAGCATGGAAAATATTGAAGTTTCATTGACGAGATATATTTCTTTCATAAAGAAACAGAGATATCGTAGGATGGTAA
Source organism: Pohlia nutans (assembly GCA_022496805.1). NCBI lineage: Eukaryota > Viridiplantae > Streptophyta > Bryopsida > Bryales > Mniaceae > Pohlia > Pohlia nutans. The sequence continues at coordinate 10,864,355 of CM040105.1, forward strand.
TTTTTTAGAATTCTTTTTCGTAAGATTAAATTTATTTTAAAAAAAATTAAGTAGAATGTACTTTGAAGTCCATGATCACTGGTAATATATAGCTTCACTCTAACCAACAACAATGAGATCAATTCCCGAACATAAAGTTGTGCGTTGGTAGCTCTTAAGCCCTAAATGCCCACAACCCTCTCTAGATTGGGCAATTTTGCAAAGATGCATTATAAAATGCAACAAAGAGGGATTTTTTGAACTTGACGTATAAATAGAAGTTGTACATTATGAATTTTAGATTCTATCCATGCGGTTAGATCTATGATTGCTGTCACCAATATTTTTGTACAAATTTTGAGACTTAAAATTCAAAATTATTTTGTAATTTGATCAGGAACAAGATATTGACAGTTTATAGATGAAATTTGTTATGATGGGTTGAAATGTAATACCGTACGTTGTGGTCGGTTTCGGACAGCCATGTGTCGAAATTGAATTTCCACATCAGATTTTGATAGGTCCACGTCACCCTTAACCAATCACAAGATGACATGTGGCACTTTGGGACAAAAAGTAATTAATTAATGTCGAAACCGACCACGACATAGGGTACTCTAAGTGTTGTGATTTTTGGAGATTTTTTGGTTGCTTAATTTTATGAGTTGACTTTTAAACTATTTTGAACTGAGAATTTAGAAGTTTTTGGTGAATCAATGCAACATAAAATGAGGCATAAAAATGAGGCATAAAAATCATTCCCTTTCTAATCGGATAACACATGCATGAAGCTAACTTCCCATAAAACCTGTAGTAAAAAATCCACACTACAAAAAGTGCATGATGGATGAGAAAAAATGAATGAAATTTGTACATCATTCAAAAAATGGACACCTGGGTAGTTAGGGGTTAACTAGTCATTATTGTGTTGATTTCGGGGTCCACGAAACGCAACTTCTAAGAGGTCTACAAATTATTTATGGGGTACTTATCGCTTATGGGTATATCTACCTTGTTACTTTTGCACGTGACTGTTGGTTTTAAAATCACGTTGGGTATGATATAGAAAGTAAAACTGAAATCCCATATCACAATCTTGACCCTTACAAAAGGTTGTCTTTTTTTGAAAAAATTAGGCCATTTAAAAAAAATGTATTTGTTTTCTTTTAAAAATCTATTCATAGATGGTACGTCTCCTTTTTAAGTACAAATACAGATATGGTTGTTAGGAACTTTAAAGTATAATATTTGTGAAAATTTCTAACCTCCATATTGCAAACTAAAAATATTGCAAACTAATAAAACTTTAATCCCTCCTTTGTTATTTTAACACTTATAAATGTTCATAAACAAATTAAATCAACTATGTTCACATTTTGGATGAATAGAATAGGAAAAAACAACAACAATTGTGAATATTTTTCTAGTATATATTCAAATTTACAAAAAATGAAGTTATATAGTTTAACTTTTAAATGCCTACAACCTTCTCTATATTTGAAGAATTGCAAAGATGCATTATAAAATGCCCCTAAGAGCAATATTTTGAACTTGATGTATGAATAAAAGTTGTATTGTACAGTACATTGTGAATTTTAGATTCTATCCATGGATATGGTTAGATCTATGATTGCAACCACCAATATTCTTGTATGAAATTTGAAATTGAAAATTCAAATTGTTTTGTAATTCGATTACGAATTAGATATTGACAATCTGTAGATGAAATTTGTTGTGATGGGTCAAAATGTAATACTTTAAGTGTAGTGATTTTTAGAGGTTTTCCGGTTGCTTAATTTTATGAGTTGATTTTTCAATAGCACTTTGATACGTTTTGAACTAAGATCATAGAAATTTGTAGTGAATCATAGCTACATAAAATGAGGTATAAAAATTTCACAAATCATCCCCTTTTCTAATTGATTCACACATGCAAGAAGCTATCTTGCCATAGAATTTTGTAGTATTTTTTTAACTTACAAAAAATGCATGACATATGAGAAAACAAAATTCAATTTTGTACATCAAACGAAAAACAAGGGTTTAGGTAGTTTGGGATTAACTAAATGAATAGTCTACTTGAATTATTTCTTTAGAATTCACCATAAAAATTAATTAATTAATTTTAATTAAATCCAAGTTAACAGTCCAATCTTGAGAATCAAAAGCTTCAAAGAATTGATCTAGCTCTACCCCGGAGCAAGTACCGTCTTCTGAAGAGACTAAATGATCATTTCTAGTATTTTCAAGGGTCACACCATCTCGAATTTGTTGTTTCAGTGATTGTCCACATAAGTTCATGTTATTTCAATTGGTCATAAGTTCGTGTCTCAATGATATGAAAGCAACACAATATGATCACTAATTCAGTGCTATAACGACAATGACTGAATCATTGACCACTGAATTCAGTGCTACATCAATGGCCACTGGTTTAGTCGTTGTTATTATAGCATTGAATCAGTGACCATATTGTGTTGCTTTCATGTCATTGAGACACGAACTTATGATCAACTAAAACAACATGAACTTATATTGGCAATCAGTGGAATGACAAATTTGAGATGACATCTCTTTATCTACTGTTGGTTAACCTAACTTGTTTTCAAGCTCATACCTGGATATTCCCCCTTCCATCTTCAAATTGACAATCATTGTCATGAAGTTGACAATCACCCTCTCGGACTCTTCGTACCACTACTCATGCCTCTATTCAAAATCTTCATATCTCTTCTCAAAGTCCACAAGCATCTTTGGAGACTCTTCTTAGATTCCATTACTGTTCATGTTTTCCTTTCAGGTTCAGTACCTAGGTGGAGTGGAGTGGTACTTTACGGTGTTTTTACGGTGTTTTTCATCTTTACGGTGTTTATCATCTTTACAGTGTTTTTCATATGTTGTTGAGATGAACAGGGGTGATTATGTTCGATACACGATAACAATATGTTTGTTGTAGAAATAATGTACGAAGGATGTATTACAAACATGAAAAAAGCATCAAGATGAAAATTGCATATTTGTAGTACGCCCTTCGTATAATGTTTCTACAATTAACCTATTGTTATCATATGTCAAATATAATCACCCATGTTCATCTCAACAACATACAAAAAACATTGCAAAAACATGACTTCTCAAGTTTGTGATAGAGCTAATTGAAGGACGAAAAAGTTACTGTGGGGTGATCCAAAAAGTGAACGATTGGAGAAGCAATGTGTTTGTTCCTTAGTATTATCTCCTTTTTCTTACTAGAAATGAATGAGACTAGTCATTTATTTCTCTTCTCCTTCGAAATGATGAGTTTCAACCAATGCCATTTGACAATACTGAATATATTCGCTTGTATACTTCTTATACCCAACTAATTAAAATTTTAATTCTAGCCGAGTTATGAGCGATGCATGCCTCCTATAATGACAATGACTTCAGACTTCACTAATACAAGAATTTTTTATGTTTATAATTGAGATTATAGGTTTGTGTGGCATTTATCAAGTAAGCTTTTTACATGTGAACAATACATATCTTTTTCTCATATACGCTCGCGGGGTACACTGACATGCACTTCAATTGTTAGTAAAACAATCTTAATCTAATATGAATCCACATATCATTTGAAAGAATGTTAAAAAATTAATAATAAAAGCAAAGGGACTTTTATTGATGATTTAAAAATATCAATAATTAGACAATAGTTTCTAAATATCAATAATTAGACAATAATTTCTAAATATCAATAGTTGGTAAATTACATGACACAAATAATTATGACAATTTTATAAAACTCAAACCTTTGAATATCTGATACCAAATTATAAGAGGAAAATTGGAGAGAACTACACAAAGGTAAGGGAACCCATTCCCATGGAGTCTCTTTCCCATGCGTTGAAAAGTCTCCCATTGACAATGCAAGTGCCTTCCAAACATGTGATTATTATTTTGTACCCTACTAAATTCAACTTCAAATGTGAATATCCTCTCATTGATTGTAGTCAATCATGGCGTGCATTTTGATTTGCAAAGTATGGAATAAGATTCAACCTTCCCGTCTCCAAAATATCCTTGGTTTAATTCCTAAATGTGTTGGCGGACATAATGTGTCAATGAATTTTCTTGCAATGAATTTCTTTGCATTCGAGATAAGATACAACCTTCCCTTTATCCAAAATGTTGTAAGTTTAATTCCTAAATGTGTTAGCGGACATAATAGAGTTATCCGTACAGTTGAAGTCAGGTAGCCTGTCTCTTGACTAGAGTTCTTTTCTATCAATAACTTTCACTGTCCATTTTTGACATGAAGCGCCGGCTTGCTTGGTGTGGAAGTATCTAGAGATTCTTCTTTGGAAACTCGTGTGAGGTATGGAGGAGCTTCTTTAGCATTGGGGAGGTTCAAGGTTCGAATTTCTTTGACAATGCAAAGCGATGTTATTGGTCATAATTAAAGGAGGCAATACTTGTTTTTGCCGCTTCTCAAGCTAAAAATCCAATTCTGCCTTGTCTTTCTTCTGGACTAATTTTTTTGCTCGATTTAGTAGATAACTCTAATGTGTCAATCAATTTTTTTTTATTCAAAAGTATTTCACAATCGCTATTGTATAAGCCAACTAAGTACTAACTACAAAAGTGGAGGCAATGGAAGAAAGTGTGCTTTAGTATTTAGTATTGAAGAACTTTACGAGAATTCTAGTTGGAAGTAAATTTTTAGTATAATTTTCACCAAGTATGCAAGCTTGTATATAGGTGAGCCTCTCGGTTGGTTAACCCCTAAAGGACCAAGCGTCCATTTTTTGGAAGATGTACGGAATCAAACATAATTTTCTCATCCTTCATGCATTTTTTGGAGTGTGGATTATTTATTGAATTCTTTTATGGGAAGTTAGCTTCATTCGGGTGTGATCCGATTAGAAAGGGGATGATTTATGAAAAAATTATGCCTCATTTCATGTTGCAATGTTTCACCAAAAATTTCAAAGATTTTAGTCTATAAGTACTCTTAAAAAAGTCAATTCATAAAATTAAGCAACCAAACAATCTCCAAAAATCACTACACTTAGAGTATTACATTTCAACCAATCACAACAAATATCATCCATAGATTGTCAATATCTTATTCGTAATCAAATTACAAAAGAACTTTGAATTTTGAATTTCAAATTTTATACAAAATATTAGTGATCACAATCACAAATCTAACTATATGGATAGAATCTCAAATTCATAATGTACAACTTTTATTCATAAATAAAGTTCAAAATATCCCTCTTAGTTGCACTTTATAATGCATCTTTGCAAAATTGCCCAATTTGGACATGGTAAGGACGTTTGGGGTTAAAGGCACTTGTTCACGCACATTGTCTCCTAGAATGGACTAAGTCAAAATTCCTTTTTAGGTGTGTGTTGGAGAATGTTCATCTTTCTAATGTCGTGGTGTTGGAGAATTTCCACCCCCTCATGTCCTTGTTTGACACACTTCAAAATGAATGGCATGCATGAGTGTCGTCATCACTCCTCTTTTGAAGATCTATTGAGACTTCAACCAATTTTTTGATGTTACTTGGTTTTATAATCCAAAATTACATATGCATACATTGATGTACAACTGAATTTTCTTTCATACAAAAAAAAAGATTAGGTAAGAATTGGGCCATTTTCACATATTATACCATGCATGCTTATTCAGATGAAATGTGTGAGTTTATTTCATCTCTCACATATATGGAATTTATTTGCTACAATTGTTTTAACATATGCTTTCCTCATTTATATATGATTACCGGTACACCACAATTTTATCTTTCTAAGCCTTTAGCTAGGCCTTTAGGAGTTAAACCTTTAGAAGTTAAGTAGTTTCCTTCGATAGATTCATAATAAGTGTCAATTATAAGTGCACATATATTTTATTCTTAATCATGTTTTTATTGTTAAATGATTCATATATAGAATTTTGAATGGTCATAGATCCTATTTGTGTTTGATAAGCATGGTGATAGGCTTAGATTTTTAGAGTTAAACAAAATAAGTACATCATGATTCATTATTATTACACTACCTTGTATCACATTCCGAGATTTTCTATTTGTGATTGAACACTTTCCACATGTCAGTTTTGAAATCATATGCATTGGTTACACAAAAGGGGTGATATAAAAGAGCTTTGAGTGTATAAGCCATCAACTGAATTTGCTATATGTAGCCTCGCCCTCATTTCCGCGTAGTAGAACTGTAGAACCGAGTCAACATACTGGGCCGCTACGCCAACCTTGTTTCCACCGATCCCTGTAAACTACCTCCTTGATATCATCTCCCACCTTCCACCTTCTTTTTCAAATCTTTCTCTTCACCGTGCGCAAGCGTAGATCCTAATCGCCCGCCTCATTTTTTGAATTCAAGGAATTTGGCATGTCTGACAATCACATCATTAGTTGCATCACAAAAACGACATTAACTTCTTTGTCAATTGGACTTGGCTCTAATTTCTAGGATTTGTATACAATTGTTAAACTTGATTGAACTTTTTTCCAATGTGTGCTTCCATTCCATCTCTGAAATTTCTTGGATTATCACTTTTCACCCGTCTACTAAAGTAACCTTTGCATATTGTAACTCCACACCAACAACATTTGTCATGTCTAGCGCGTCCTTAAAATAGAATTCGAAGTCGTTGTCTCTCGCATCATAGCAACAAAATATAATTGTTCTATCTCTATGTAACTAAGACTGTAAGTCTTTATGGTTGTTTGATACCTTAGAAATAATATCAATCTTCTTAAGTTCATTATAAAGTGCATTTGCAATGACAATCGAAATATAATTAAATTATATTTTGAACATGCATAGATAATATTGAACTTGACCTTACTAAATTTTATTAATTGAGAGTTTGAATTTATCTAAAAGTAACACAAAATTATTTAATATATTAACTTTTAAACCACTCATTTTTTTCCCAACGTTGAATATTACTTTAATCTTCATTATTTAAATATTTAAAAAAAATCCTTTAGACCATCAAAATCAACATTAACATCAACAAATTTATTGATTTGAAATAATTGGATGGTAAGAATTAATTATTAGAATATCTCAAAAAACATACTATTAATTTGTTTGAATTTTTTCTTCTAACTGTAATTAAAGCATCTTTTGAATTTTAAATGATCTAAATTTAGTGACTTTAGAAAAATGTGATTGTTTTATGTGAATTTTTCATTTAATGATACTTTTTGACAATTCCAAAAGGTAAATGAAAGATCTCTAATTATTTTATTTTAAATAGGAATTGGTTAAATTTTAATAATTTAAATCATTTGATTAGAATTTCCAAACCTAAAGTAATTAATCTAATTCCTTTAGATATTGAAGGGTGAATATAGTCATTTACAGTATACATGTTCTAAAAGTGTAATTATAGAACTCATACCTAAAAATGGATTGTTTGGTGAAGAGTTGGAACTATCACAAGTTTGGTTATCTTCATCAACAAAACTTTCACACTGAAAAACACAATGCATAGAATTTAAATCACATTTTGCTAAGAATATGAAATGTAACTATAGTAATATTTAAAATATTGAAAAAATAAATTCTCATCCCAAATTGCTTTCAAAGTTGATGATTATATTTTCTATAAACTAGAAAACCTTTTAAAATAATGTAAATGATTATCATTATTTTTAAACACCATTTTTTTTCTTTTAAATCCTTTATGTTTTTTCTTTAAAACAACCTTTAAAATTCAAGCAATGTATATATAAAAGTGATATTATAAGACTAATTTATAACTTTTTCTATGTAATTAAAATTACAAAAATCAAATTTAATAGCCATGATATGTATTAAAGGCTAAAATATTATTTGATTTTCTGTATTCAACGATTTAAAAAAAAAATCATACATTTACCTACTTTGATAAGTCCAAATTCTTTTAGAGAAAATAATAAGTCATGTTTATTACAAGGTTTTATAACCTCAGTTTATAACTCCCTTGATTTTCTTCTATAACTACTTCTGTAATTTGATGATCATGCATTCAAAGTTGATTGCCTTGGCTAACATCTTACGAAAGACCATGAATTATTCCCTCTACAGTTGGAGACTTCTTAGTTATACTTGACTTCTCCCACTCAAATTGTTCCTCATTATTTCTACATAAAAAATCAACCAATATGTTTGAATTCACTTGCTAGGTCAGCTCCAAAGTAACTTTCTTTTCATTTAGCTCAACAAATACCACTCCACTCCATGTATGTGGACCCATTGGGGGGCAGTTTAGGAACTATTCAAACATATAAATCAATGGCCAAACACCTTGAAAAACGACAACAATGGACATATTTTAATACCAAATTTGAAATAGTTATTGAAAAAAATTATTGCAAAAAATTACAAATTACAAAGTTGAAAAATCAATACAGCAAATACTAGAAAGATCTCGGGGAGGTTACATACTATATACTTTTGTAAACCACATGCGGTCGGGGGTTAATTATAGGTGGGCTATTTATCTAAAAAAATTAAATAATTTGCACCCTATTAGTAGATAAAATGGTACTTTGAGGTATTTTTCAAGACCCTATAGGTAAATATAATTTCCACCATTAAGTTATTTTATAGACCCTATTTTATTTATAAACTGGACCATTTATCAAAATCCTGGAATTTCAGCATAAATTAAACTTAATCAGACATAACAAAACGACAATAATACATGAACATAACTTTCAAAGAATAACGACTGTGTTTAGTGCCTAAAATGTTCGATGGTAGGTTTAAGTGAGAAATGCATGTTGTGAGAGGAAGCATGCGCACTACCACCCCGCCCTAGCCTCGTGAATCTAATTGGTCACTTAATGCTCAAATTCATCATGAGGAGACTTTCCCATGAAGCCAAATAATTCAACCTTCATTTGTGGTTCATTCCTAGCCATTGGTTAACTTCGACGATTTTTAGTCAATTGAGGCGATTCTCATTCAATCCAAGGATTTTCATTAGAACTCACATAAATTCTTCGTTCCTCTAAATTTTTGAGACCCTACTTTATTAATAAAAATAGAATACTACCTATACTTTTCACCTACCCTACTTTAGATATAATACCGTATAGGCCATTTCATCCAGACTATGGTATTTCTAAAATTTGTATAAATTTTTGCTCCAATGAATTAAATGTACCCTATATTTTTTCTCACATGGTTTAATAAATTTTTGATAGTGACCTCCCCGGGAGAAAGATTTAAGGAAGAAACCAAACTTAGAAGATACGCACTTTAACACTCGAAAGATTCTACCAAAATGTCAATTAGAAATGACGTAGAAATAAAATGTTTTGGGTTCGGAAGCATCTTGTGAAACTTCATGTGCGGGTTCCTCCACAAAGGTAACTTCGACTAATCCTTTGCTAACCTCTCGTCGGAAGATTTCACTCCCTCTTCCTCCTTTCTTGTCCTTGGAAATGACAAGTCTCAGCCAACATCATTTGAAAAATATTTGCTCACTTACGTCTTGTACCCAAGTAATTAAAAAAATTAATCTAACCAAGTTATTAGTGATTTATGGCCCCAATAATGACAGTGACTTCAGATTTGATTGAGACGAGAATGCATCATGAAACCATTATGAAGACGTAGGCCCTTCTCAAAGGCAGTGATGTAATTAAAAATCATCTCGCACAAATTCAACCCTTAATGCGCGTGCAGAAATTTAGTGATTTGTGGAAAGCCCTGAACAAATGAATGAAACAATAATCCCAAACGCTAATCCAGGTTTACAAGATCTTGCACAATTGTTACTAAAAGCCAACCAAAACAGATGACAACAGTTCTAGTTTAGTTCAAAATGACCAAACCGATCTACCACAAAACCAACGATAGACATTTACAATAATCATTCTAATTCCTACAACCCAAAGGACAAGAACAAAACATGCATGATCATCTGAAGGAGATGCATGAACGGTTTTAAGCCAACCACCATTAGCAAGCACGTATACCATGGTTTGCAGTACACATATGATTTGGTCTAGTACTGACTTGGTATCAGTAATGTAATCGCTTACAGGTAAACCAATCCTTAAGAAGTGAGATTGTTCATTTCCAACACTCAAATATGAACAAGATATTTAGGAACAGTCGCTAAAAAATTGAAGAGCAAGAAACACGCAATTCGCTATTTACGCACTTGACCATATAATCATGCACTTGGTCCCCGGAAGCATTAAAAATATTGTCTAAAAAACTGTCTAAAAAACAACCATTTTTGTCGTTCTACAATTACTTTCATTGTAAACAAACAATTATTTAATTTAATTTTTATTCTTATCTTTATCTTTTATCTTTATCTTTTATTTTATTTTCTCTTTTATCTTTTCTTTATCTTGTTTCATTTATCATATTTCTTTCTTGTCTTCAATTTCTTTTCCTTCTTGTCTTCCTTCTTGACTTCTTCTTTTTCTTCTATTTTTTTTCATTCCTCTTGTGGCAGCCGCAAATCCTTCGCCTGCACCAAAGACAGAAAAAAAAAAAAAAAAAAAAAAAAAACCTTTTTTTTTTTTTTTTTTCTTGATTTCGTCTTCTTTTTTGTTTGGGGCTCATAAACCCTAAAAATAGAAATTAAAAAAAATAAAAATTTAGGGTTCAGCCGCCGACGGCTGAACCCTAAACGGCGGAACCCTAAACGGCGGAGGATGTACCAAAAAAGAAGAAAAAAAAAAAAGAAAAAAAAATCTATTTTTAGTCTGCTGTGGACTAGTGGGTGCGCGGCCGCGCACTCACTCCTTCATTTTCTCCTCTCTTCCTCTCCCTCTATCCCTCTCTTCCTCTCTCCCTCTCTCCCTCTCTCCCTCTTCTTCTCTCTCCCCTATATATATGAGGAGAGGGGAGAGGGGAGAGAGAAGAAGAGGGAAGAGGGAGAGGGAGAAAGAAGAGAGGAAGAAAGGAGAAAATGAGGCAGTGGGTGCGCGGCCGCGCACCCACTAGCCCACAGCAGACTAAAATTTTATTTTATTTTATTTTATTTTTTTATTATTTTTTTTTTTTTGGGCATCCTCCGCCGTTTAGGGTTCAGCCGCCAGCGGCTGAACCCTAAATTTTTATTTTTTTTAATTTCTATTTTCAGGGTTTATGAGCCCCAAACAAAAAAGAAGACAAAATCAAAAAAAAAAAAAAAAAAAAAAAAGGTTTTTTTTTTTTTTTTTTTTTTTGTCTTTGGTGCGGGCGAAGGATTTGCGGCTGCCACAAGAGGAATGAAAAAAAATAGAAGAAAAAGAAGAAGACAAGAAGGAAGACAAGAAGGAAAAGAAATTGAAGACAAGAAAGAAATATGATAAATGAAACAAGATAAAGAAAAGATAAAAGATAAAATAAAATAAAAGATAAAGATAAGAATAAAAATTAAATTAAATAATTGTTTGTTTACAATGAAAGTAATTGTAAAACGACAAAATCGTTCTTTTTTAGAGAACTTTTTACACAAAAAATTTAAGCAAGATTTGCTCATGAAATGAACGCACTTGACCAAGTGCATAAATAGTGAATTGCGTGTTATGCCAGTAATATGCATACCAACAATCATCTCCCTCTCATCCTCACTTAGTATTCTAGTCTTCATAGCTCTGAAACCAACCAACAACACTAGTGAAGTCAAAATGAAAACACCTCTTATTTCAAAAACCTTTTAGAAGTAAATATACTTCTGTACTACTCCAGCAACTAGGAAGATGTCCAATCTAATTAATGTGAACAAATCAAGAGCATGTGAATTCAATCAAGAACATCTGAACTCAATATCAAGACCATACCAATTGAATCAATCAAGACAACATCACCATACCATCTCAATTCATCAGCACAACATAACCACCAGACTATATTATCACATGAAGCTATCCAAGACCATTTGAATTGAGAACTGGAGCATCAACACTTACAAATTTGAGTGAATTCTTTTCTTCTAGTTGATGTTATGTCCACCAAAATCCTAAAGAAGCAATGAATCCTTCCAATTCTACTATTTGTGCAAAGTTGCAAGCTTAAGAAACAAAACCACTAGAAGTGCAACTACTCACCAAAAACACTCACACAATGTATCTGCAAGCTACCACATTGCTTGAACGAAGTATGTTTTTTGTTGAAAGGTTGTTGAAGATCCATGTATGAAGTTCAAATTCACAAAAATCTGAAGTGTGTTGGCTCAAGAAGAATGGATGTTGTCTTCACGGTGTAGAAGCTACAAACACAGCTTGGAGTGCAATTAATGCAATTTGATTTTTCTTAGACACATGGCTCAAATTTGCATACTAATGACACCTGGAATGTAGTTAACTTGTTTCTAAACAAAAATGGAGCAGTTTCGTGAAGTTTGGAGTTGTAAATTGGGAGATATGATTTTTCAAAGTTGCATTTTTTTTTTCACTAGTACTTGGAGTTCGAAAATTTGAACATAAACTTGTTGGTGGGTACTGTATAGTACTAGCACAAAGAGCTAGTCCACTTACCTTGGGGGAGGTGTTTAGATGTGAGAGGCCAAACCGTGCACCTTCCCACCCAAGTCAATGTAGGATCAAAGCTCTTTTTTATCCATGTCATACAATCTCTCCTTTTGTTGCATCTTTATCCTCCAGCTTGTGCAAAATATGATATGCAAGATATAACCAGAGGCTCCTCTAGCTAGTGAAATACTCATAAGGGAAAAATTATCTTCAAAAGCATTATAATTAAATTATACAAAACGTGTACAATTTGCTAAGGAGTTTTAGTCCGAATTCCTAAATCCTACAAAATAGCTTAAAAACAACATAACTCCTCAAAATGTTAAAACTTGTCTTTATGGCCAAAACAAAGCCCTTACAAATCATCCCGCTCTATCTTTAAAACCCTAGACCGAGACGAATCCTAATTCCCCATATTTTTCCATTTGTCCTTTAGGTCGATATCAGTGCGGTCTTGAAACACATTTTGATATTTGTGAAGAATGTTCTTCCAATGCCTTCGATACTTTTGGGCACCTTTTGTCAAACAAACAACCTCCTCATCATTGTACTTCCTCTTTGCTTGTCTTTGTACAGATCCTGAGCCGGCGTAAGAGAATAAGATTTAGTAGGCCATACCTTAAAGACCTCGGCTTACTTTTGACTAGAAAGATTAGGGTCACCCTCATCTTCTGAATCCTCACAAAACCATTTACTACTAGCCTGTACAGTGTCAATTCTAACCCGGCGTCTAATCTAGGTAATACTCTAAATTCTTGAAGTACTAGGGCGTTTGTCCAAGGGGTGGCACCATGAACCCTAATGGTTGTGGGTCCAAAAGCCTCCGTCCTAAACCGGATATACTCGTTTGACTTTTGGCTTGTACATGTGCTTTGCATGCTTTTACTTGCTCATTCACTTTCTCATTCAACAGTCGGTTTCCTTCTTGCAATTCAACAACCGCGCTCTCCAACCTTGCAATTCGCCGCTCCAAGTTTTTATACGACACATCAAAGTGGTGATCTTCATTAGATCGGACCGCTCTAGAGGCATGGGGTAGGGCCAACGATGACTGTCCTCGCGGAATGTAGTTCCGGGTGACAACATCTGCAACACATTTCTCCAAAGTCATTAACCTAAACAATGGCCAAGCCATCCTAGTAAACGCTGAAGGGGAATAGCAAATAACAAGACAACAAGGAGGCAATGATCGAGGAAAGAACAAAGGACAAGGAGATAGCGAACAAAGGGTGATAAAGATGAGAAAACAACGAACAAAGAGAGAGACACCAACGCAACAGGGAGAGGCACCAAGCCACCAACGCAACAAGCATGAATTAGACAAGCAAAGAAAAGAAGACAATGCGAAGTGAAGAAGACAACGAGAGCACCAACATACGGAAACCAATGCTGCATGAAGAAGCACCAACGCAAAATGTAGGCATCACACATCTGCATATGAGCAAGTGAAGGAGCGAAGCAAAGAAGATAGTACATAGCGAAAAAAAGAAAATAGAAGCAGAGTGGGCAAAGAAGAAAGTATCGACACCGAAACAAGTAGGCAACAAGCAAGTAAGGGGAGGTAGTAAGCGAAGAAAGGGATGAAGACACCACCGCCGAAGCCGGAAGAAGACACTAGCGAGAGACGTGGGCAAAGGATAAAAGAACATGGAAGAACAAACACAAGATACAACAAACAACATAAGTGGTGAAAGAAGCAACCACAACAAACATTTAACAAAAACAACTAGTTGGCAATAAAAAAGACACAATAGAGTTATCCAAAAACACAACTGGTTTTCAAGCAGAGTTTAAGTGGAGTTCTCTTCCTATAATAACAATTTCTGACAAATATTGCTCACGAATAGTTTCCATGGTCGAGGCTCTTGGTTTGGGAGAACTTGTGAGAACTCTCTTTTAGCATTGGGGAGGTCACGAGTTCCACACGATATGATGGTACAAGGCCTTGCTTTAGACTGTTCTCCAACTTACCATAGACCAATTTTGCAGTCTTTTTGAACTCAAAACGAGTCCAATGTAAGTTTAAGGTTTATTTCCACTTTGAGACACTCTTTTCGGTTAAGTCTAATCTAAGCACAAAAAAGTACATTATGCGAACAAAACCATGAACACCAAATCAAACAAGAAACAACAATAACGCAATAAAAATAGCAAAATAACAAAAAGGCTCAATCCAAGGAGACCCTACCATGTCCAAATATAGGGACAAACTTTTGTTTTGGTTTTCTTCCTCCAGTATGACTAACCATAGGTATAGGTTCACCTCACTGGTGTTTCCACAGTTTTATTTTTTTATTTTTTATTTTTTTATTTTTTTATTAAATTAATTTTTTTTAAAAATAATTTTGGAACAAACAAAAAGTAAATAGAAATACTAGCAAACACCATGTTGCAATGCAACAACAGATAAAAGTGCAAGAATTGTATTGGCCATTGGGAACGTGGGAATCAATTGGAAATATGGGAACCAATTGGGAACATGATCAATGGGAACATTAGAAAAAATGATGGGAACCTTTGGGGAACATAATGGATCTGCTAAGAACAATTTGAAAACATGATGGAAAACTTGGATGAAAGGTATGGATTGATGTAAATTTTGGATGATCTAATGACATGGATATTACATAGGGTAGTAACATGGTATTGTGACACTATTTAATATACCGTAGTACATGACTAGATTTTGATACTAATTATATTATTTTAATAAAGGTTGAAATTTTAGGAAATTTTTTCAATTTTTTTTCAAATCGGAAAAAGAAAATTTTCAAAAAGTACAAGTGCTGAATCTATTTTTAGAGACTGAATTAAACATTCGGCACCCTATGGCAGAATCCAATCATGTACTAATAGATTTATATTTACAATTAAAAAGATAGAGCGAATTTCATTTGGTGAATATCAGAGAGTAAATTAGGGTTTCGTCCCATAGCCCTGTTAGTAAATTAGGGTTTGGCTTCGCGATGATTGTTGCCCCTCAGTATAGCAAGGATTTTCGCGTTGCAAGAGCAGAAATCTCTCGTTTTGTATTGATTTTCTTCGCTACACGATTCACAGTAGCGATGGAAGAAGACCACAAGGAGAAGAGGGAGCGCGTGGACTCGTTGGGATGGATCACGGAGTCCGCGGTGATGCCGAAGAAGCAACGGGTGATCGAAGGAGTGGGACCGTCCTCGATAGTAGAGCTGCGGGCTCAGCTGTACCGCACGCAGCAGGACGTGCAGAAAGCGAAGGAGCTCGGAGTCGATGCGGACGTTTTCAGGCCCAAGAAGAAGGTCGACGCGTTTCTGAAGAAGAATTCGGGCGTTGAAGACCGCGCGACAAGGTTCGATTATTTAATTTCCATCTCATTTGACAATTGTTGTTCCCTTGCATGGAGAATTGTTCAAAAGGAGGAAGTGATTTTTTGTTAGGGGTTTATGATTTAGAACACTTTTGTGTGCTAGGATTCATAATTGAGACCGGGCGACAAGGTTCAATTATTTAATTTCCATCTCATTTGAAAATCGTAGTTCCCTTGCATGGAGGATTGTTCAAAAGGAGGAAGCGATCGTTTGTTAGGGTTTACGATTGTGTGCTAGGGTTCATAATTGAGGTGGAGGTTGCATTTTTTCCTGTTTTAGCGAATCTTAAAAGGCATTTATGAAATCTTATTGTGCGCAATTTTAGTTTTCGTTATCATTTGACAATTTTAGTTCCCTTGCATGGAGGATTCATGTTCAAAAGGAGGAAGCGATTGTTTGTTAGGGTTTAGAACACTTTTGTGTGCTATGGTTCATAATTGAGATGGAGGTTGCATTTTTTCCCGTTTTAGGGAATCTTAATGAAATCTTATTGTGCGCAATTTTATTTTTCGGTATCAAAAGCTCCATACCATTCTCTAGAAAGAGCTTACAAAACAAGGACAAAGGAAAAAAAAAAAACATACATACATACATACATACATACAGTTGTCCCTCTCTATTATGAGATGTTTGGGAAGGCCTAAATTCAAGGTGTCAGGCGTGGATTAGTCACAGAAATGACTTGTTCACATGTATATTGCTTAAAACAATTTTGTCTCTTGGCAAGCCGTGTTTATGTTTTGGTGTGGTTTCTGATACAGAGACAAGCTCCATCTGAAGGCGACGCGGGAGGGGGCGGACAGCTACGCAGCTCTGGAGAAGAAAGCTGCGATTTATGACAAGCTCGTGAGGGGCGAGTTACCTGATGAAGAAGAGAAAGAGAAGTACAGTGTCGATTTCCTCCGCAAAGGGACTTTGGGGGATGAAGCCGAAGAAATGGAGAGGGAGCGGCTTGGGTACGATGAGAGAGAGAACTTTGGAACTGCAGAGGTACCGGTTGTGATTGACAGGGGTACGTCAGAGGCAACAAAGCCGAAATCATCGGGTGTGGGTTGGGGATTGGGGAAGGCAACAGGTCTAAGCGTTGAGCAGAAACAACTCATCAGGTATGAATTACAACGTCCTATCTTCGTTCTTCCCTGAATCAGTAGACGTGGCTTTGTTGTCCCTCCAGTTGAGTTGTCTGGTTGTTCAGAACATAAGGTAGAGGATGCGTCACTTTGAGCATTCTAACCCTTAAGCGTCCACTGTGTATTTCTGTAGTGTAGGAAAATTGGACCCCTGTTGCTAATCATCAGCTGTGTGTGAAAATGACTTCAGTTTGACACAATCAACACTGTTGATCTTGTAGTATAGAACAAGAGCTTTAAAATGATGTATTGCAATCAGAAAACGGAGGTGAAATGAGAAATGCCACCGTTGCAAAGTTCAGTGATGCAGATGGCCATATTGGGCGTTTAGACGCTTAGGGGTTACACATGTAGGAGTGTACATAGTTCTGGATAGATCACTTTGGGTACAAGAGTCAAATCTGTTGATATGAATTTTTTTAATCAATACTCCCTCTGTCCGGAAATAACTGTCCTATTTTTTGGCGTGTTTTAACTGTACACTTTTTTTTGCCAAGAAAAGCTGTCTCAGTGTCTCAGTACTTGAAAAATGGTCTATCTTTAATAGTAGTATGTAGTTCTTGTGTCACTCTCATAGTCCGCCCCGTTTGAAGTGGACAGGGCTCACGTTTGAAGGAAAAACAAATGCCAAAAACTAGGACAATTATTTCTGGACAGAGGGAGTATTTATGAATTTCTTATGTAGTTTCAAAGTGGGAGGTTGTAGACCAGTATCCGTGACAGTAAACAATCCCATATTCATTCAAAGATCAGTGGCCATAAACATTTAGCCAAGTCCTGCTTACACCACTTCCCAATTGAAGTCGAACTGAGTATGAACAGACGAGTTGCTGTTGGTAACAGGTGTCAGTATAGGAGACGAGATCAGGTTTCTCAATAGTTTTAGTATCCTCTACCTTACATTTTTAACGGGTTATTGTTCTCATCCTGCACTTGAGAGTTCTTATTTACCGTAAAGATTATACGTGTTGTTGAATTAACATGGTTCTTAGTGAAAATATACCCGTTATAGATTTGTCTTTTTAGCTTGATGTTTGGTGCAATGTATATTCCTGACATTTAGAATATGGACAGGGATGTGAATCAAGAAACGATGGAGGCTCGTGGAAAAGCAGTGGAACTGAAGCAGAGGCGGCAAATGCTAGCTGAAAAGAACAGAGAAAAGTTGCGACTAGCGTTTCTTAAGAAACAGGTTGAGAAACTCAAATCTTCTGGAGGACCGCATGAAGAAACCGGTGTCCCTAAGCAGGCGACAAGCTAGTAAACCTTGTTCACTCCGCTCATCTCCTTGTGATTTTTCATCTGGTACAAGGTACTCCACGGAATATTGCTTAACCCTATATTTGCAAGCTGGAGATCATGGGGCTTACGAACTGCTATCGACTGATGCAATGCATGGCTTTGTAGAAATGATTTTGAGGCCTGCTCCAGGATATCCGTTCATGATCGTTCGAATTGTGATTGAAACACAGAATTTGTGTCTCTGGTGGAATACCTAGCGCCTGCAGCTAAAACATCCAGTTGAAAACAAAACCAGTATCCTATGCATACCTGAGCCACGGGGGAGAAAAAAGAATCCTTTCGAAAGAATATATACAGAACCCAAAAAATAAGTGGAAACAACTCAAAAAGAATGACGTGGACAAGCTTATAACGGGAAGTTGGGTTTGAAGATAGGAGGAAGGGTTTATCAAGCCAAAATTCTAGGAAGGGAAATGGAGCTCCATCTTTGGAAATTGGTCCTTTTGTTCTTGTCATGTGGAGCCAGTCAGCTAGAAGGCTGGATTTGACGCCCTCCTGTGAAGAGGCCCTCACAGAGAAGCAACTTGAGTTGAAATTGAGAAGAATGTTAAGGAGCCTTGTTTGCTCCACTGTTCTAAGGGTACTCAACTTTTCACAACCCGGAGTCGGATCAAGCAACCCTGAACACTTGACAATGAACCAAGTTTGAGGCTCTTATACACGTGTGGAGTCCTTGTCCAGAGGAAGACACTGTTATTTTCTCTTCTGTGGGGTGGCCAGCTTATTCGAGATGCAGCAATAAAGAGTGTCTTCTACACCAGGAGCAAGACTTTGCAGAGGACTAGCTGCTAAATTCCATTAGAGGGAATCACGGTAGAGAAAAACTAGAGTAGAGAAAAGGCAATGAAGTGGAAGCTTGTCACTTGTCTATTATAGCAAGTTGGTAACACACTAGAGGAATGTCAAGAAAGTTTTGAGAAGTTCCTTTTTCTTCATGTAGGCATGCTTTGAGCATCCTATGTGACATAGGAAAGAATGAAGAAGCAAGTATTCTTCTTGACATTAGAGTTAACCGAAAAGAGTGTCTCAAAGTGGAAACTCACCTCATACTCACCTTCAACTCGTTTTCAATTCAAAAAACTGGCAAAACTAGTCTATGGTGAGTTGGAGAATAATCTAAAGCAAGACCCTGTGCCACCATGGGGCGTGGAACTCGTGACCTCCCCGATGTTAGAGGAGAGTTCTCGTCTGCTCCCCCAAGCCAAGGGCCCCGACCATGGGGACTATTCATGAATAATGAATGTCAGAAAATTTAATTATAGAGAGGAAACTCCTCTTCAACTCCTCCTCAACTCCTCTTTTGTTTTTGGTTAACTCAATTGTTACTTGGGAAGTCTATAAAAGAGGGGGAAAGTGCTTTTATTTAGAAATTAATACTGGTACTATTGTTATAGATTTAACCCTTTGACGTTCCGATTCAACACTGTTTTCAAAGATTTGTTATAAAAAATTTGATGGAAAACAAAAATGGAGTTGATGTTCAAAGCAAAGTTGTAAATGTCAATGTGAAGATCACATCTGTACGGTTGGATTTATCATATTTTTTATTGATATTTTTAAAGTAATTTTACAAGGTTTTCTCTTGAGATTCAATTAAAAATCCCAAATTAACAAAAAAAATTTAAAAATATTGTAATGAAATTGGAATAACATGCACTACTAGATGGTATGGTTTCCATTATTTGATTCTACTTATTTTGGAAAGTCATGTTTAAGGTCTCACTTTTTGAATTAAGATTGAAACTTGACATAAACCAATTGTGTTGTTTTTCAAAAACTCACAATATCTTATTTTGAGGATCCATACCGTACAAATGATATCAACTAGCACAAGAACCAAGAGAAATTTAGATGGATGAAAATTTGTACAGGATGTAGTGTTGAGAAAGGTTACAATTTGTTCGTTGTTCATTATATGGACTCAGGCGCGTCAAAGGGTTAATCAGTTCATAAAAATAAAATAAAAATTAGATATTTTGTGGCAACTCCTCATTTGGGAGTAGATTGGAGAATTTTGCTTGTAATGTAGCAATTATCTTTTTCGGAAGTGATTCTAAAATAATTCTAATAAGACTCTTTACCTTTTGCTATAAGTTTGAATTAGAAATATGGTTTTTTAACTCATTTAAAATAAAATGGGTTAGTATATACTCCTTTGTCCCATAATAAGCTTCACGTTGAAAGAAATTATTTAAATTAACTCTGCCATTGCAATCCAATAGTGTGGACCTTGAGCCAATAAGAGTAGTTTGAACAACAAGAAGCTTATTATGAGACAAATTGAAAAGGGGTTGAGGAAGTTTATTATGGGAGAGAGGGAGTAATGATGTCTGGTTAGTCATTGATATACTAAAAAAAATGTTACAAGTAAACAGTTACCTCAAGATGTAAATTCTATTGTATCTCATAGTAATTGCATAGAAAGGTATATTCATCATTCATGAAGAAAAAATTAAGGCCATTAACCCCTAAGTGACCGATCGACCATTTTCTAGTTGCAGCCCAAACAGTAGTGACTGCCTATGGACAGAAAATGACATTTTTCAAGTTTTGATTTTTGGTTTAAATTGGGGGTCGAGATCATGTTCTAGTGCTTTTTGATACATTTCATTTGCAACATTGAGGTTCACTAAGGAATTTTTCAAAGACCAAGACCTCAATATTGTCCTAGTGTTATAAAACTTACTATTTAAGGAAACTAATGATGTTGACTCATTTGAAAATTTTACCTTTTTAAATTTTAGAATAGAATGTCTAGTTTTAACCAATCATACCAAATTTCAAATTCTAAAAATAAAATTTGTAATTTTGGTGAATTTTAAATGGTAAATGCTCTTAAATTCATTAAATGAGTATCTAAAACTATTTTTGGAACTTTGACAATACGAATAATTACTAAACATCATGCTTCTCATTTTCTCTTTTGGACCAAACTTCATCGAAGTTGCAGAAGTAACATTTTATAACACATTTAGGTTTTGTCCTTACCCCTCTGTCATTTAGAGGTTAATGCATGCAACAAAACTTAGTAAAAAAAATCATATTTCTTTACATTGGATAAACAATTTGTTCTATACGTAACTACATGGAATTCATAGATATGGTGTTAAATGACATACAAACTAACTCACACAATTTATCCTCCTAGCACAATTGCATTAGAAATTATCAGGGTGTACATCATACTTTTTCAGCCTCATAGTAAACTTTTTTGTCAAATAAGTATTACTTGGTTTTTAAAATATATGAATGAAAATATCCGCATAGCCTTGATGCACGCAACAAATCAACTTGGGAAATAAAAGTGTAACTTTTGATTCCCATGGATTTAGAACTCAAGATTACTATCTAAATGATATAAACTCCGCTTCTCTTTCGAGCCCGGTGTGAATAAAGTGTTTGTTTGTCATAACAATGAATCAGTGCCCACCGGAAAAAGATCCATTGCTGCAAGACTACTCCCTCTTTTCAAAAATAGACACTCTAGTAACCAATAACCAGTAAATTACTATCATTTTAAAAACCACATCCAAAATTACATTGAATAAACACTATATATATATATACCGAGACACATCCCATCGAAAACACCCTATTTTAAGATATTGTTGTATCTATAGCAAATCATGCTTTAAAAAACCCAACCAATTAACATAATTACAAATTCACATGCTTTTGCCTTTTTTTGTAAGCCAATTTTACATTTGGAGCCTAACTTGTTTGGGATTCAACTTTTATTCAATGTATTTGAAATCTAAGCCATAGCTACACTCTTCGTTCTTTATTTATGTAACATCACACTAGTGTATGATAGAATAAATGATTTTTTTTTGTTAAATTTGTACTTTGGGATCATCATCATCATGAAGCTTTTTTGTGAATAGTGACTCATAAGTGGCCAAGATAAAATTTGAAATAAATAAATGGTATGTTCACGAATAGGTATACTAATCCATAAGGTTAGAATGAGCATTAAAAAATACAAATCAATGCATCATCCCTAGAGGATGCACTCTACATTATGTTTGAGAATCACGTGCGTTCATGACCCCCTCTAAAAACCCCTTGTATTTGAGGGATTATATGTCTAAAAACCTTTGTTTACAAATCTATTCCTTCCTGAATATATGATTAATGTAAGTATACGTTTATATTTTAAGCTACAAATATGTTTATTGTATGTATACATCAGACAGGAATGTTCCAAATTAATACCCTTTCTGTGCACTCAAATATACTTGTATGTGTTTAAACTACCTGGGGGCATCATCATACACTAAATAGAATGAACAATGTGCATCGTTGGTACGCACCGTAGTGACTATGCAAAATGCCATAGAAAGAATCTTGTATACTATTCCCTTCGTCCCATAATAAATGATGCCTTTGAAAAATATTAAAAATAAAGCAAACTATAATGATTTCATCAAAACTCTAAATACATTAAGTTCCTATTACGGAGGAGTTGTTTGTCGAAGCAATACCATATTGCACACGGTATGTGTGGCATGTGACATGTGGCATGTGGTAGCATGGTGATGTTTGTTGTAGTGTGTTCTCCGATGTAATGAACATATGTTAACATTGATTTTAGCTAGCTCATCTATTGTTTGTGATCCACACATGAGCAACGACAAACTTCACAAAGAGAAGAAAAAAAAAAAAAAAAAAAAAAAAAAAACTCTTCATGAGCACTTTTCTTATGATTTTGTCTTGTTATAATTTGTAAAACAACAACTTCAAAATGAATAAATGATTTACATCAAGTAATTTAGGACAATTTTATTTCTCAAAAGCATCATCTAGTATGGGATGAAGGGAATATTTCTAATAGTGTTTTCATGGTATAAGGGTTTAGGAAAACTCACTTTTTTAGTTTTTTCATTTTGAAAGTCCCTTGGACATTTTTAGCCTTTAAAAATGTAATTCAAGTAATTTAACCCCTAAAGCACCAAGCGTCCATATTTAGGACGATGTACAAAAACAATCATTGTTTTCTCATCCGTCATGCACTTTTTGCAGAGTGAATTTAATACTATATATTTTATGGGAAGTTAGCTTCATGCATGTATGATCCGATTTGAAAGGGGATGATTTGTGAAATTTTTATGCCTCCTTTCATGTTGTAGTGATTCACCTAAAATTTTGAAGATTTCAGTGTAAAAGTGCTCTTAAAAAAGTCAACTCATAAAATTAAGCAACCAAAAATCTCCAAAAATGAAAAAACACTACATTTAGAGTATTACAATTCAACCAATCACAATCAATTTAATTTACAAATTGTCAATATCTTATTTGTAATCAAATTACAAAAGAATTTTGAATTTTAAGTTTCAAATTTTACATAGAAATATTGGTGATAGCAATCATAGATCTAACTCTATAGATAAAATCTAAAATTCATAATGTACAACTTTTATTTTATACATCAAGTTCAAAATATCCCTCTTAGTTGCATTTTATAAGTCATCTTTGAAATTCTCCAAATCTTAGAGAGGGCTGAGGACATTTAGGGGTTAACCCTTAAGCGTCCATACTACATTTACTTGGTCAAACCTCATCAATTTCTCAAGATTTTAAAATATATTATATATTTCTCGTATTTTTCTAAAATATTTTACTGTTAAAACAATTTATTTTGATTTTTTTCATAATTATGTAAATAAAATGAATTTTATAAGCTTTTTCAAAGCTTTTTTCTTGTAAAAATCATAATAATTGCAAAATGCTTAGAATAGTATGAATTTTAGGAAAAATGTAAATAATAGTGATGAACAACAGGTGTAGGTGGTATGTTTCTTGAGGTTACATAAAAATTAATTTGATAGAATTTTTTTTGCAGTATATATTGGAATTTTTGGGGTTTGAGCTTTACAGCGCTGTAAAAAACGTAAATTTAACAATTTTGAAGAATGGTAAATTGGACTAGAATGTAAAAAATAACCCCCCACACTTTTTTAGTTGGGACCATTTTGAATTTGAAATTAAGAACTAAATAAAAATCAGGGTTTGACTGAAAAATGACCAAAGGTGGCTCCACGGGGCTGCTTGCACGTTTAGGGGTTAACCCTTAAACGTCAAGAGGGCCTGGGCGGGGCAGCCCGGAAGGCATCTAAATTTTCGGAGGGAAAAAATAAAATAAAATAAAATAAAAATAAATAAAAAATAAAAAGAAAAAACGGCTTTACGGGACATTGCTGGCCAGCACTGTAGCACAGCAAAAACTCAAAACAGGGAGCAACCTGTTGATACCCAATGGAGCCAATCAGTCGGTTGACGTGGACCTTACCCACAATCCCATTGGCTGAGACACGTATTGCAACCCACCAGCCAATGAAATCCGTCCTCGTCAGCAACGCCTGCACTTCGCAAGAATAGTCGGCAAGCTCAAAAGGCTTGTCTTTCCCCGAACCAACCTGGAAGTTTCAGATCTGGAACAGGGAACGCGCATGGGAGCGTCGGTTCTTCGGGAACACCGCTTCTCTGGAAAGTACCTCAACAATCCATATAGGTCCCTCTCCGGGCCCAGAGGCAGAAGTGTTGACGCACCGTAGTTTGGATTAACAGCGACGGATTTCTGTAAACCTTGTTGTGTGATCGGAGAGCGCCTTATTTTGTTTTCGCCAAGTGCATTGAGCAGCGTTGCGGCGATTTTTTGAAGTGCTTCTGGAGGTTTTTTGGTGGAGTTTGGAGGAAGATCGAGGGTCTTGCAGCGATGGATTACGCAGCGTCTTTCTTCGAGGGGCGTGGCAAGGATTGGAGTTACAACACGCTCAAGAATTTCAACGCGATATCCACGCCTGTGCAGCAGCATCTGCAGCATGTAAGGGTTTTTGATTTTTGATTTTTTTTTGCGGTGGTTTTGTCATCTGATATTTTAGTTTGAATTGGACTAGCCGATATCCCCTATTGTGTGGGGTTTGTATTTCTTCAACTGATGGTCCTCGTTTTTCACTACCGGTATCTTTGCCGGGTGCTGCGATGGTTTAGTTATTTGATTTCGGGGTTGAAATTGTAATATTTTTCTTCGTAATTGATATCCTCATGTAATGTTTATGGCTCATTGGTGGCAGGCCTTGCTATTGTAGATTTGCGCATGCCTTAGGGTTTGATCAATGCAGGGTTTGTGTTTGATGCTTGTGGACTGGCTGTAGTGAAAGAACTAATTTTTGAATAGTTTCTAATTTAAATTTGTATAACTAATAGTCCTTGTTTTCCATAGAACTCACTATCTTTGTTTTTTTTCGGACAGGTGTACACGACCTTGGCTTCGATGGTGCTTCTGTCGGCAGTGGGGGTATACATCCATACGTTGTTGAACATCGGGGGTATTATCACCTCGCTGTTGTTTCTTGGTGCCAGTATAGGTCTTGCAGCTATGCCTGCAACGACTCAGAATGAGGTATGTTGATATTTTCTTGTCTATGCAATTGTTTCAAATGCTCTAAGCTGAGAAGAACACATCTTTTTACGGTTTAGGGACGTTGAGGCACTTCATGCGAATGATCAATCACCCTGGATATGTGAATGATCTATCATCCTAAAACAGTGTGTGATATGGTTGTGCTATTACGATAGTTGTTTAGGGAAGTAATGGGTCGAGGACGGAGAGAAAATAGTAGTACCTGAGTTTCCTTCATTCAGCATGAGACATCATAATTTGTTGATTGACCATAATCTCTTCATTTTCTATGCTGGGAACAGTGCGTCATTCATAAAACTCTGATAATTCAGAAGGCTGACAGTATAGTATTTACGTGAAGATTTTTAGTATTTTGCTTTGTTTTTCTTCTGTATCACTTGAAATATTGATTGCTCTGACATGCTGTGATCGCTGTGTACTGTGTACAGACTAAGAGATTAACGTTGTTGGGTGCCGCTGCCCTTTGTGAGGGAGCATCGTTGGGGCCACTCGTGGGTCAAGTCCTTGATTTTGATCCCAGGTACGCAATATTGTGATTCAATGCATTATGCGATGCATGTGGACACGTCACCGTGAAATTTGTTGTATTGTGTCTTGAGAACGTGTGTTATTGAGGAGAGCTCTTGTATTACTCTTTGGTTTTGTGAAGTAGTTGTGTAAGTTATTATACGGAAAACAAGAGTACCACAATGTTTCATTCTTACGACTCAGCTGGAGTTGGTTGTTGCAGTATTGTCATGGTTGCGTTTCTCGGCTCTACAGCAATCTTCGCTTGCTTCACTGGAGCTGCCTTGCTAGCAAAGCGAAGGGAATACCTCTATCTGGGGGGAGTACTGTCGTCTGCTCTCAGTGTGATGGCCATGATGCGATTTGGCTCGCTGTTTTTTGGTCGTGGAGTGTTCATGTTCAACGTCGAGGTATGCTTTGGCCATCTCACCAATTGTTGAATGGGTTTGTTTTTTGTGCAGAATCCATTTCATATGTATGATTTCGTTTTAATCGTTTTAATCCAGTTCATCAATGTGTTTGTTGCATATTGTTAATGTTTTTTGTTTGTGCTGCAGCTGTACCTGGGGTTGGCTCTGTTTGTGGGCTATGTGTTGTTCGACACGCAGATGATCATCGAGAGGGCATCTCTTGGTGATTTTGATTACATCAAGCATACAATGGACCTCTTTTTGGACTTTGTTGCCATCTTTGTTCGCATCCTCGTCATTCTGGTTAGTCTCTGAACTTCATTCTTGTATTGGATTCTACTTCAGCTTTGATTTGCTCTATTGAGTATGAGTATTGAGTGATGTCACTTGGTATGCGATTTATTTCTAACTTGCAATTTGTTCCCTATAATTTATTCTGAAGACTTACGTGAAAGTCCACATAGCGTTAGCAAGTATAACTCTGTTCTTTAAGTTATACTCCATGAGGATGGTACTTTGAAAATAGATGATGAACCAATTTTTGGTTGGGTGCAGACAAAGAATGCTGGTGAAAGAGAGCGGAAAGAGCGTGAGCGACGCAAGCGTCGTGACTAGAGTGGGGTTCAGCGTAGGTGATGAGCCTGCTCTGCATGGACCGAGGTGTATGCATGACATCCTACTGTTTACAAATTGTGTGGTGGTATGGAGATGGGCCACATGTAGATTATAGAGGTCGTGGAGGGTTCATCATACATAACATTCAGTAGCTCTCGCAGGTGCTGCCTTGGAGTTCATCCGTGACCAGCTGTTTCCATTTGATGTTTGCTTCTTGCTCTTGCCACGTGTTCCCTTAGGTAATGATGGAGCTGACGAGATGATATGGCTGACGAGATGATATGGCTGACGAGATGATGAGGTATATTCCTCATCATTTCATTAGAGTGGGGCAGTTTCTACGTTTACTTCTGAACGTTATGTAGTGATATTGTGGTAGTGGTAGTTTTGTAGATCTCAGTCATACCTTGTACAGATGTTTTCTCATAATTAATGACGGGATTGTTGATATAATTATGTCGTGATATTTTGAGGTTTTCCCAGTATACAAGTAAGACCATAGAGTTTAGGTTTATTGGAGAAATATCAGTGTGGACTTCATTTCTTCATGACCTCAGATGCAGAAAAGAGGAAACTTGGAGAGAACTATACAAAGATAAGGGAACCCATTCCCATGGAGTCTCTTTCCCATAAGTTGAAAAGTCTCCCATTGACAATGCAAGTGCCTTCCAGACATGTGATTATCATTTTGTGCCCTACTAAATTCAACTTCAAATGTGAATATCTTCTCATTCATTGATTGTAGTCAATCATGGTGTGCTCTTTGATTTCCAAAGTATGGAGTAAGACTCAACCTTCCCTGATAACATCCTCATAACATTCAGTAGCCTTCCAAGAGGCTGCCTTTTAGTTTCATCCACCTTTATATATGGTTTTAGTTTCATCCACCTTTATATATGGAGTGACCAGTGATTGAATGGACCATTGAATCAAATAAAAAATTACAAAACACTGTCGAATGGTGATTGAGTGCTTTCAATTAATGCCACTTGCCCTCATAGCTACTGATGAGATGTGGAATATCCCACATCATTTCATTGGGGGGATGAAATGATGTGGGATATTCCATATCATTCTGTTGGTGGAAGGCAGCAGTCATAGAGGCTACTGAATGTTATGCTTCTCCAAAATGTCCTCGGTTGAATTCTTAAATGTGTTGCCGGACATAATGTGTCAATGAATTTTCTTGCAAAGATTTTTTTTGCATTCGCGATAAGATACAACCTTCCCTTGTCCAAAATGTCCTAAGTTTAATTCCTACATGTGTTAGTAGACAATAATTTTTTTTGTATTCAAAATTATTTCACAATCACTATTGTATTGGGGCTAAGTACTAACTACAAAAGTGGAGGCAATGGAAGAAAGTGTGCTTTGGTATTTAGTATTGAAGAACTTTTCGAGGATTCTAGTTGGAAGTGAATTTTTAGTATAACTTTCACCAAGTATGTAAGCTTGTATATAGGTGAGCTTCTTGGTTGGTTAACCCCTAAAGGACCAAGCGTTCATTTTTTGGACGATGTATAGAATCAAACATAGTTTTTTCATCCGTTATGCACTTTTTGGAGTGTGGATTATTTATTGAATTTTGTATGGGAAGTTAGCTCCATTCATGAGTGATCTGATTAGAAAGGGGATGATTTATGAAAAATCACTACACTTAG
Organism: Pohlia nutans; assembly: GCA_022496805.1. Lineage (NCBI taxonomy): Eukaryota > Viridiplantae > Streptophyta > Bryopsida > Bryales > Mniaceae > Pohlia > Pohlia nutans. The sequence goes on from CM040105.1 coordinate 10,893,214, forward strand.
GGTATTGCATTTCAACCCATCAAAACAAATTTCATCTAGAGATTGTCAATATCTTATTTGTAATCGAATTACAAAATAATTTTGAATTTTGAGTTTCAAATTTTATACAAAAATATTGGTGACAACAATCACAGATCTAACCATATGGATAGAATCTTGAATTCATAATGTACAACCTTTATCCGTACATCAAGTTCAAAATATCCTTCTTGGTTGCATTTTATAATGCATCTTTGCAAAACTGTCCAATTTGGACAGAGTGAGGACATTCAGGGGTTAAAGGCACTTGTTCACGCACATTGTCTCCTAGAATGAACTAAGGCAAAATTCCATTTTAGATGCTTGTTGGAAAATGTTCATCTTTCTAATGTCGTGGTGTTGGAGAATTTTCACCACCCTCATGTCCTTGTTTGACACACTTCAAAATGAATGGCATGCACGAGTGTCATCATCACTCCTTTTTTGAAGATCTATTATACTTCAACAATTTTTTGATGTTACTTGGTTTTATAACCTAAAATTACATATGCATCCATTAATGCATGACTTAATTTTCTTTCATACAAAAACAAAATGATTAGGTAAGAATTGGGCCATTTTCACATATTGTATCATGCATGCTCTTTTACGCTACTTGAAATGTGTGAATTTATTTCATCTCTCACATATATGGAGTTTATTTGCCACAATTGTTTTTAACTTATGCTTTCCGCATTTATATGTGAATACCGGTACACCACAATTTTCTCTTTCTATGCCTTTAGGAGTTAAGCCTTTAGAAGTTAAGTAGATTCCTCAGGTAGATTCATAATAAGTGTCAATTATAAGTGCACATATTTTATTCTCAATCTATTCTTTATTGTTAAATGATTCATATTTATTATTTTTAATGATCATAGATCCTATTTGTGTTTGGTAAGCATGGTGATAGGCTCAATTTTTCAGAGTTAAACAAAATAAGTACATCATCATTCATTATCATTACACTACCTTGTATCACATTCCAATGTTTTCTATTGTGATTGAACACTTTTTACGTGTCAATTTTGAAATCATATGCATTGGTTACACAAAAGGGGTGATATAAAAGGGTTTTGAGTGTACAAGCCATCAACCGAATTTTGCCGCATATAGCCCGGTCCTCATTTCCGCGATCGTAGAATTGTAGAATTGAGTGAACATACCGGGCCGCTACCCCAACCCTGTCCCCACCTATCCATATAAATTGTCCTCTCAATATGATCTCCCACCTTCCACCTTCCTCTTCAAGTCTTCATTTTCACCGTGTGCAAGCGTGGATCATAATTGCTTGCCCTTATTCTTCGAATTCCGGGAACTTGCCATCTCTAACAATCATATCATTACTTGCATCACAAAGATCTCTAATGAAACTCCATACAATGACTATCATAAGTAGTTGGCCGCCTCCCTTGATGGATGAAATACTCTCATTTCACTAGTAGAAAACATGGTCGAAAAGAACCGCAGCCAAAATCGGCTACGGTTCTTTTGATCACCCTGATCTTCAGTCGCTAAACGATTGCAGATTTGTTTTTTTAGATTTGCGACTTCAATTTAAATCATTTAGGAGCGTGTAATATACCGTTGGAAAGGTATTTTCAAACCTTTCCAACGGTGTATTACACGCCTTGAAATTCCTGAAATTGCAGTCGTAAATCAAAAAAGAAAAATCTGCAGTCGCTAAGCGACTGCAGATCAGGGTGGTCAAAAGAACCGCAGCCGATTTTGGCTGCGGTTCTTTTCGACTATGTTTTCTACTAGTGTTTAGAAGATAATTTGTTTTATAGAATGAAATTTCAATACATCGTACTAGATTTGGTGCTTTACGATGTACTATAGAAAAAATTGAAATTGAAAATAATTTATGTCATTTTTAGAACCAATTGGAGTCCGATTTTTTGGTATGTATTGAGTCAATGTGTAGATGGGTTAGAAAAAGAGGTTCGACCCAAATTTTAAACATAGATGATGAAGAATAGCCTTAAGAATCATATCCCAAAAAGAAATTTGATTTTTAGATATGATTGCAAAAATATGGTAATTTAAATCACAAGCAGTAATTTAAATTTTGAAATTCAAAATTCAAAATTCTTCTGTAATTCAATTACGAATAAGATATTAACAATCTGTTGAATGAAATTTGTTGTGATTGGTTGGAATGTAATACTCTAAGTGTAGTGATTTTTGGAGATTTTTTAGTTGCTCAATTTATGAGTTGACATTTTCACGAGCATTTTTTATTTGTTTTGACTAAGATCTTAGAATTTTTTGGTGAATCACTGCAACATGAAATCAGGCATAAAAATTTCACATCCTCCTTTTCATTGGTCAGAACCAGGAAAAAAACAACACGTAGTGCTTTCTAAAATAATTGGATTAATTTGTGTCAGAGTTGCTATTAGGTTACGGTAGTATGCTAATGGAAGAAAGACAAATTGCTCTACAATATTAAATGGTAGAGTTGTATTTATTATTATTATTATACATTGAGATTTAATATGCAAATAATATTGTTAATTTAGGTACTAAATGAATAATTCCATTTGCAAAGTTATCGTCTTACTCAACACTCACTAAGGTAGAATGTCCTTATTCCACCACCAACCCCAAAACCATGTTGTAGGTTTACTCTAGGACATTAATAGCCAAAATGTGATCCAACTCCGGAATTTGATTACGTGGCCCCCATATGATGTAATTAGAAAAGCCATTTGGTGGAATTAGAAAAGTCGTATAGTGGAATTGGGAAAGCCATGTAGTGGAAGTTGGAAAAGCCTACATGGTGAAGTTGGGTCACAAAGAGTGTTGGTATGGTATGGCATCTTTCTACAATAAAACTTTGGAAAATAGTTCATTCTAAATATTAGTTTGAGGTCTACCACTTTTCATAATGAGTCTGATTGATTCATTTCACTGAGAACCATGTAATACCAGACGAACACTAGTCACAAAACATTGAAAAATTACAATCTACCCTCCATACAACGATACTCCCTAACATGACAATATTATTGTTTCAAGCACAACACACATGACAAGTCATAATCCATGCATTCCGCTGTGAAAGTAGGGCTTCCCAAACTTGTTATAATCTAGAAAGAGACACATATATGTATATATCAATTTCAATCTTGAGAATGAAATTCCTGAATTTTTTGACATTGTTCATCAAAGCTAACTTCCTACACAATACTATGACCAATTTCCAAAATTAGCATGGCTTGAAATATCAATAATGATTGAATTTTTTATCTTGTTATCATGACAAAATTTGTAAATGTTTAAAATATCTTCCAATTACAGATAATAGATAAGTTAGTCATCAACAAGCATGCAGATTGTAATGCTTTGATTTTTACAAAAATAAGTGAGGGCCTTTAGGAGTTAACCCCTCGAGGCCCAAGAGGCCTAAAAGTGGCTCTTATGTGGTCAAACTTAGTTTTCACATTGAAAAATCCTTTTTTCATTTGAGTTGAACTAACAAAGTCAAAATAATCAAGTCTAATTTCTATTCCACTTTACGATTCATCAAAATTCTAATTCTTAAATCCTTTATATAGCAATTACCAATACAATGGGTTAAGAGCCAATTTGTTCTTCATCATAGTTTTTCTTATTCAATTTTTCAAATTAATTTTTTTATGTGACTTTTAAATATATTAAAGTTTTTTTTAATTGCACTTTACACCCGATGTAATTTTATTTATTTATTTATCAATTTTAGACACTTATTGTAATTAATATGATTTTTTGAAGACATAAAGCTTAAGAAAATCATAATAATTTCAATTTCCAAGAGAAAATTATGAAAAATTCAAGATTTATAATGAACATATAGTTTCATGTATGAAAAATACTTTCAAAATACTTTTCTTAAATTTTAAACAAGAAATTGAACTATAGATCGAAGTTTGACTACATCGAGAAGAGGATGGGCCTTGAGGGGTTAAGTTGGTGGTTTACCTTAGTTACCTCCAGTCACTCCCCCATTTCTTTCCAACATTTCTTTATCTTTCCAACGGAAAACTACACTCTTCGTCTCGCACGCCCGATTTCTTTAACCCTCGAGACAGGCGGGCACAGCCTTGGGCCTTGCCCCACTTGCCCTGGCTCCCTTCTCTCCCTCTTCCATTCCTTGCTTTTTCTCAAGCTCTTTCATCTCTTCTGTTGGTTGTCCTCTGCGACACCGGGGCCATTTGCTGCGTTCTGTCAAGCCCCGTCACAGCCTCTTCTCTGGCCCAGTCAAACAAAACGCCCCGCAATTCGGCCCCCTATTGCTCCTTCACGCCAATCCCCTCGTCTTTTCATCACTCACAGCACCCGTGATTGTTTGATTGTTTGCCTGTTTGTTTGTCTATTCGATTACGTGATACCGAGGAGGAACGGGCTCGTTAGGGTAGCCACATGTATGTACAGTGACTGCCAAAACTGAGTACAGGCACATCATATTGAAATTCAACAAACAATGTAAGAAAATTGGATGCATAAAAAATGAAACCATAAATTGCATAGGATTACCATTGCAATTAGTCATACTTCCATGGAATTGAGGCCTATTACACACAAGTATGCACGTACAAACAAAAATAAAGTAAAATTCAATCTAAAACTCAGTTTTGCTCACACAAGCTGGAATGAAGCTAAAAATTTGTCCACCTACCCTTAGCAGCTATAACAGCTGCAATGCGCTTAGGCATGCTCCTATACAAGTTCTGACACTCATTGGAAGTAATTGAAGCCCAACAATCCTCGACATGCTCCCACAATTCTAACATTCCTTTGGGAGGTCTCTCATATTGGTTTAGTCGGCGTTTTAAAGTTGCCCACAAGTGTTCGATTGGATTCAAGTCTGGAGATTGCGCCGGCCACTTCAAAACAACAAATTCTTGCAAATTCAGCCAACGGCGCACACTCTTGGATGTATGTTTCGGGTCATTATCATGTTGAAAAATCAAATTGGCAGGATCCAAATCGTATGCATGGAGCGTATGAATCAACTCTCGCTCTAAAATTTCTCTATACATGTACTGATCCATTCTTCCCTCAATCCTACACATCATACCAGGGCCACTTGAAGTCATGCAACCCCACATCATCACTCCGCCACCTCCAAACTTGACAGTTTGTTGTACCATTCCTGCACTTCTACTCTATTCATCACGAAACCAACACCAACTGCGACCATCAGAGCAAAATCGGTTGATTTTTGTTTCATCGGAGAATACTACACGATCCCAATCATCATCAGTCCAATGGCAATGACGTCTAGCAAATTCTAATCGTCGCTTAATTTGAAGAAGTGTAAGTTTTGGTTTCTTTTGCTTCACTTTACATTTCAAACCTGCTTTTCGTAACACTCTCCTCACAGTACTATCGCTCATACCAACATGAAGCTCTTCCCTCAAGTAATTTCCAACTTTGTGTGCAGTTTCTAAGCCACCCACAGTGATTGCTCTGACACAAGCTCTACGATCAACTGCACTGTACATTTTTGGCCTACCACCAAAACTTTGATTGACATCACTCAATTCACTCAAATGTTGCTTACGAAATTTTGCAACCCAACTTTGGGATACCTGTAACTCTCTAGCAACATTTCTAGTACTCTCACCCCTCCTCAACTTCTCTAAAGTAGCTTCTTCTACTTGCTTTCTACTAGCAACAGAGAGAGATCTCAATGAAACCATTTTGCTCAATTTGCATACATGATGTGCACTGAATGGGGAGACATTATAAATGTGAAGGCCAAAAACATGCTCACCCAAAAAATCAGACCCAGAAAAGACCACTTGTACATGTCAGATTTGTAGCATTCATTGCTTAATCCAAGTGTGAGCATAAGTGAGTTTTGGAGCTAATTTACTTTGATCTGGATCTTTCTCAAATTATCTTGCATTGCTGGACTTGTAATTTGGTAGCCACATCATTTACATGCATGTATACTTGAGCCGTTAACTGATTGGACATTAAATGCATCACATTATAATATATGAATGACTAAAGGTAAACTATGTTTTTCTGTACTCAGTTTTGGCAGTCACTGTATGTATGTTTTCCGCAAGTAGATTGCGGTGAGCGAAGCTCCGGGAACGTGCAATCAAGAGGAGGTGAAACGGGATCATAATGGCCAGACGAGCGCGATGATTTGATGATCCAGGGTTTGGTGCTTTAGTATTTGAGGTGTGAGGGTTTGTCGGTGGATTGAATTCACTGGCTAGGGTTTTCTTTTGTGCAATCTCGTACTATTTAGTGCAGATTTAGGGCATGCCCGTGCATATTCTGGTTCCTCATTAGGGTTTGGTACGAAGCGCTGGTGGCGAATCGGACAACCAATCTGGGAATCGCCATTTGTGCTTCTGGCCCTCCCCGTCTCGCATTGTTCTCACCTCGTGAGATCTTGGCTGTCCCTTGCAATCGTCGGCCCTTAGCCCTCGAGCGCACGCTGAAACGCACAGTGGGGAGTTTTAGATCAGAGCGCTGTCGGGAGTTTCAGATCTGCAGCTTAGTGGAGGGGAGGCATCGATCTAGGGATCGATCTCCGTCACGATGTGGCGTTTGAAGCAGTTCATGCCAAGCAAGGAGTTTGCGGGCGGCAGCACTTTGGAAGGGAAACATGTAGACGTAGGCGATCTAAAACTCCAGGTGCGCTCGGTCATAGCGCAAGGCGGATTCTCGTCCGTGTACTTGGCCAAGGAAGCTTCCACGGGGAAGACGTACGCGCTCAAGCACATCATCTGCAACGACACGGAGTCGGTGGAGCTTGTGAAGAAGGAGGTGCAGGTCATGAAGGCGCTGCGGGGTCACCCGAACGTGGTCACGCTTCACGCGCAGGTCGTGTATGACCTCGGGAGGACGAAAGAATGTTTTCTTGTGCTGGAGTATTGCCACAAGATGCTGGCGCTCGTGCTGGAGAATCGCGGCGTGGGCTATTACGAGGAGAAGCAAATTCTGCTCATGTTTGTTGATATCTGTAATGCCGTTTATGCTATGCATTGCCAATCGCCTCCCATTGCTCACAGGTTTGTTGGTTCAAAATCGATCTCTTCTTCTACTAAAGCTTTGGCGATTCGTTTTCTATCTTTGCGTGTGCATTAGCTCTTAATTGGTAGCGGGCATACTGATCCGGCACCTAGTTAAGAGCGTTTCTAATCTTTACCTTAATTTTTCCTCGTTACTAAAATGTAGAGGTGGGAGACAAAGTTTTAGATGAAAGCTATAGATTCTGCATTTTCAAAACCTCAATGTGTGCAAATGTCACCGATTTACCTTGAAGAGAGCTTTTACCATATTTGTTAAAAGTGCTGACTGGAAACAGTGCATTAAACGTGATTTCTTGTCAAAAATGGTCATCAAATAGACTGGGAAAGATCGACAACTGTCCACTCCTTTAATTTTATTTACAATGTTAGGAGTACAACGGATGTGTAATATTGAAGGTTGTATAGGTTGGTTGGATAATAAGGAAGAGATAAGTGTGCACTTTTGAAAACAGTGCATTAATCGTGATTTCTTGTCAAGCGATTTTTGTACATGAATGATCAACAAAGAGACTGGGAAAGATCTACTCCCCTCTGGTTTTAATTACAATGTTAGAAGCATAATGGATGTAATATTGAAGGTTGTATAGCCTGTTGATTGGAGATAAGTGTGCACTTTGAACGAACTTGATAGTGTTGAGCGTTTATATACGTGCAGGGATTTAAAAGTGGAGAATGTGCTCATGGGGCCAGACGGGACGTGGAAGTTGTGTGACTTCGGAAGCACTTCTATCAATCACAAGCACTTTGACACTCCTGAAGAGATGGGCCTGGAAGAAGATTGTATAAGAAAATTCACAACACCTTCTTATCGTGCACCAGAGGTAGGTTTGTTTGTTCGCAAATGGAGCCCTTATATTTTTTTTCTTGTTAGAATCTACATGAGCTTTAGACAGTAAAGTTGGTAACAGTCTAAGGGGTTTGAGTTTTAATTATCACGCATAAGCACATGCTCTATAAACTCCAATGTCTGATGCACGTATGAAGTGGATTGATGGATTGGCACTGGTCTCTGCTTTTGATTTGTGAAACTAGGACTCTTACTTCAGTCTCTTGACCGTCCTCTGCCAGATGTGGGACCTTTACCAGAAGGAGCTGATTAGCGAGAAGGTTGATATCTGGGTAAGACTTCTACTACTAAGGAAAAGCTCTGTTTGCTAAATCACACTAGAATTGTGATTTAGTGTCCGGGACACTATTTCTCAATACGGACACTACATGGACACCACGGATCTTTTGGTGATCAATAGTGTCCGTGTAAAAACCGTTTTATTGTAAAATTTTAAATGATAAAAACTTCAAGTAAACCTTATGGATGTAATGTTCTAATCACAAATAGCAACTTTATAATAAACATGGCATGCCATCACTTGGAAGGAACGTAACTCTCTCAGTGAAAGTTGGAATGACAAGTGCAAAGTCCTATGCACTGTAGGGACACTATTTCTCCTAACCTTTGAACAAACTGTGGTAAAAGACATCAATTCTTGCTGGACACTAAATCACAATTTCAGTGTAGTGATTGCAGTGGTGAAGTAGTCTGTGGACTAATGGTTGCCACTTGAATTTATGGATTCAGGCACTCGGTTGTCTCTTATATAGGATTGCCTATCTGAAGTCAGCATTCGATGGTGAGTCGAAACTACAAATCCTGAACTGTAACTACCGAATACCGGACATGCCACGATACTCTTCCACCATCACGGGACTGATCAAAGACATGCTCAATGTGTCGCCGGAGGCAAGGCCAGATGTCATGCAGGCAAGGGCTTTGATGGACTAGGCCCACTCTTCTACATGAATAGGTTAGTTTTTGTACGTGGCAGCAAGATATATACATACATATACATAATCATGGGGAACTTTTCTTCTAAAGGTTCTGAATTTAGACCTGTCGGGGCTTTAATTGTTGAAGATTGAGCGTTTCTTCCTTTGGATCTAATTGCCAGCTTGGATCTCATACAGGTCTGGCAGCGTGTTAACGAAGCTCTCCCTTCTGATTGTCGAAAAGGGCACCCGGATAAGGCTCCTACACATAATAAGCCATTGACGTCACACAAGAACCATCACACAGGTACTAAGAAATTCTACCTATTTTGCTTGACATTCTCCATTTCTGTTTTTGTATTGATCAAGGTATCGACACACTGGCATAAATTGAGCTATTTAATATCTTTTTCTAGTTAGGTTTCTGTATTCAGGACTATCTAATACTTCGTGCTGAAAGTCTGGTGATTTGGGCATTACACACTAAGTGTTTTACATTTGAATTTTTTATACTGTTATCACTTTCTTCACTTACAGATAAACTGAATGTGAGTTTTTGATCCTCTGTACTATGTGCAGGTGGCTCCATGGATGGGGCCAAGGTCCCTGGCTCATCTCCGTCGGTGGTGGCTTCCCGTACTCCACCTAAAGAAGCCGAGCAGCGTTCAGCTGAGACAAACGCCAACTCTGCTAAAGGTGCGTTCTGGTCCACCCAATATGCCCATGCTGCAAAACCAGATGAGCCCGTTTCGAGACAAGAGAAGACTGGCAACAACAAGGTGTCTCTACCAGCCAAGTCTACAAGTCCACCAATGGTGAACAACAGGTACTTGAACAGCAGTCCTCCAAAGAATGGTAGCTCACCCCCAACAGCACGGCAAGCTCAAGGTCTATCACAGATATCTAGGAACAGCAAGGACTATGGTGATTACGAGGACGAGCACCATGAGCCAAGGCAGAGCTCTGGTTGGCAGAATGAAGACGAGCCAGGAAGAAGTTCCTCAACGTCCAGGCAGAAACATACAGTACCCGAGCCTGCAATGCCAACAAACGATTCTTCTTTTGCAGCTTTTGAAGCGGAGTATAGTCAATCTGTCTTGCAGTCGAGATCACTCGATCAGTTGAAAGATGAGGTGAATAGGTTAAATGAAGCACTGAGGCAGGCTCAATCAGAGAAAGCAGCCATCGCCTCCAAATTTGAGAAGTTGACCACCATTTGCCGTTCTCAAAGACAAGAAATCCAGGACCTCAAGTCTCAGCTCCATCCAGGATCGGCAAGGACCTCAAATTCAGTTCAGCAGCAGAACTCAGCTTCGCGTGCGAGGGCATCGCAATCATTTGAGCAGGCAAGTAACTGAACATATTTATATGTTTGTCCATCGTGTGTTCTCAAATTTCACTGCTGATCTATGGATGTCCTGTTTGTCTTACATAATCTTAGTCAACTGTAAAACAATGAAAAATCAAGTTTGCTTGTGAACAGATTTAGACTGTTATCCCCTAAGTGCTCAAATGGCCAGAAGTGGCTGCTTCCATATTTATAGAGAGAGCATTTAGGAAGCTTCAAGAAAGTGAAAATGTACCAATAGAAAGTAGAAATTTACAAACAATGGAAAATATGTCTTGAAAGTTAGTACTATAATCAACTATTAGTTTCCAAAGTGGACGTTCTATTTGTAGCTTGAACGTTGTAGGTATGACCTTTTTTTTAGTTAAGCTGCAATGCTGCTAAAGATTAGAACGACATTTTGTTTTTCTAATGATATCCAATGCTTGGTGTGTACGTACAGGGGGCTGAGGCACAGAGTGGAACAATATGGGACCTGCAGGAAGGCCTCTCCACCAATTCTGCCAACAAACAAAATTCATGGGCAGCTTTCGAGGATCCACCGAAACAATCCAGTTTTACCAGTCCGACCCCAGGGAATCACCTGAGGCAAAGCACGGACTCCACGTTTGGTTCCTCGGGGAAAACAAACATGCGACAACAGGACGTCAGGTCTAGTAATCCTGGAGGAGAAAGTTGGAAATCAGTAAGTCCTCCACCTCCAGTACCAAGTAGTGCTTTTCATGGCCCCAAGGCATTCGGATCCCTTGCATCCCCAAACAGCAGCAGTGTGCCTCAAAAACCTGACAGTTGGGTGGAGCCAACAAGCCGCGTACAACCAGCAGGGTGGGCAGGATTTTAATTGAAGGTTTGATCATTCATGCTCTGTTTCTTCTATGCAATGGTTTTGTATTGAGGATTTGGTAGTGTCTGAGCAATTTCCGGTACTAGGTAGAGTTGTTTTGTAGGAAACCTTCTTCTAGATACTTCCTCATATTAGAGGCTACATTTTAAACTGAACAACAATGTCATAATTTCAGGTGATAGTTCACAAAGACTCTGGATTCAAGAGCTTCAATTCTTGGACATTTTACTCATTAGTGAATTGGATCATGATTATTTTTTGATTATTTGGACACTTGCAGGTTTGTGTTCGTGTCAGCTGGTTTGTACGTTTGGTTTGAACTCCTGATGATTGTTTGAGATTTTATTCTTGTGAACCTGGCATTTAACTCTTTAACGCTTTGGGTACTGTAGCTGGGTTCACTGGTTTTCACTGGGTTTTTGCACTATGATTGATACTGCCAGAAATAGAATGCCAGAAATAGGATGGATTGAATTGTATTCTCAACTGGAGTGCAGACATTTTGCCAAAATTAGAGAATCATCCTATGGTGGGATTGGAAGATCATAGTATGTCTTTGAACCGTATAATGCACACACAAAAATGAGATTTTGGAGGGTGTGTGACTTCAAAGTTAAATAGAATTTGGGTTAAATTTTCTAAAATGAAAGTAAAGATGTTCAGCAATGACCTATGTCAACACTTCTCCGTTGCGTTTAACTTATAAAATAGGATAAAAATTTAACACTTTTAACGTTAACACTTCTCCGTTGCGTTTAACTTATAAATTGTAAAATTTATACGTTAAAATATCAAAGGAGTTGGTACATGGATCAAGATCGGAATACATACACTAATGGAACATGAACAAGAGAACACAATCCAAAAAAATAAAACAAGATAACAAACTTCCAAACACAAGAAATACCACATAATACATGTGTTGTATTTGCAAGTATTTACAGTATTTTCAAGTATTTACAGTATTTTCAAGTATTTACAGTATTTTCGTGTTTTGTTCATAGGTATTTTGATAGTTGCACAACTCCAAATTGAAATTTTCTTTTTCTAGAAGATGTATGTTTGTAAGGCTCAAGATCTGAACTTCACAATTCAAAATCCAATTCTTCACGGATTTTCCGTTATTCGCGTTTTCGACACATCAGAGACCACAATGTGGTGACTTGAGCACTAAAGGGTTAAGATACGGACATTTCCCCTACATCTCTTGTTGTCACAAAAGGAACACTGACTTCAGTTGAAGGATCCATACATATTTTTCAACGTATTTCATTTTTATTTATTGTCTTTGCTCCACATGGGAGAGACTACGGAAATGCTTCGTTTTTAAGGAGTTACATGGCTAAATAGTACAAACAAAGTAAATTTAGGGTAAATACGAAGGCAGAGACTACGCGATTAGTTGCTTGTTTTTGCATCTTTTCGTTCTTTACTTTTTAGGGCACGGGTCAAGTACATAACCCATGGCATCTTGTACACGTCACTTCCCTTTGACATGCTTGTTAGGAAAGTTTGGAGGTAAGGTAGAGGTGCTAGAAACCGTGCGAATTTCAGGTTTGCTTACTTAGGACAGTGGTGGAAAAAGTTTAGAATTTTTTGATGGTCTGCAAAGTTAGTGCAAATCCATCCCAAAAAAAAACACATTTTTTGAGTAAGTCTATAATTTCCTGTGAATTTCTGAGTGTGGAGTCATAGAGTGGCCATTAACCGTTCATAGGGTCCTGGTTTTCATGAGAGGTTGGATTCTGAAAATAAAGCGCTTCTGCACCAATCAGAAGCCCTCAATTTTTCCAGGCATGGATGGAATTAGAGCACTCTTGTACACTTTCTGAAACCAGGCTAGGTAAGTTTCTGGGACCTAGCCCTCAAGCCTACTGCTCGGTTTCAGGACCCGCTCGGTTTTCTGCACCTCTACCTTAAGTGTACATGGCTTTGGAGGGTACCAGGGGATACTGACCTCCTGGGCGCCTAGTGTGTTGTTTGTAAGCATGTTGATTTTGCCCTTTGTCAACTTATGGGTGTTTTGTGATTGACAGAGATTTTGATTATTCTTCCAATCTTTGGCAATTTGTTTGTGCTTTATCACAAAGAGTGTATACGATCATGTTTCTCAATGGTACACTAGGAATTACACATAAAATTGTACGACTGGTACTCCCTCTGTCCGGATATAACTGTCCTATTTTTTTTGGCATTTTTTTGTCCTCAAATGTTTATTCTATGCTTTATATATATATATATATATATATATATATATATATATTTTAATTTTTTTTTACAAATACAGAGAACTATATTGCAAGTGGGGAGAAAAATACAACCAACCTCAGCCGAAAGCGGCCTGAGGGGAAGAGAGAAGTAAAATACAAAAAAGAAAAAAGGAGAGAAAGAGGGGCAAGCCCCCGGGGTCATGCGACCGGGGCGCTGACAAAACTAAACTAGTGAACTTGGAAGCCGTTGAGGGGAGCCTCGAGCTTCCATCGGGGCCGATCAAAGAGCATGCTACCAAGGACTCCATTCGCACACCAAGTAGCTTCGAACTTGCCATCAATCTTGCGCTTCGAGTTCTCCCACTCGAGTCTGCCATAATCAATAAGGGCAAGCCAAATCTTTTGTAACAACTTGTACTTTGGCCAACGAATGTCGTTGTATGTCACGTTATTTCGCTCTAGCCAGAGGGCCCAAACTACAGTGCCATGGACCGCCATCCAAACTTGGCGAATAGGGTCAAATCTGCGAGGAATGCGTTCTGAGAAGATAGCCTGTTTCCAGTTAAACGGACGCCATGGTCGCCTGCTGTCATCCACCTTAATAAGGAGTTCCAAGATGTGGATTCCCCATTGCCATGCTGCTTGAGCTGACGGACATTCCTAAAATCTATGAAGGACGGACTCAAGGGCACGGTTGGGGCATACCGGGCAGTGCGCGTCTGCTGGGTTGGCACTCCTGTGTTTCCAAGCGTTCAGTGAAGGAGCCCGATGCCATATGAGCCACATAAGTCCTGCTTCCTTTATGCTTTATACTTTGGACGTGAGTAGACATGCCAGACTGCAATATATAGATATAGATATAGATATAGATAGATAGAACTCCGGTACTACAACTGGCATGAATAAAGAGTGTTCGTCCGTAAGAGTGTTGTTGTATAGGCAATACCCAAATCTTTCCCCACGAGATTGTAGAAACTTACACCATCTCAAATTTTGAAAGATTGTGGTATGTCAAGTTGGGATTTGCCTTGAAAAAATCACATTAAAAAATGTTTTGTTCAATATCTTTTATTGCACATTAAAACACATTGGGTATGATTTTTAATGAAATTTACTTGGAGCTTTTCACCACACGGCATGCGGTGATTGGGCAATACCTTACATTTCTATTGGAATTGTGCAATGAAACTGTGCAGTCATTAGCATGTTTACTATGATTAGAATTGTACGGTCATTGGAACTGTGTGGTCATTGGCATGTCTACCATACGTCAAACGGGGTGGACCATTTTGCAACTCATATGATCTTCAATTGGATTTTATCATGAATTTTCAAAATTTTGAATTGCAACTCATAAGATTTTTAGAAATTCAAATGAATTCAAGTCTAATGTGTTGCAATTCAAAAATCATGGCTTTCCAAAATTCAAATGGGTTTTATCATGAATTTTTTCCCACAAAGAACCACTTCTTTTAGAAGAAATGTTATCAACATCATGTTTACTTTTCAGGCAAAAACAACTTTGGACAAAATTTTGTGGTATTTTCGCTGGTCAGTCCAAGGAATATACTAGTGCCGCCTATGACCTCTAACAATTATTTTGCCTCAAAAATAATCTCAAGATGGTAATGCCACAGTGTAAAGTTCGTTCCATTGATATATTTTGTCTCACCTTCTAAATCTCTATCGTCCATTTTGAAGGATGCTTTAGCTAACACAATCTAAATATATTGTGGGCCCATACCTTAACACTTTCATACGTCAAAAACCTCAATAATAGAACCCGTTGTAACAAATGTAAGAACACTCAATTCCCTATTTTTGCACTTGGCCAAGTGCAATCATTTCCCGACCTAATTGTGCTAAAAAAAATTCTCAAAAAAAATTCTCAAAAAAAATTGACGAAAAAACATCGATTTCTTTCTTTGTTGAAACTTGTAGTATATTGCAATAAAAAACTAATATTTCAAATTTTTCATAACAAAAATTCGAATTTCCTTTACTTTTAAAATTGCAAGATTGACTATTTAAAAACCAATACAAATTATAAATAGATTAAGACATTATAACACCATTGCCAAAGTGTATGGCAGAAGAAATTTATTTATTTTTTCTTATTTTCCGTTTTCTTATTTCTTTTTTTGTGTGCCACAAAGTACTTAAGGCTGGGTTTTTCTCCTTCCTCCATCCTTCAAAACAACATTCGAATGCCGCGTACCCTTAGCCCCTCCGCCACGCCCAAAAATAAAATAAAATAAAATTAAATTAAAAATTAAAAAATCCTTTTTTTCCGGGATTTTCGGGATTTCCGAAGTTTCTGGGATTTCGGGGACTGAGGGTCCGCATGCACGAACCCCATTCTATTTTCTCCTCAACAGAACACAAATGTGTTCTCCTATGCTCTCATGGCCGCCTTCTATACTCACAAGGCAGCTACGAGAGGGTATGAGAGAACATATTTATGTTCTATTGAGGGCTGTAGGATGGAGGGTGTGCTGCCGCGTATCCTCAGTCACTTTGCCACGCCAGAAAAATATTTATTTATTTATCATTTTTTTCCGAGATTTTCGGGATTTCCGAAATTTCTGGGATATCGGGGGCTGAAGGTCCGCGCGCGCGGACCCCATTCTATTTTCTCTTCAAGAGAACACAAATATGTTCTCCCATGCTCCCATGACTGCCTTGTATACTCTTGAGGCGGCTATGAGAGGGTATGCAAGAACATACGCATGTTTTCTTTACGAAAAGAAGAAAGCAAAGGGGCAGCTATGTATCATTAGCGACTCGCAAAAGAAATTAAAGAAATTAAAGAAATTATATATATATATATATATATATATATATATATATATATATATATATATATATATATATATATATATACACACAAATAGATAGATGTTTAATGATTTTTATTTGTTTTATTTTTTGTGTAGGTGGTTGAGTGTGCATGGTCGCACATTCTTTTTTCCCTTTTCCTAGTGCATTTGGAAGCCCTGTTGGAGTTGATAATGATGCTATTCATGTGGAATTTAATGGATTCTGTGTAGGGGAGTGAATCGCTCAGCACGTTGTTCTAACGAGTTTGTTCGAAGAGGTTGGACAATTTATTTTGATAACATAGTAAAGAAATTTCATGGTGGAGTTGCTATTTGGAGGGAGGAAGCAACAAATGCAACCGTGGCGCTATATGATTACGTGCAGATGAAGCAATTCACTATTCCAAATGAAGCGAAGTTGCACATACTTTAATATGTTGCAATGCAGATTGAAGGCATGGGTGACAAGAGGTTGCTAGATGCTTACTAGAGTAGATGAGTACATTACCATAGTATGTTATTTTCTAGTTTAGTTGTCAAGGTATTGGTTTAATAGTTTGTACTATTCTTATGAATTGTAAACAAGTAAAGTGTTTTTATACACTTAAATGTATATTTAAAACATAATCGTCTATTTGTGGCCTACTTCTAATTGCTTACAATATGTTTATATGGTTTTGTAAGATGTGTACTTAACCTCTTGTTTGAGAACTCTAACCTCATGTATTTTTCCAACGACGCTACCGTGCGAGCGTAGAATGGAGAGCCCAAGAGCGGAGAGCGGTGATTTGGAGAGCGGAGAGCATAGAATCTTGCTAAACCAAAAAATTGGCTCTATTTTTGGAAAAAATATTTCTAATTTTGGATTATTTACTATTTATAGTAATTTTGTGGGGCCTATGACCGTTGGACCTAAAATCGTGTGTTTGTAGTTTAGGATGTATAATGTTGTAGTCAATCTGGATAAAAAAGGAATAAAAAGAAGAAGGGCAAATATTTAGACCAATATATAGGACTATAGTTTTTAAATCTTTTTAAATACATTGTCATAGTAATCAAACTTAGCGAGCAAATACTTCAACCTACTAGAAGGGCTAGTGTTGTAGCATTTCATAATAGTAAGCTAATATTTTACTTCTGTTCTCTCCTCAAAACACCAACTATAAACCATTCTCCATTCAGTAGTCATTGTGATGTAGTCTTCTACAAAACATTGCACCTAAAACTAAGGCGTCTCAGATATCCCTACAGCTACCAGAATCTGCTGCCGTGGACTTCTTCCATGCTTAGAGTAGGGGCATGAATGAAAGTGTCCACTTTGTAGTCTAGCTTGCAGAGGAAGCGAAAGACATAGTAAAGGTGGTTGTAGTTGACGTACATTCCACGCCTTCCAACCGCAGAAGAAATCATACTGTTAAATTGCGGACACATACAAGCCGGAAAACTGCAAAGAGTGATATTGTATATGTTTGCATTAGGCTCGACTCCTGATTGTAGGGCAACGACCGCTCCTAGTCTCGGATATGGAAGGAGGTTTACTTGGATAATAGTTGCCTTCACGTTTCGTGCACTCTCCCATTAGTTTTGATGAGCTTTTGTAGGCGCCTTGGTGTTGCAGCGCACGTTCTTGCTGCTCTAGGTGGTGGGGACTCGATCAAAATGGGGTGGAAGCGATTGAGTCCACAATAGCGCCTCAAATACCTTGGACCTTTTGAAGAGGGTTTAGGGTGAAAGCGGTGGTAGATTGAAAGTAGAAACCGGCCTTTTGGAGCTCCAAGATCTCGTAACGGAAGAGGTTGGTTCCAGTCAAGACATGCCAAACATGTGGAATCTCCGGACGCGTTAAAACAAAGTCTCGCTTAGGACCCATTACGTGCCTAGCAATTTGATTTGGACAAAACCAGAAATCTTTAGTTTTAGTTTCCTCCAACCGCCACTTTTGTTTGACGCCTTTGGGGTGTCGGGTCTGACTTCCCCCTTCCTCCATCGGTTTTGACACCTCCCTAGTCAAGTGTGACCACTTCCTCTGATCAGGTCTAATATTTTTCTTTCCATATTAGAATCCAATGTTCATCCAAAGCATGAGACTAGTTTAAAAGAATAGAAGGGACACATTGTATCCATAAAACCTTCCAACCGGCAGTAGCGAAAGTGCCAAGAGGCCAACCAATCTTCTAGTTCTTGGATTGCATCTTTAGTTGTTGCTCCAGAGGAATACCACCACGCTCGAAGCTCTTGATACATCAAATCCACTTCCACTATAGATTTATGGCAGTTCGCATTTTTCTACAGGAGATTGGTAGTTGGCTTCCGAGTTCTAGGAAAGAAAAACCCAGAAGGAATAAAAAAATAGAGACTTTGGAAGTCTATTCAGTACTAGCAGATCTACAACTACCGAGCTCTTTTTGCTAGTTGATCTAGGATCTGACTAAAATCCTATAGAAAAGAAAAGCAATTTCCAAGGAGATAGTTTTCATGAGGAGTGAGTAGTTATTGTAGTAAACACAATGGAACAAAAAGTAAAGAAGGATCTTGCAAATCACACTTAGGAAAGATAATCACAATGTCACTTTAATTGGGAAAAAAATACTGTCTGTCAAGAAGTTTGGATCTATTGCTTTTATACATGTACAACCTGATTTGACTGTTAATTGTCAGAATGGTAAAAAAGTCTTTCCAGATCTACTTTTTGAGGTAACTTGGAAAATTACCAAGCAATAAAATACCCATATTGGTAGTACTACTGGAAGGTACTATTTTACAGTTAAAATATTAGCATCCTTGTACTACCTTGAGAGCTTGAAGTGTTGGTTGCAGAAGCTTTTCGCAATGAGATTCTTAGTCTGCTCATGCATGCTAGTACACCAATAAAACAAGCAAATCCTCTCCCGGTCAACCATTACCATGAATGGGTCTCCAATCCATAAACTATGCGTACTGCGTCAAAATTTGCCTATGCACTGTCACACATGAAACCTTTGAAATTAGGGTAGGGAACACCTTTTCGAGTCATCACTGTTAAAGGGGTTTTCTAGGAACCGACCTTAAACAAATGAGACTACTACTCACAATAACACTTGACTTTAGACTAGTAAGTGGAGATTGAGAGGAGTAGTAAGAGAGTTTTAATGAAGAAGAATACACTGTCGACTAGGAATAACACCAATATACCTGCAAGTCGACTCCTGCATAACCCACAGACTACTTCAACTAGCCAGGATTCAAACTCAAAAAACAATACAAGAGAAGGAAATAACACTTCTACTACAGTAGTCTGGCATACTAGTGCGCACACGAAGGTTTAAGACAAGAAGGAAGTACAACTGAGGCTGCCAGTAAGGAAGATGTACAAAATGTATAGCAACAACTCTCTCAAAGAGAGGGAAAGTACATATAGGAGGCTGATCTGACAGCAGTGTCAGATCTGGTCTACCGGGTCAGTCGGGACGACCAGCTTGTACCAGCCTGTACTACCGGGTATCGCCTGCCGGCTCTATTCCTGCCGGGTATAGACTAGCCTACTCTTAGCTTAATTGAATATCAACAAATATTCGGTTAACAATCACCTTGTTGATATACTTCCAAAAAATCATTTGACCATCCGTACCTTCCGACTACATGACTGTCACATACCGTAATCGTCATGATCTTGCAATATGAGGAATCATACATGTGACAGCTAGGGTTTTCCAAGACATTACCCTCTTCATGTAGTTGAATATGACAAAGTAATCTTGTGGGTTGCCTCCAGGTCATGTTTGCCAGATGAGGTCAAAGCCACTATCGAGACCGTTGACAAGCATCTTGAAAATGTACAACATGTCTCGCGAAGAAAACTCTCAAGAAAACTAGTCACTCAAACGCTCCTAGAAGGCTAATTACACCATTAAAAAGGTGCTCTCAAGACCTTTCCAACGGTATATTACACGCCCCAAACTCAGTAATATTGAGTCCGCAAAGTGAAAATGAAATCCTGCGAGCCGTTTAGCGCAAAAATAACTAGTCACCCAAGACCCCTTGGGGGGGGGGGGTGTCGCCGGCGACACCCCCCCTAAGGGGGGTCTCATCCACCATTGATAAAGTGCTCTCAAGACCATTCCATGAGTGTACAAAATGCCCCAAATCGAATACTTTTGAATCCGCAAATTGAAAAATGCAATCCTATGAGCCGTTTAGTGCAAATTAACCAATTTAGCGACGAGGACAACTTCTTTTCAAAAAAAATTAAATAAAAGGGACCCTAGGGTGGCGAGACGGATTAAGACGACCCTAAACTCTGAATCCTAAACCCTAAACCCTAAATTTTCTTAGGAAATTTGGAACTCGCCGCGCCATCTTTAGGGAGGTGTCGCCAGCGACACCCCCCCTTGGGGGCGTCATGCCACGGCGTCACAGCGCGGCGCGAGGCCACACCGTGGCGCCAAGTTTCAATATTTTTTCAACTAGGGTGCGACCACCCGGGGAGGGGGGGGGGGGGGGGGGGGGGGGGTGTCGCCGGCGTCACCCCCCCCCCCCCCCCCCCCCCACCCCAAGATGGTTGCGCCATGGCGTCACGGCGCAGCGCGAGGCCGCGTC